>JAVIAB010000001.1:12664479-12990878 GCA_032433765.1 Megaustenia siamemsis
TCTTGTGTTTTGGTGTTGTTGTCCTAATGCCACGAGTTGATACGATTTAAATTTAGTTTAGTCGATAGGTAAGCCTCATTGCCGACAGGTAAGCCTCATTGCCGACAGGTGAGCCTCATTGCCGACAGGTGAGCCTCATTGCCGACAGGTAAGCCTCATTGCCGACAGGTAAGCCTCATTGCCGACAGGTGAGCCTCATTGCCGACAGGTGAGCCTCATTGCCGACAGGTAAGCCTCATTGCCGACAGGTAAGCCTCATTGCACATCGGTCGATAAGTGCGCAGATCTCCTCCGAAGAATATCTCTCAACGTGTAACAACTAACGACACCAGTGTTGTGTTGGTTGACAAGTCTTCTTTAGATTCCTGCGTAGCGCTCTTGTCTGGTATCTCCCGCCATGACATGATATTCGCGAAGTCTGTTCATGGCTGCGATTCAGGCGCATTTTTCGTCTAGCGTCCCTGAGGGCATTTAGAATGTCAAAGCGGGCCCATTGCCCTTCTCACATCAGCCAAACTGGTTAGTCTGTCAGGTCGCTCATTATATCTTATACCCACATGTCCCGGCAGGAAAATGAAGCAGGCACTTGTTGGAATAGACCTCCCTAGAGACTTTAACCACTGCCATCGAGTACAGCCAGTTGAGATCTTTTTGAACATACTCGCTGCGTCACCGAAGAAACACAACATGTGTATATGTCTGAGTCTCAATCCACGTTCATTCTTTTGCAACCGCCATAATTTCCATGGTCAAACAACCTGTAGTAAATGCGAAAGCACCACTGACTTCCTTCACAGTTCTGCCCCCAACATGAACAATGAAAGCTCTCTAGCTCCGTACTTGCCGAATACCCTTCTATGTAAACGATTCCATCGCTATAAGAAAAGTTCTCGAAAATCAAGGCCTGCATTACTGTTTGAACGACTAATGGGTTTTGTTGTCTATATTTTCTGTTTAGTGATGATGTCCAGAAAGGACGTACAGTGCTCTGACGTCCATTGTGCGCATTCTTACTCGGGTTCTATATCCTCGACTGAACACACCTGCTGAACTATATCCTCGACTGAACACACCTGCTGAACTATATCCTCGACTGAACACACCTGCTGAACTATATTCTCGACTAAACACACCTGCTGAACTATATCCTCGACTGAACACACCTGCTGAACTATATCCTCGACTGAACACACCTGCTGAACTATATCCATAGCCTGCCCCATCCATGATTTTCCTCCTTTTAACTTGCTGCCTTTTGTAGCCTAAAATTCACGATATAGCGGATGATGTAGATCTACTTCGATTCGAAGGTAGCATGTCTCGGCATAGTCTTTTTCTGTCTACCATGTTTGGAAAATCAAGGATATAACGTATCATCCTACACTCTTGTGTATGTAACACATCGCCCTATACTCTTGTGTTTGTAACGCATCGCCCTACACTCTTGTGTATGTAACACATCGCCTTACACTCTTGTGTATGTAACGCATCGCCCTACACTCTTGTGTATGTCAAATGATGGTGCGCATTGCATCATTTTGTATCCTTTACAGTCGTTCTATTTGTGAATTGTTAAGAGTCAAGATCGCCAGAGCATGCTCAATCACAGAAGGATCAGCCGCTGGAATAAGGAACAAGATTATGCTGTTCAGCTTTGTCTGGTGCCATGACCCACAGTGTAGATAGGCCCTGACTGTCAATACCACATGGTCTAATTGCTTGATAAAAGCATGGCTCCGATGAAATCACACTCCCAGGTTTCTCATCTCATGAATTCTCCCCACAACCTCTGAACACAGATTTCCATTTGACGTTAACGTGTTGTCTATGACATTATTCGCAGAAAACCATGCCACCGCTGTCATCGTCGTATTGACAAGAGCTCTTGCCACCCCACACCCCACTCTTAGACGATCAAGCTCAGTCTGGAGTTCCCCAACAATACTCTCTCTGTCTCTGTCCTGGTGATATACTAAAACATCATTGGCGTAAAATAATGTTCTGCCCCGTCCTAAGATTTGCTCGCTTGTGATCCTTACTGTGAATACAGGAACACAAACAGCTACGGTCGCCCGTTAATTCCAAACTCAATACTTCAGCACTGACGCACGAACTCTGTTGCACCGGTGAAGACCTTACAATTTAGACTTCCGGTTACTAACACAACAGCGACATGTTCGAAGTGGAAAAATCTGCTGGCAAGTGAAACATTTCGCGATCGAGAAAGACAAAACCAGCCCGGCAGCAATTTTTGACCGGAAGTCTTAATAGAATTGCAAGCCCTTGGAACCAACATGGTGTGCGGCGTGTCGTAATGCTTTTCTGACGTCCTCGTCTTTTACTGGAGAAACTGGACTTCGCCTCGTTCCAGGCTATGGTTGGAAAACTGTGTGACTTCTTCCTGCCTATAGGTACCCCATATCTAGGGATTCTATATCAGTAAATGCCACTACTACGTCATAACACGGGCGATCCTAGCCTTTGTTAGCCTGCCTGATATGGCGAAGTCTGTTACCCGGTGGGAGGGGGGATTGGTTATTGGTTATTGGTTATGGAAGGCCTCGGTATCACTGCAAGCGAATTAAAATCCATAATTGCTCAACCGCCCGTGCCAGTGGAATCATCCGAATTATAACTCATCTTCCAAACAAATAAAGGTAACTGTAGTCCCCATCATAGCAGTCTCAGCACACGCCAAAAGACATAAGGCGAAACCGCACAGAAAGTGAACACAGTCAACTGTTCCCTGTCATACGATATCATCATTCATCGTATACAATTGGTGTATCGAAACATGATCAAAATGGATGAGACACACAGCTCACGGTGTGCACAGATCACTTAACTCAGTAGCTCCTGCAACAAGCCAGACTTGGAACATGAGGAAACTGCAACAAGGAACACTTTGCAGACCTAGCCTTCAATGGTTCCTGCCGCCTATCCATCACATTGCCCGGAAGATCACGTCCTCCTGAAAATGATGATCGTCATAGTAAATGTATGGCGCTTGATGATGTTAGGACATCGTGTTTGACTCCAACTCTGAACACACAAAACACAGTTCGTCGTCAGATTATCCCCGATGCACACCAAACAACAGATCGCAAGATTAGCGCATGGTCGGTCTTGGGACACACAATGATCCATTATGATGACGTAGCACGCACAAAATGTCTGCGCCCATGTATTCATGATTACTCTAGTGAATGCAGTCTACAACGAACGAAACATGGTACAAACTTCCCAAAGACGCTGACTTGACTGACTTGACGGAGCCCACCACATTAATGCGTTGGAACTTGTAAATAACTTGCGTCAACCATCTCCATCAAATGGTCACTGAACAGCACTTTGTGTGACGTAAAACGCAGATCAACATTAGACGTTGGAAGGCGCATTCACAACACTTGAATTGTCAAAACGGAGCATTGCTGTGCGTGCAACGCCAATTCAAAATGCGCAGATATAACAAGTAGAACATCATTTCGACTGGAATGCAGAAAATTGGAACGGAAACCCGAAGTTGATAAGAATCCAACGGAATTTCTGCAGCGATAGAGAGAACGTGACTCAATTCCGCCATCTTGGAAACGGAAGTCCGGGGAGGGGGGATATTGACTAGGAGGTCAAGGCTAGGTCTCTGTCAGCTGGTGGGCTGACGATTCTGCTGTTGCGACCGCATGAGCTCCCTCTCGATAAATATCTATCTATCTATTGACCTTTCGAGTCGTAGCCGACCCATAGGGCGTAGACCAAGATACTCCTTCTCTTATCTGAATTTTTGTTCTAGCAGTTTTCAATTCTTTTAAAGATATTTTATCAAATCTCGCCATTTGTCTCTGTTCTGTGCAAGCAGCTCTGTCTCATTGAGGTAGCCGATTCCTGCTGCTTTTGCCTCTCTCATCAATGTTCTTCTCAATGTCTCTCTGGGTCTTCCTCTTTTTCTCTTACCTGTTGTTTCTCACATGAGGGCTTGCTTTGCTATTCGGTTATTATCTCTTCTCATCACATGTCCAACATATGACCATCGTCTTTTCTTTATTACTGAAGATATTAGTGGTTGATTGGCGATTTCTCTAATTTCCTCATTTGTTTTGAATTCGTTCCACGCTATACCAAGTATTTTCCTTAGACATTTATTTTCGAATGCTTTCAACCTTGTTTAACCTCGATAAATATAATATAAATATAATACTGTAATGTTATTTTAAGACACCCATTAAACATTAAGATCAAAGATAAAGAAATAAAACAAGTAGAAGATTTCAAGTATTTGGGCACAATGTTCCCAGAAGATGGAAAATTAGACAGAGAAATTGACATGAGAATACAAAAAGCAAATGCTGTCACATACCAGCTTTCACCATTGCTAAAACATCCAAACATTTCTATGCCAGCTAAACAACAAATGATAAATAACATTTTCATACCAACTTTGTGCTATGAAAGTCAAACATAGACCCTTTCTAAATCACAATTAAGAAAGATCAATACATGTGAGATGCGATGCTTGAGAAAAGTAACAAACAACACAAGAAGAGATAGAATACCAAATGAAACCATAAGAAAAATGGTAGGAACAAAACCCTGCCAAGACTATATAGAGCAACAACAACTTAAATGGTTTGGCCACCTGGTCAGAATGAATCCTCACCAACCACCATCAAGGGCGTTCTTCTCTAGAATGCATGGGAAAAGACCAAGAGGAAGACCCAGAAGAAGATGGATAGATGCTGTGACAGTGACATGTAACAACAGAGGAAAATCACTAATTCAGACAGTTCGAGCAGCTCAAAAACGACAAATGATATAAACCACGACACCTTTCAGGTATCAGTGAAAAGAGAAAAGAAGAAGAAGAATGTAATCTTTGGAAACATACCAAAAAGCTCCAACTCAAACAAGAAGTAGACAGATTCATAGAAATAGAGAATACACAGCGAAAGAAAAGAAAAGATAACATTTACAGGGGCGCTGCAAAGTCCATAGTCAGCTATGACTGACGGAGGCTACTAGTCAACTATGACTGACGGAGGCTACAAGTCAACTATGACTGACGGAGGCTACTAGTCAACTATGACTGACGGAGGCTACTAGTCAACTATGACTGACGGAGGCTACTAGTCAACTATGGCTGACGGAGACTACTATTCAACTATGGCTGACGGAGGCTACTAGTCAACTATAACTGACGGAGGCTACTAGTCAACTATAACTGACGGGGCAACTAGTCAACTATGACTGACGGAGAATACTAGTCAACTATGACTGACGGAGGCTACTAGTCAACTATAACTGACAGAGGCTACTAGTCAACTATAACTGACGGAGGCTACAAGTCAACTATAACTGACGGAGGCTACTAGTCAACTATAACTGACGGAGGCTACTAGTCAACTATAACTGACGGAGGCTACTAGTCAACTATAACTGACGGAGGCTACTAGTCAACTATAACTGACGGAGACTACTAGTCAACTATAACTGACGGAGGCTACTAGTCAACTATAACTGACGGAGGCTACTAGTCAACTATAACTGACGGGGGCTACTAGTCAACTATAACTGACGGAGGCTACTAGTCAACTATGACTGACGGAGACTACTAGTCGACTATGACTAACGGAGGCTACTAGTCGACTATGACTGTCGGAGGCTACTAGTCAACTATAACTGACGGGGGCTACTAGTCAACTATAACTGACGGGGGCTACTAGTCAACTATAACTGACGGGGGCTACTAGTCAACTATGACTGACGGAGGCTACTAGTCAACTATGAATGACGGAGGCTACTAGTCAACTATGACTGACGGAGGCTACTAACTCTCCCCGGTCCCTGGCATTGAGGTACGATGTCTATTTCTCTCAGATATAGGCGACAAATAGAAGTCCCTGGTAGGAACATTAAGGAACTTGCAGTTAAAGGTCCGATATGGTAATCCAAAAAGGACCGTCGCCCGGACAAAAACTGTAAAACTTAGAAACCTACTCATTCATAATATGGATTTGTCGAGCCGAAAAGAGAGGATTTTGCTGAACGGTGTATCTCCACCACTTAACTGATGGACGCCAAGTAGAAGAATAAAAGAACAGAGCCGGTAGGTCTAGTAACGAATCCCTCATGGCGGTAGGTCTAGTAACGAATCCCTCATGGCGGTAGGTCTAGTAACGAATCCCTCATGGCGGTAGGTCTAGTAACGAATCCCTCATGCCGGTAGGTCTAGTAACGAATCCCTCATGGCGGTAGGTCTAGTAACGAATCCCTCATGGCGGTAGGTCTAGTAACGAATCCCTCATGGCGGTAGGTCTAGTAGCGAATCCCTCATGCCGGTAGGTCTATTAACGAATCCCTCATGGCGGTAGGTCTAGTAACTAATCCCTCATGCCGGTAGGTCTAGTAACGAATCCCTCATGGCGGTAGGTCTAGTAACGAATCCCTCATGGCGGTAGGTCTAGTAACGAATCCCTCATGCCGGTAGGTCTAGTAACGAATCCCTCATGGCGGTACGTCTAGTAACGAATCCCTCATGCCGGTAGGTCTAGTAACGAATCCCTCATGGCGGTAGGTCTAGTAACGAATCCCTCATGCCGGTAGGTCTAGTAACGAATCCCTCATGGCGGTAGGTCTAGTAACGAATCCCTCATGCCGGTAGGTCTAGTAACGAATCCCTCATGCCGGTAGGTCTAGTAACGAATCCCTCATGGCGGTAGGTCTAGTAACGAATCTCTCATGCCGGTAGGACTAGTAACGAATCCCTCATGCCGGTAGGTCTAGTAACGAATCCCTCATGGCGGTAGGTCTAGTAACGAATCCCTCGTGGCGGTAGGTCTGGTAACGAATCCCTCATGGCGGTAAGTCTAGTAACGAATCCCTCATGGCGGTAGGTCTAGTAACGAATCCCTCATGGCGGTAGGTCTAGTAACGAATCCCTCGTGGCGGTAGGTCTAGTAACGAATCCCTCATGGCGGTAGGTCTAGTAACGAATCCCTCATGGCGGTAGGTCTAGTAACGAATCCCTCATGGCGGTAGGTCTAGTAACGAATCCTCGTGGCGGTAGGTCTAGTAACGAATCCCTCATGGCGGTAGGTCTAGTAACGAATCCCTCATGGCGACTCCAGATGCTATATTTTATATCTGAGAATAAAGCTAGAAAATTGTTTTTATATGGCACTCTCTATGTCTTCGTGATGCACTGTCTATATATTTGTGTTGCACTCTCTATATTTTCGTGTTGCACTGTCTAAGTCTTCGTGTTGCACTGTCTGTGTCTTCGTGATGTACTCTCTATATATTTGTGTTGCACTCTCTATATTTTCGTGTTGCACTGTCTAAGTCTTCGTGTTGCACTGTCTATGTCTTCGTGATGCACTCTCTATATATTTGTGTTGCACTCTCTATATTTTCGTGTTGCACTGTATATCGCTGTCTAGAGAAGTAAGTCTGAGAGCTGAAAAGGAAACCTCGAAAACTCCACAGTAGTGGTGACGTTTTCAGCTTTGCGAACACAGGCGGTTGTGGGTAGAAATGCGTCAGACCTCTATAGCTTCCATGGGTGAAAACGTCACGCTAGTAATGGTGTTTTAAGGTTTCTCTTACAGCCCTCAGACCTACTTCTGTAGATGGCAATTGTTGTCCATGATTTGACATTATGCATACCTCGTCTTGGTGTTGCACTGTCCACGATTTGACATTATACACACTTTGTCTTGGTGTTGCACTGTCCATGATTTGACATTATACACACCTAGTGTTGGTGTTGCACTGTCCATGATTTGACATTATACACACCTAGTGTTGGTGTTGCACTGTCCACGATTTGACATTATACACACTTTGTCTTGGTGTTGCACTGTCCATGATTTGACATTATACACACTTTGTCTTGGTGTTGCACTCCATGATTTGACATTATACACACCTTGTGTTGGTGTTGCACTGTCTATGATTTGACATACCTTGTCTTGGTGTTCTACTGTCCATGTCCTCGTTGCTGATGCCATTATGGTACAACATGTTATTCCTTAAATCGTGTTTCAGCTAATCCTTTCCCTCCATTTACTACAAACTTCCGTGTTTACTCTACAGTTCTGTTGCATTGCTTATATTAAACACTTCTAACTATCTGTAAAAACGTAAAACGTCATATAAATTGTATTTATTACAAGCTTACGATTGTATCCTGTAAGTCGTTATACCTTGGTCGCACCCCCGTCTCTCTTTCTCTCTCTCTCTCTCTAGTTCAAACGGCGCCATATATCTTCGTGCACTCCCTCTTTCTTTGACCCTTCATTATTCAACATTGTCAGCCCTAATTAGATGGACAAATTATTTACAATTGTTACCTCCCTTTCGAATAACATAAATTGCTGAACGGTTCTCAAACAGGCTAAAGGTAACCCTCTCAATACGTTATCAGATCATTGTATATTCCTTCATCTGTTATTGTCTCCCCTACTTCACAAGGGTAGTCCTATAATGTTGTCTGTCTTCTTTTTTACCAGATGGCTAAAGGAATAGTTACACTTCTTCGTCATCCGTCCTTAAAAAGACTTTACGTGAGCGTAAATGTGTTGTTTGACGTTCGCAGTAAAACGTGACATTCGAATCTTTTGGTGTACTATACACTGGTAATCACAAATAACAACCGTATTGTGTAGGCACTGTTGCACAAATGACAAAGATCAGGAGAGAGGCGCGTCAGGCAGGCTGCGTTAGTCTGTGTCGTAATAGTTAGGTGTCGCACATACACACACTACATACACACACACTGCAGACACACACACAGTACACACACTGCAGACACACACACTGCAAACACACACACAGTACATACAGTACACACACACACACTACACAAACACACTACAATCGCATGTTTCATTTCCCACAGAATGAACGCTCTCCTGCTCACACATATCTCGTCGCTACAATATCTTAAATGATGTCAGAAGTTATGGAGGAGATGCCGCGTTAGCCAGCGAGTGCTGGCACACTTTATTGTCTGTCCATCTGATCTAAAAGATGCTAATAAATGACTTCAGTTTCTTTGTACTCCTGACTGATTTTGTCCATGTTACTGATCCATACAGTAAAATTGGTTTGACATTTTTTATTGAAAAATCTAAGATGGTTGTTAAAGACAGACACCTCCCACCTTCCTGGCTTTCCAGATATTCTTGCAGTGTTTAAAAAAAAACCCAGACATTCTAGTTAGTCTGCTCATGAAATTCTTGCGGTGACATTCACTTCCGTGTGTAATCTCTCAGCGTATCTTCGACACAACAAAATGTATGATCATGACTTAATCAGTAGTAAAAAGCTAGAGACATCACCGAAATTCACATTAAAGACAAGTGGAACAATATTAAAACAAGTAAATGAATTTAAACATCTGGGATCGTTGTTAACATCAGATGGTAGATGTACAACAGAAGTGATATGGAGAATGGCTCAGGAAAAAAGCAGCGTTCTAAAAAGGAAGATTGCAATCAATCTATTCTTGACAAAGGAAAAAAAAAGAGTTCTTAAATAAACAGTGAACAATGACTGTAAAACCAGTCTTAACATATGGATGTAAATAATTGACAATAGGACAACAGACAAGGAAATCACTGCGGGCTATAGAAATATGGTTTTACAGAAGAATGTTGAGAATACCATGGACAGCTTAGAAGAGTAATGATAATGTTATGAAAGAGGCGAAAAAAGAGAGCTAATTTCCAATATTAGGAAGAAACAATCATCATTTTTTGACCATGTAAGAGGAATAGGACAGCTGGAATATATTGTGACAACTGGGAAAATTGAAGAACGAAGAGATAGAGAGAAGCAAAGGAAAAAAAATACCAGACAGCTTAAGAGAATGGTTTGGCAGAAGGTCAACAACAGAAATGATAAATAACTGTCGAGATCGAAAGTTATGGAGAGACATGATTCTATACGCCTTGTTCCGCCATCTCATTTCTAATCGCTGCCACTGCGTCTTTGCGTCAACACAAACTGATGACATCAACTATTAATAATGTTGTTAGTGACGGCTCCCCACTGGACACGGATCAAAGTCGGCGTTGATGCTGGTCGCCTGCTGTCCTGACTGTCGGTCTCCTCCCTGACAGCCTAGCTGGAAAGATGGAGTCGTGCCTTGCTCCCTTGCCTGACTGCTTCTTACTTGATGGAACAGCAGCTCAAGACTGGCCAGGAAACTAATGCTGAGCGTCCCCTTGTGATCTCCGTATGGTGGTACTTCGCGCTGTTTCACTGATGGACGGCCATGCAGACGTTCAGACCCCAGACTTCTCCGCAACCCACCTTTTCGTACTTCACCATAACGATCATACACACAAACACTGGCGAAATGACTGACCAAAACTGTTCACTCATAAAGTAGGACTGAGTTTATTCACAGTTCATCTGACCAGTCACACCACAAAGTAGACAAAACCAGCGACGTACTCAGCCCTCGGCTGCTCACACATAATTAACATGGAATATTCAGCTCTTCCACTACAGGTGAAACAGTTAGCGATCTCCTTGCTCACACATAATTAACATGGAATATTCAGCTCTTCCACTAAAGCTGAAACAGTTAGCGATCTCCTTGCTCACACATAATTAACATGGAATATTCAGCTCTTCCACTAAAGCTAAATCAGTTAGCGAGCTCTTTGCTCGCACATCCTTACATTAATGCTTCACTTGTCCAACAAACACTAATAAATGGCTGAACTCTGGCTCACACATAATTAACATGGAAATATTCAGCTCTTCCACTCGAGGTGAATCAGTTAGCGAGCTCCTTGCTCACACATATTGAATATGAAAAATACTGAGCTTTTCAACTAAAGCTGACACAGTTAGCGAGCTCCTTGTTCACACATAATGAATATTACAAAGCTGAAGTAGTTAGCGAGCTCCTTGTTCACACATAATGAATATTACAAAGCTGAAGTAGCTATATAGCGAGCTCCTTGTTCGCACATAATGAATATTACAAAGCTGAAGTAGTTAGCGAGCTCCTTGTTCACACATAATGAATATTACAAAGCTGAAGTAGCTAGCGAGCTCCTTGTTCGCACATAATGAATATTACAAAGCTGAAGTAGTTAGCGAGCTCCTTGTTCACACATAATGAATATTACAAAGCTGAAGTAGCTAGCGAGCTCCTTGTTCGCACATAATGAATATTACAAAGCTGAAGTAGCTAGCGAGCTCCTTGTTCGCACATCCTCACCTTAAAACTTCAATTGTCCAACTAACCACTAATCAATGGCTGAACTCCTAGCTCACACATAATTAACATGAGCATTTAACACGACACATTTGAAGGTTGGTAATCTATAATGGCTACCGCCTTCCGGTGACCCTGTTCTCAGGCCTGCCGTATGAATAAAACTCTCCACCTAACCTTGTGATTTGACTATATCTTTCATCTTCATCCAATCCCCAACCTTCTTACATCCTCTTCCCCTCTAACTGAACCCTCTCAAAATCCCTAGAATTCGTTATTCTAACTGAGCTGAATCCCTCACTCACTCCCCGTGAAATGTCCACGTTATTCTAACTGAGCTTATTCCCTCACTCACTCCCCGTGAAATGTCCACGTTATTCTAACTGAGCTTATTCCCTCACTCACTCCCGTGAAATGTCCACGTTATTCTAACTGAGCTTATTCCCTCACTCACTCCCCGTGAAATATCCACGTTATTCTAACTGAGCTTATTCCCTCACTCACTCCCCGTGAAATATCCACGTTATTCTCACTGAGCTGATTCCCTCACTCACTCCCCATGAAATGTCCACATTTTCCTGACTCACTCACTCACGTTATTGTTACACATTCTCACCCTCCCATTGTTACATGATCACCAACGCCAGCAGGCATGGCACTTGATGATGATGAGTCCGTATTTCTTATCGCTTCTTCTTCTGTTTTTATCTTTAAATTCACTCGCCAAATCTTTCATTTACTTTCTTCTCATCTATATCACGTTTTTCTCCATCCATCTCTCGCAATGTCTCTCTCACTTACAATACCACAATCTGTTAACATCTATTTCTTCTTCTCTCATTCACCGTCTCTCTTTCTTTCATTCTCTGTCACTATCTATATGTCTATCGCGTTCTTTCATTCTCTGTCACTATCTATATGTCTATCGCTTTCTCTCATTCTCTGTCACTATATATATGTCTATCGCTTTCTCTCATTCTCTGTCACTATCTATATGTCTATCGCTTTCTCTCATTTTCTTGCTCAAACTTAATTCTTCTATTTTAACAATCTCTCCTTTCTCTCATTCTCTATCCATCCATCATATTGTAAGTTTAATCCTCTCTCTCTTAGTCTCTCTTCTTTTCTGCCCATACTCTGGCTCTTACTTCCCACCTTCTCCTCTCATGCGTGTCCCTCCTCTCTTCCACTTCTCATTCACTCCCCTTCCTCCAGTTCTGTGCATCCTCTCGCTCATCTCTGCCTCCCCAATCAATGTATATAGCCTCTCTCACTTCTTTCCTTCCGTCGGATGAGCAGTCTGAAATAAAAAAGATACACTCCCAACAAGTAAGCACTTTCAGTTCTTGTGAGACCCACTCTCACCGATACCACTAGGAGAGCTATACACTTCTTGTTAAGTTACTCTCCACAATGTAATATGTAATAACAAGATAAGAACTGCAACTCCTGTCGCCTTAAATTAATTCTAAATCGTAGTGACTAGTGACGTCCCATATAAAAATAACCAGGTCATTGTGAGGTCATTATATTTTTAGTTTCTTGAATTCCCTGACGCCAGTATTGACACTTTTAATTAACCTGACACGGTTATGAAAGATAACAGATTATTATTTCCTAGACCATAACACGTGCTGATTTAACAACAATGGAATCTACGTGGTGGGCCAGGTTGGAAGTAAGGACAAAATCTCCTACTTGACCCCAACCCGCGTTACGACTCTCATTCCCACCCTCGACTCGGCCTCGTCTCGTGCTGGTGTGGCTTGGGGTATTCTATACCACATTGGATTATTTTTCTCGTTCGCGAGCACACCGCTATACACTGCACTGGTTGAAAACGTGCCGAGGTTTAAAACAAAAACTCATCTCGTGTTTCTGCCTCGTGTTGAAGGATCAAATAAATCAGATGTGTCTGCTATACAGTTCGCTTCTTCAGATGCAGGTAATTATTTGTGACTTCGGCTGATTTTGAATTCCTGTCGGGCCATGACTTTGAATAGTGATTCTCCTTGTTATGTGCTTCTGTAAGGTAAGCTTGCACAGAGACACTGACCGACGTGTGTACGAGGGCGTTTACTTCGGAACGAGCGACTTGGGAGAGAACCATCATAAAATGATCATACAAATGAACGTGCAGGCTTGCGGTAAAGAAGGTATAGAGAGGAGGCTTTAAAAAAAAAAGTAGGAAAACAAATAGAGAGTGTAATTTAACTTAATCATTTGAGGTAAAGTCCTAGTTTAAGCACATGTATTATTTGGTAATTTACTAGTTTAGCGTCCTAAATTATTTCTGCACGGAGTAACGCCCCCTGCCACTTTATTCTGTGGTTCTTTAATCTGTCATTATAAGATCCTCCCTTGGGTTAGGTTTATGGTTTGAAATAGCCTAGAACTAAACATAAACCTGGTTTTAAAATAATAAAATTATATGCACACAAATGTGAACATTTGATAGTCATTGAAATTACGTGCGGTCAATCAGAGGAGATCACTTGTTTAGCAGAAGTAATTTAGGCCACTAAACTCGTAAATTACATATTACATTTCGGAAGAGTAACGTCCCCTTGTGTTGTATTGCATTTTATTAGGTGGTTTTCTAATCTGTCATTATTGTAAAGGAAAGGGAAACAACGCGAGGGTAAAGTCATAAGCCCAAACACTACAGTAGTTTATGGTCTTTTAAAACCACTGTAGATTTGTATGTTGCGACGCCAACTAAAGGGGGAATCACTCGTTTCTCTGAAATAATTTATGCACTTAAACTAGGAAATTAACCCACTTGCTTGCTTACGTTCGCCCGATTACTTATAAGCCATTGATAAGGAGTGTACCTTGTCATCATCCGCCCTTAAAAGGACGTTAAGTAGGCGTGTCTGCGTTGTGTTGTGGTTTACAGTATAACTGTGATATTTGCGCCTTTCGGCCCAACACATCCGACTTCAGCATGACATTTTTGAGTACCGGGTTGTCTTCCCTATTCGATCCCTACTCGCCTGGCCAGACTAGACAGGTTAGTCTGTTACTAGAGGCACCACGGAGAGGTGGAGCAGGGTCTGGATGGTGGTTCTGGTTCACCGATCCTGGCGCGAGCCATCAGCTGTGGGTCGCTGACAACTTCCAGCTCTGCTGCTGGGAGGCGCGCCTTTTTTCTTCAATCCTGTGTTGGTATAGGTGGTGAAATGTAAAGTCAAGTCGGACTTTCTTTCCTTCTTTCTGTCTTGTTTTCTTTCTTTCTTCCTTCCTTTCGTTCTTTCTTTCATTCATTCGTTCTTTCTTTCTTTTTTTTCTTTCTCTTGTACCTGATCGGGTGAGTGTCGATTGAGATTCGAAGTTCTGGTTCTCGCCCACTTTGACGGCTTCAAACATTGCCAATTGAATTTGTAGCGTTTCTTTGATGTTGTTAGTCCATCTTACTCTGATATGTCTCTTGTTCCCCTCCCTTCTGCCCTTTTAATATATGATTTGTATGGTAATGAATCATGTGGCAATCTTTCTAGACGGGCAAACCAGCTTACTTGTTGTTTCTGTATGTAGCTTATCATTGGTTCAATGGCTACTCTTTATATGATAAGTCGGACTAATTTGCATAAAATAAAAACACATAAGATCGAGATAATAAATAACATATTTTTAGTTATGGGTGAAAGCTCCGAATTGCAAAGACATGCATAAATTATACAGAGGCCAGATTTTGTTTTAAAATAGCAATCTGGAATGTCCACAAACAAGACAAAACACATACAAGTAAGCGACCTGAACCAGTCTTGCCAAGAATTTGAACCCACGCTGCTCGACATTAGAGACCCATTAAAATATATTGACCCCGTAAAGAAATGAGTTAACGAAAGTAAATTATTAATCGACCCTGTTATAATTTAATGTTTGACATTTCATGAGTTCTTGTGTGAATGAATGAGCTCCCCTTCCTTCAGGCTCTAACTACTTCTGGATGTATAGACCAGTGATCTTGAACTTTGTTATGTCCAACGTCCATCTGTGTAACTTTTCCCCCGTATACATTTTCTCTATCACCCACTAAAATCTGCATTGATGAAACTTCCATAATTGAAGAAATACAAAGAAATTTCACTTATAAATAGAATGAAGTTCATCGACCATCTACCGAGTGTATACTTTGTATATCATCAATAAAATATGCTACTATTTTGTCCCCGCCCCATTAAAAGTCAAAAGAACCCATTGGTGGGTGGTAGCGGCCAGGTTGAAGAGAACTGGTATAGACCGGTGGTCGTCAAACTGTGCTCTGCGGAGCCTAGGTGTTTTGCAAGCGCCTACTAGGGGCTCCTATAGGACACCTAGTGACCTCTCCTCTCTTGAAACTCCTAGCGAACTCTCCTCTCTTGAAACTCCTAGCGACCTCTCCTCTCTTGAAACTCTTAGCGACCTCTCCTCTCTTGAAACTCCTAGCGACCTCTCCTCTCTTGAAACTCCTAGCGACCTCTCCTCTCTTGAAACTCCTAGCGACCTCTCCTCTCTTTAAAACTCCTAGCGACCTCTCCTCTCTTGAAACTCCTAGCGACCTCTCCTCTCTTTAAACTCCTAGCGATCTCTTCTCTCTTTAAACTCCTAGCGATCTCTCCTCTCTTTAAACTCCTAGCGACCTCTCCTCTCTTTAAACTCCGAGCGACCTCTCCTCTCTTTAAACTCCTAGCTATCTCTCCTTTCTTGAAACTCCTAGCGACCTCTCCTCTCTTTAAACTCCTAGCGACCTCTCCTCTCTTGAAACTCCAAGCGACCTCTCCTATCTTGAAACTTCTAGCGACCTCTCCTCTCTTGAAACTCCTAGCGACCTCTCCTCTCTTGAAACTCCAAGCGACCTCTCCTCTCTTCAAACTCCTAGCGACCTCTCCTCTCTTGAAACTCCTAGCGATCTCTCCTCTCTTGAAACTCCTAGCGACCTCTCCTCTATTGAAACTCCTAGCGACCTATCCTCTATTGAAACTCCTAGCGACCTCTCCTCTCTTGAAACTCCTAGCGATCTCTCCTCTCTTGAAACTCCTAGCGATCTCTCCTCTCTTGAAACTCCTAGTGACCTCTCCGCTCTTGAAACTCCTAGTGACCTCGCCTCTCTTGAAACTCCTAGCGATCTCTCCTCTCTTGAAACTCCTAGTGACCTCTCTTAGCGACCTCTCCTCTCTTGAAACTTCTAGCGACCTCTCCTAGCGACCTCTCCTCTCTTGAAACTCCTAGCGACCTCTCCTAGCGACCTCTCCTCTCTTAAAACTTCTAGCGACCTCTCCTAGCGACCTCTCCTCTATTGAAACTTCTAGCGACCTCTCCTAGCGACCTCTCCTCTCTTGAAACTTCTAGCGACCTCTCCTAGCGACCTCTCCTCTCTTGAAACTCCTAGCGACCTCTCCTCTCTTGAAACTTCTAGCGACCTCTCCTAGCGATCTCTCCTCTCTTGAAACTCCTAGCGACCTCTCCTCTCTTGAAACTCCTAGCGACCTCTCCTCTCTTGAAACTCCTAGCGACCTCTCCGCTCTTGAAACTTCTAGCGACCTCTCCTCTCTTGAAACTTCTAGCGACCTCTCCTCTCTTGAAACTTCTAGCGACCTCTCCTCTCTTGAAACTTCTAGCGACCTCTCCTCTCTTGAAACTTCTAGCGACCTCTCCTCTCTTGAAACTCCTAGCGACCTCTCCTCTCTTGAAACTCCTAGCGACCTCTCCTCTCTTTAAACTCCTAGCGATCTCTCCTCTCTTTAAACTCCTAGCGATCTCTTCTCTCTTTAAACTCCTAGCGATCTCTTCTCTCGTTAAACTCCTAGCGACCTCTCCTCTCTTTAAACTCCTAGCGACCTCTCCTCTCTTTAAACTCCTAGCGATCTCTCCTCTCTTGAAACTCCTAGCGACCTCTCCTCTCTTTAAACTCCTAGCGACCTCTCCTCTCTTGAAACTCCAAGCGACCTCTCCTCTCTTGAAACTTCTAGCGACCTCTCCTCTCTTGAAACTCCTAGCGACCTCTCCTCTCTTGAAAATCCAAGCGACCTCTCCTCTCTTGAAACTCATCATAGCGACCTCTCCTCTCTTGAAACTCCTAGCGACCGCTCCTCTCTTGAATCTCCTAGCGACCTCTCCTCTCTTGAAACTCATAGCGACCTCTCCTCTCTTGAAACTCCTAGCGACCTCTCCTCTCTTGAATCTCCTAGCGACCTCTCCTCTCTTGAAACTCCTAGCGATCTCTCCTCTCTTGAAACTCCTAGCGACCTCTCCTCTCTTGAAACTCCTAGCGACCTCTCCTCTCTTGAAACTCCTAGCGATCTCTCCTCTCTTGAAACTCCTAGCGATCTCTCCTCTCTTGAAACTCCTAGCGACCTCTCCGCTCTTGAAACTCCTAGTGACCTCGCCTCTCTTGAAACTCCTAGCGATCTCTCCTCTCTTGAAACTCCTAGTGACCTCTCCTAGCGACCTCTCCTCTCTTGAAACTTCTAGCGACCTCTCCTAGCGACCTCTCCTCTCTTGAAACTCCTAGCGACCTCTCCTAGCGACCTCTCCTCCCTTGAAACTTCTAGCGACCTCTCCTAGCGACCTCTCCTCTCTTGAAACTTCTAGCGACCTCTCCTCTCTTGAAACTCCTAGCGACCTCTCCTCTCTTGAAACTTCTAGCGACCTCTCCTAGCGACCTCTCCTCTCTTGAAACTCCTAGCGACCTCTCCTCTCTTGAAACTCCTAGCGACCTCTCCTCTCTTGAAACTCCTAGCGACCTCTCCGCTCTTGAAACTTCTAGCGACCTCTCCTCTCTTGAAACTTCTAGCGACCTCTCCTCTCTTGAAACTTCTAGCGACCTCTCCTCTCTTGAAACTTCTAGCGACCTCTCCTCTCTTGAAACTCCTAACGACCGCTCCTCTCTTGAATCTCCTAGCGACCTCTCCTCTCTTGAAACTCATAGCGACCTCTCCTCTCTTGAAACTCCTAGCGACCTCTCCTCTCTTGAATCTCCTAGCGACCTCTCCTCTCTTGAAACTCCTAGCGATCTCTCCTCTCTTGAAACTCCTAGCGACCTCTCCTCTCTTGAAACTCCTAGCGACCTCTCCTCTCTTGAAACTCCTAGCGATCTCTCCTCTCTTGAAACTCCTAGCGATCTCTCCTCTCTTGAAACTCCTAGGGACCTCTCCGCTCTTGAAACTCCTAGTGACCTCGACTCACTTGAAACTCCTAGCGATCTCTCCTCTCTTGAAACTCCTAGTGACCTCTCCTAGCGACCTCTCCTCTCTTGAAACTTCTAGCGACCTCTCCTAGCGACCTCTCCTCTCTTGAAACTCCTAGCGACCTCTCCTAGCGACCTCTCCTCTCTTGAAACTTCTAGCGACCTCTCCTAGCGACCTCTCCTCTCTTGAAACTTCTAGCGACCTCTCCTCTCTTGAAACACCTAGCGACCTCTCCTCTCTTGAAACTTCTAGCGACCTCTCCTAGCGACCTCTCCTCTCTTGAAACTCCTAGCGACCTCTCCTCTCTTGAAACTCCTAGCGACCTCTCCTCTCTTGAAACTCCTAGCGACCTCTCCGCTCTTGAAACTTCTAGCGACCTCTCCTCTCTTGAAACTTCTAGCGACCTCTCCTCTCTTGAAAACTTCTAGCGACCTCTCCTCTCTTGAAACTTCTAGCGACCTCTCCTCTCTTGAAACTTCTAGCGACCTCTCCTCTCTTGAAACTCCTAGCGACCTCTCTTCTCTTGAAACTTCTAGCGACCTCTCCTCTCTTGAAACCCCTAGCGGCCTCTCCTCTCTTGAAACTTCTAGCGACCTCTCCTCTCTTGAAACTTCTAGCGACCTCTCCTCTCTTTAAACTTCTAGCGACCTCTCCTCTCTTGAAACCCCTAGTGGCCTCTCCTCTCTTGAAACTTCTAGCGACCTCTCCTCTCTTGAAACTTCTAGCGACCTCTCCTCTCTTGAAACTTCTAGCGACCTCTCCTCTCTTGAAACTCCTAGCGACCTCTCCTCTCTTGAAACTTCTAGCGACCTCTCCTCTCTTGAAACTTCTAGCGACCTCTCCTCTCTTGAAACTCCTAGCGATCTCTCCTCTCTTGAAACTCCTAGCGATCTCTCCTCTCTTGAAACTCCTAGCGACCTCTCCGCTCTTGAAACTCCTAGTGACCTCGCCTCTCATGAAACTCCTAGCGATCTCTCCTCTCTTGAAACTCCTAGTGACCTCTCCTAGCGACCTCTCCTCTCTTGAAACTTCTAGCGACCTCTCCTAGCGACCTCTCCTCTCTTGAAACTCCTAGCGACCTCTCCTAGCGACCTCTCCTCTCTTGAAACTTCTAGCGACCTCTCCTAGCGACCTGTCCTCTCTTGAAACTTCTAGCGACCTCTCCTCTCTTGAAACTCCTAGCGACCTCTCCTCTCTTGAAACTTCTAGCGACCTCTCCTAGCGACCTCTCCTCTCTTGAAACTCCTAGCGACCTCTCCTCTCTTGAAACTTCTAGCGACCTCTCCTAGCGACCTCTCCTCTCTTGAAACTTCTAGCGACCTCTCCTCTCTTGAAACTCCTAGCGACCTCTCCTCTCTTGAAACTTCTAGCGACCTCTCCTAGCGACCTCTCCTCTCTTGAAACTCCTAACGACCTCTCCTCTCTTGAAACTCCTAGCGACCTCTCCTCTCTTGAAACTTCTAGCGACCTCTCCTCTCTTGAAACTTCTAGCGACCTCTCCTCTCTTGAAACTCCTAGCGATCTCTCCTCTCTTGAAACTCCTAGCGATCTCTCCTCTCTTGAAACTCCTAGCGACCTCTCCGCTCTTGAAACTCCTAGTGACCTCGCCTCTCTTGAAACTCCTAGCGATCTCTCCTCTCTTGAAACTCCTAGTGACCTCTCCTAGCGACCTCTCCTCTCTTGAAACTTCTAGCGACCTCTCCTAGCGACCTCTCCTCTCTTGAAACTCCTAGCGACCTCTCCTAGCGACCTCTCCTCTCTTGAAACTTCTAGCGACCTCTCCTAGCGACCTCTCCTCTCGTGAAACTTCTAGCGACCTCTCCTCTCTTGAAACTCCTAGCGACCTCTCCTCTCTTGAAACTTCTAGCGACCTCTCCTAGCGACCTCTCCTCTCTTGAAACTCCTAGCGACCTCTCCTCTCTTGAAACTCCTAGCGACCTCTCCTCTCTTGAAACTTCTAGCGACCTCTCCTAGCGACCTCTCCTCTCTTGAAACTTCTAGCGACCTCTCCTCTCTTGAAACTCCTAGCGACCTCTCCTCTCTTGAAACTTCTAGCGACCTCTCCTAGCGACCTCTCCTCTCTTGAAACTCCTAGCGACCTCTCCTCTCTTGAAACTCCTAGCGACCTCTCCGCTCTTGAAACTTCTAGCGTCCTCTCCTCTCTTGAAACTTCTAGCGACCTCTCCTCTCTTGAAACTTCTAGCGACCTCTCCTCTCTTGAAACTTCTAGCGACCTCTCCTCTCTTGAAACTCCTAGCGACCGCTCCTCTCTTGAATCTCCTAGCGACCTCTCCTCTCTTGAAACTCATAGCGACCTCTCCTCTCTTGAAACTCCTAGCGACCTCTCCTCTCTTGAATCTCCTAGCGACCTCTCCTCTCTTGAAACTCCTAGCGACCTCTCCTCTCTTGAAACTCCTAGCGACCTCTCCTCTCTTGAAACTCCTAGCGATCTCTCCTCTCTTGAAACTCCTAGCGATCTCTCCTCTCTTGAAACTCCTAGGGACCTCTCCGCTCTTGAAACTCCTAGTGACCTCGCCTCTCTTGAAACTCCTAGCGATCTCTCCTCTCTTGAAACTCGTAGTGACCTCTCCTAGCGACCTCTCCTCTCTTGAAACTTCTAGCGACCTCTCCTAGCGACCTCTCCTCTCTTGAAACTCCTAGCGACCTCTCCTAGCGACCTCTCCTCTCTTGAAACTTCTAGCGACCTCTCCTAGCGACCTCTCCTCTCTTGAAACTTCTAGCGACCTCTCCTCTCTTGAAACTCCTAGCGACCTCTCCTCTCTTGAAACTTCTAGCGACCTCTCCTAGCGACCTCTCCTCTCTTGAAACTCCTAGCGACCTCTCCTCTCTTGAAACTCCTAGCGACCTCTCCTCTCTTGAAACTCCTAGCGACCTCTCCGCTCTTGAAACTTCTAGCGACCTCTCCTCTCTTGAAACTTCTAGCGACCTCTCCTCTCTTGAAACTTCTAGCGACCTCTCCTCTCTTGAAACTTCTAGCGACCACTCCTCTCTTGAAACTTCTAGCGACCTCTCCTCTCTTGAAACTCCTAGCGACCTCTCCTCTCTTGAAACTTCTAGCGACCTCTCCTCTCTTGAAACCCCTAGCGACCTCTCCTCTCTTGAAACTTCTAGCGACCTCTCCTCTCTTGAAACTTCTAACGACCTCTCCTCTCTTGAAACTTCTAGCGACCTCTCCTCTCTTGAAACTTCTAGCGACCTCTCCTCTCTTGAAACTCCTAGCGACCTCTCCTCTCGTTAAACTTCTAGCGACCTCTCCTCTCTTGAAACCCCTAGCGGCCTCTCCTCTCTTGAAACTTCTAGCGACCTCTCCTCTCTTGAAACTTCTAGCGACCTCTCCTCTCTTTAAACTTCTAGCGACCTCTCCTCTCTTGAAACCCCTAGCGGCCTCTCCTCTCTTGAAACTTCTAGCGACCTCTCCTCTCTTGAAACTTCTAGCGACCTCTCCTCTCTTGAAACTTCTAGCGACCTCTCCTCTCTTGAAACTCCTAGCGACCTCTCCTCTCTTGAAACTTCTAGCGACCTCTCCTCTCTTGAAACTTCAAGCGACCTCTCCTCTCTTGAAACTCCTAGCGATCTCTCCTCTCTTGAAACTCCTAGCGACCTCTCCTCTCTTGAAACTCCTAGCGACCTCTCCGCTCTTGAAACTCCTAGTGACCTCGCCTCTCTTGAAACTCCTAGCGATCTCTCCTCTCTTGAAACTCCTACTGACCTCTCCTAGCGACCTCTCCTCTCTTGAAACTTCTAGCGACCTCTCCTAGCGACCTCTCCTCTCTTGAAACTCCTAGCGACCTCTCCTAGCGACCTCTCCTCTCTTGAAACTTCTAGCGACCTCTCCTAGCGACCTCTCCTCTCTTGAAACTTCTAGCGACCTCTCCTCTCTTGAAACTCCTAGCGACCTCTCCTCTCTTGAAACTTCTAGCGACCTCTCCTAGCGACCTCTCCTCTCTTGAAACTCCTAGCGACCTCTCCTCTCTTGAAACTCCTAGCGACCTCTCCGCTCTTGAAACTTCTAGCGACCTCTCCTCTCTTGAAACTTCTAGTGACCTCTCCTCTCTTGAAACTTCTAGCGACCTCTCCTCTCTTGAAACTTTTAGCGACCTCTCCTCTCTTGAAACTCCTAGCGACCTCTCCTCTCTTGAAACTTCTAGCGACCTCTCCTCTCTTGAAACCCCTAGCGACCTCTCCTCTCTTGAAACTTCTAGCGACCTCTCCTCTCTTGAAACTTCTAACGACCTCTCCTCTCTTGAAACTTCTAGCGACCTCTCCTCTCTTGAAACTTCTAGCGACCTCTCCTCTCTTGAAACTCCTAGCGACCTCTCCTCTCGTTAAACTTCTAGCGACCTCTCCTCTCTTGAAACCCCTAGCGGCCTCTCCTCTCTTGAAACTTCTAGCGACCTCTCCTCTCTTGAAACTTCTAGCGACCTCTCCTCTCTTTAAACTTCTAGCGACCTCTCCTCTCTTGAAACCCCTAGCGGCCTCTCCTCTCTTGAAACTTCTAGCGACCTCTCCTCTCTTGAAACTTCTAGCGACCTCTCCTCTCTTGAAACTTCTAGCGACCTCTCCTCTCTTGAAACTCCTAGCGACCTCTCCTCTCTTGAAACTTCTAGCGACCTCTCCTCTCTTGAAACTTCTAGCGACCTCTCCTCTCTTGAAACTTCTAGCGACCTCTCCTCTCTTGAAACTTCTAGCGACCTCTCCTCTCTTGAAACTTCTAGCGACCTCTCCTCTCTTGAAACTTCTAGCGACCTCTCCTCTCTTGAAACCCCTAGCGGCCTCTCCTCTCTTGAAACTCTGGCAGAAACCTTAGGGACCTCTCTTCACCCGAAACCACAGGGTTTCAGGAAACCATGTGGAGAAACGTTACTCAAGATGATAGTGACATAATAATGATATGTACGTGATACCCTCAGGGGCACATTCTCGTGTATTGTCACACTCGACAGGAAATGTAGGTAGCAGAACTCAGTCGTCGTTTATTGCGGAGATCACCGGTCTTATCTGGGACAACACTGATGAGAAAGATGCAGTTATCTGTACAGGCCGATCTGTAATACAACACAAAATGGAAAACATGAGGATTAACGGCACGCTAAGAGGATTAACGGCAGGCAGAATAGTCAAGGAAGACAGTGGTGCTTACGTTATGTCCACGCGTAGCATGACGATGGAGGTGATGGCAGTGACCAGAGTATTCAGCTGGTTAGAGTCACAAGACTACACCAACGCTACATACTGAGTGATTCGATGAGAATGATAAGAAAAGTGGAGGCCGACTCTGTACGCAGGCAGTGGGTAGAGTCATAGCAGGAGTCAAAAACATTCACATGCGTCACCTTTGACGTAAGTCCTTGGGCATGCGGCAGTACGGGGAAATGAAAGAGCGGACAGGTTGGTTAGCTGTGCTGTCGTTGAGGACGGTCAACCAATGGATCGGACGTACATCATTAATACCCACCATAAGAGATGTGGGGAGGGAACAACACTTCGACAACCATGAGTCCACGTCACTCCTTCGGATGAAAGAGATGGGAGTTAAGATGGGCACAGCCAGAAACGAGAAACTTAGTGGGTGTATAAGAAGACTTATCAACCAACACAGAACTGGAGTCGTCAGTCGCTGGACACTGCGGGGCTTGCTGAGGAGAGAATCTGAGCACATATGGACATGTTCGGAGTGCAATGATTATGGCCGGCAAATAACTCAATATGTCAAGTGATCATCACCATGTGCCTTGCCGGTTGGCGTAGGCGATCATGTCCCTCTACAATCTTCTATCTACAGTACATCGTATCAGTTCTGTTGTTGACTGTTTTCCATGCCATGACACCAAGCTTTCCAGTATTTTCTCTCTTTGTTGTCCACGATCTCTCTTTCCCTGTATTCTGCCAGTTGTAACCAAGTATTCCAACTTTCCTCTTTCATGTTGTGCCGAAAAATGTTGATTGCTTCTTTCTGTTGTTTTTTATAAGCTCCCTTTTTGTGTTGGCCTCTTTGAGAATTTCCTCATTGGTGTTTTTAGCTGCCCAGGGAACTTTCAACATTCTTCTGAGAAATCCCATCTCTGTGGCCTCTAATCGTCTTTTCATTTGTTTGTCTACTGTCCATGATTCGCTTCCATAGGTCTGAAATGGTTCTATATATAACACCAATGAACTCTCTTTCTCACTTCTATTGACATTTGTTGCATAAGATATTTTTCATTTTCTGAAATCCTTTTTTTGGCCTGAGCTATTCTGCTTTTTATTTCTATGGTGTATCTCCCATCTGATGTTATTATTGTGCCCAAGTATTTGACACGTTGTGCTTGTTTCAGATTTGCTCAGTTTATTTGTATGCTGCATGATGGTGATGATTGTTTCTTCGATATAACCATTACATCTGTTTTCTTACTATTCAGACAGAGTCCTTTCTTGTTGCTTTCTTTTACTATTATGTCTATTTTTATTATGGCCATGCAATGAGAAGGGAACAGCTGGAATATATTGTGACAACTGGGAAAATTGAGGGACGAAGAGATAGAGGGAAGCAAAGAGAAAAGATAGGGGACCTCGGTAGCCTAGTTGGGAAAACCACCCGACTTGACTACTGATGTTCGGACAACCCGTGTTCGATTCCCGCTGGGAGCAATGTGAATTGTACTCGTGGTTGGAAAAAAAAAATACCCCCACGGTCGACCCAGCCGTTGGCAGAAATGGGTACCAGGGTATTACCCTGGGAAGGTGAGGAATGTCGCCTCGCATCTGAGTTTCGATGCTTGAGACGACACTATACAGAAATCTCTGAACATTTCTGGGTGGAAACTCACTTTCTAAGACGCCGGTTCAAGTCTCGTACTTTACCTTTTACCTTTTATATCTATCATTTCTTGTAGTTCATTCTCTATCTCTGCTATTAAGACTGTGTCATCCGCATATCGCAAATTATTTATGTTGTGACCGTTGACTTCAATTCCTTTTTGTCTACTATTGATCTCATAATATATTCGCTGTAAAGTGAAAACAAATCCGGCGACAGAACACAACCTTGTCTGACTCCTTGTTTTATATATTGGAATTGTCCTGTTTGGTTGCTAATTCGTTTAGCTGCTGTTTGTTCCCAGTACATGTTTTTTATGATTCGCAGATCCTTGCCAAAAATGTTTAATTTCTCCAGTATATTAATTATTTCTACATGCTTTAATTGGAGGTCATATTATAAATAATCTAAGGTATGCTGATGATACAGTCTTAATCGCTAAGAGGGAAAATGAGTTACAAGAAATGTTGGACATTGTAGTGAAGGAAAGCAAAAATAAAGGACTCAGCCTTAATAGCAAAAAGACAGAGGTAATGGTAACAACAAAGAAAAAGACATCACCTCAGTGTAAAATAAAGACAAGTGGAACAATATTAAAACAGGTAAATGAATTTAAATATTTGGGAACTTTGTTAACCTCAGATGGAAGATGTACAAAAGAGGTGAGATGCAGAATGGCTCAGTCAACAGCAGCTTTTCAGAAAATGAGGAAAATACTATGCAATCCATTTTTGACAATAGAAACAAGAAAAAGAGTTCTTAAATGTTACGTAGAGCCAGTCTTAACATACGGATGCGAATCATGGACAATAGGACAACAGACAAGAAAATCACTGGAGTCTGTAGAAATGTTGTTTTACAGAAGAATGTTGAGAATACCATGGACAGCTAAGAAGAGTAATGAAGAGGTTCTGAGAAAGGTCAAAGCAAAAAGAGAGCTAATTTCCAATGTTAAGAAGAGACAATCATCATTTTTTGGCCATGTAATGAGAAGAGAACAACTTGAATATATTGTAACAACTGGAAAAATTGAAGGACGAAGAGATAGAGGGAAGCAAAGAGAAAAAATAACAGACAGCTTAAGAGAATGGCTTGGCAGAAGGTCAACAACAGAAATGATAAATAGCTGCCGAGATCGAATGTTGTGGAGATACATGATCACCTACGCCAGCAGGCCCGGTACTTGATGATGACATTCTTTGTTAAATGCTTTTGTGTAGTCTATAAAGTACTTTCCACATGCTTTACTTTGTGAAATGCTTTTGTGTAGTCTATAAAGTACTTTCCACATGCTTTACTTTGTGAAATGCTTTTGTGTAGTCTATAAAGTACATATATAGATCATTCTTTACCTCTATAGATCTTTCTACACGTCTCATGATGAATCTTAGTAATATTTTAGTCATATGGCTCATGAGACTAATAGTGCGATGGTCCTCACAATCAGTGGCGCCTGACTTCTTCTGTATGGCTACAAAGATTGATTTGAGTAGATCTTCAGGTATGTGTCCAGTGTTATATATGTCATTGAGTAGTTTTGTTATGACTTGTACTCCCAGCTCTCCTAATGCATTTATTTCTTCGATTGTTATATTGTCAGGACCTGGAGCTTTGCCTCTTTTCATGTGTTGAATTGCCTCCTCCAATTTACTTTTCATTATTGGTGGTCCTGTGTCTTTATTTGAATTGTTTAGCTCTGGTCTTTCATCATTATAGAATTGACTGATATATTATGACCATCTTTCCATTGTCTTCTTCTGTCCCATTATTATATTTCCTTCCTTTAATTTCACACATCCTGAAACTTTGACTTCTTTTCTTCCTGTTATCTCATTTAACTGATTGTGCATATATTTTGAGACTTTCTTTTGTTGTTTTTCCATTTGTTCACATTTCTGCTTTAACCGTCCTTCCTTTGCTTCTCTGCATTTGTTTTGGATCTCTTTATGCAATATTTTGTGTGTCCGTTCTTCTTTCTTATGTTTTCGTCTTTCGTCCATTAGTTCTAGTATTTCTTCTGTCATCAATTTCTTTTTGTTGATTCTTTTAGTCACTGGTATTACTTCTTTCGATGTTTGTTGTTGAATCGATTATTTGAGCATTTCCCACTGCTTCTCGTTGGTCTGATATTTACTCAATTGTTATATATATATATATATATATATATATATATATATATATATATATTGTACTATCGTACTGTACTTATCGCTTATTTGTCTATATACTCTATCTAGTTCTAATTTCATAATTTTTGGGGATTACTATGTCTTCCGCAATTTAATTTGTATCTTTCCAAATACTGGTACATGGTCACTATTGCAATCTGTTTCTGGCCTTGTTTTAACAGATGTTAGCCCATTCCTGAATTGTCTCTGTAGCAGTATACAAAAATCAATTTGATTGTGTACTTTTTTCTCTGGGCTCTGCCATGTCAGGTGGTATCGTTACCAAATTTCAGTGTTTCTGTGGAACCGTGAAATCTGCCCATTTTACAGTAGAAAGAGGAGTCAGGCAAGGCTGTATCTTGTTTCTGTTCTAGATTAGTCCAAAGCACTGACATGATTTTTAATTATATTGTGCTATTAAATCAATTGAAATTTGGTTGGTTATGGAAGGCCCCGGTATCACTGCAAACGAATTAAAATCCATAATCGCTCAACCGCCCGTGCCAGTGGAATCATCCGAATTATTAACTCATCTCCCAAACAAAGAACGGTAACTGTAGTCCCCATCGTAGCAGTCTCAGTACATTCCAAAAGACATAAGGCGAAACCGCGCAGAAAATGAAAAATCAATTGAAATATAATTAATTAATGACCGAAATTACGGAGAGAACATTGTAATAGTTGCAGAAAAGCCTGTAAGGATTAATATCGTCATCATCATCAAGTACCGGGCCTGCTGGCATAGGTGATCATGTCTCTCCACAATTTTCGATCTCGGCAGTTATTTATCATTTCTGTTGTTTACCATCTGCCAAGCCATTCTCTTAAGCTGTCTGGTTTTTTTTCTCTTTGCTTTCCTCTATCTCTTCGTCCCTCAATTTTCCCAGTTGTTACAATATATTCCAGTTGTTTTCTTCTCATTACATGGCCACAAATGATGTTTATTTCTTCCTAATATTGGAAATTAGCTCTCTTTTTGTTTTGGCCTCTTTCAGAACGTGGCGATTCATGATTGTACAAAGAAGTTACGACGGTGGTTTTCTGTTGTCTTCCGTCGGTTTGTTTACGGTTGGCTCAGCTAGCCTTTCACTAAAAAGTCTCACCCACAAGGCAGTGGGATTGTTTTACTTCGGGGTACCCTCCCTTAGCCTTATACTCTCCGGAGCTCACCTGCAAGATTACTATGCAACGACCAATTGCAGGAATCAAAAACTAAGATTCTGTTTCTTATTTTCTACTTTCCTTCCTCATTTTCTTTCAGCGTCTTTTGGAGATACAATTTGCGGTTTATTGCTCTTTTCTTAGCCTCAGCTGCTGTTATGTTTAATAGTGTTTATAGTGTTCCTTTTTTCTCAGTTCTTCATTGCTGATCCTATCTCTCAAGCTGTTTCCTGTCATTTGTCTGACACATTTCATCTCAGTGGTGCGGTTGTTTATATTGTTTTAATGTTATGTAACTAGAGTGAATGTTATGTAATTATAGAGTGTGCTATAACTATACCGTGTGTTACTTAACTAGAGTGAATGTTATGTAATTACAGATTATGCTATGAAACTGTAGCGTGTGTTACGTACTTACAGAGTATGCTATGAAACTGTAGCGTGTGTTATGTACTTACAGAGTATGCTATGAAACTGTAGCGTGTGTTATGTACTTACAGAGTATGCTATGAAACTGTAGCGTGTGTTACGTACTTACAGAGTATGCTATGAAACTGTAGCGTGTGTTATGTAATTATAGAGTATGCTATGAAACTGTAGCGTGTGTTATGTAATTATAGAGCATGCTATGAAACTATAACGTGTTATGTAACTATAGCGAATGTTATATATCTACAGTAAATGTTATGCAACTATAATAAATGTTAAATAACAATAGTAAATGTTATGTAACTATAGTAACGTTACGTGAAAGTTCTGAATCAAATGAAAATGGAAAAATAATAACTTAACACAATTCGAAAACGACAACTGAAATTTGTTAGACATGTGTAGACGAGACATAACAAAATAAAAGTAAAGTACCCCCATCACGCCAAGTGGCGTATAGAGAAATATGGTGTTAGTGACCCTATATTTTACAGACCTTCAGCACATGATTTTTGGGGTAATGTGGTCGGTATTACACCCGTGCTGCTTTACTTTCCCAGAAAAAAATCCGGTACCCATTTAAGGCTGGGTGAACCCGGAAGCCGTCGGTTGGGATCGAACCCTACCCTTGTCCTTTGTAGTCCAGTTCACTAACCACTGAGCTATCGCGGCTCCCTGTAGACGAGACCGTGAGAGAAAAACCAAGTATCACCATAAATATAGTTTGGACGCAACTAAAGCAAGTGAAAGAGCTCAAGTACCTGGCCATCTTGTGACAATATGACAACAATCAAGTAGATGAAATAAAAGATGCAGTGAAGTGTGTTGTATACTTAACTAAACAGCACTATTATTTTCCAACAAAGAAATCATAATAAAGAGAGCGCTTTTCAATATACTCTTCATACAAGTGTGGTGCTGTTAATATCGGGCTTGGGCGTAGATTCTAGAACAACCACATACATTCTTAATGCGAGTGTGGTGCTGTTAATATCGGGCTTGGGCGTAGATTCTAGAACAACCACATACATTCTTAATGCGAGTGTGGTGCTGTTAATATCGGGCTTGGGCGATATATTCTAGAACAACCACATACATTCTTAATGCGAGTGTGGAGCTGTTAATATCTGGTTTGGGCGTAGATTCTAGAACAACCACATACATTCTTCATACGGTTATTGAGTTATTTGCGGGTCATCATCATTGCACTCCGAACATGTCCATAGGTGCTCAGATCCCCTCCTCAGTTATTGAGTTATTTGCGGGTCATCATCATTGCACTCTGAACATGTCCATAGGTGCTGAGATCCCCTCCTCAGTTATTGAGTTATTTGCGGGTCATCATCATTGCACTCCGAACATGTCCATAGGTGCTCAGATCCCCTCCTCAGCAATTCTCTCAGTGTCCAGCGACTGACGACTCCAGTTCTATGTTGGTTGATAAGTCTTCTTACACGGCCACTAAGTGTCTCATTTCTGGCTGTGCCCAACTTAACTCCCATTTCCATCATCCGAAGAAGTGACGTGGATCTGTGTTTGTCGAAGTCCTGTGCTCTTCCCACATCTCGGAGGGCATTGATGTTGTCCGCCCGATCCATTGGTTGCCCCCCCCCTGTCCTCCTCAACGACAGCGCGCCAAACCAACCTGTCCGCTCTTTCATTTCCTCGTACTCCCGCATGTCCAGGGACATAGACAAAGGTGGCCTTACGTATTTTGGATTTCTGCAACGACTCTACCCATTGCATGCGTACAGAGCCCGCCTCCACTTTTTTAATCATGCTCATCGAATCACTCTGTATACATGCGTGGGTGTAGTCTTGTAACCATTTGAATGCCTTGGTCACTGCCATCGCCTCCATTGTCATGCTACTCGTGGTCATGACGTATGCACCACTGTCTTCGTAGACTATTCGGCCTGCCGAGCGTGCTGTAAATGCCATGCACTTATTTGGTGTCGTATTACAGATCCGTCTGTATAGATGACTGCATCTTTCTCATCGGTGTTATCGCAGAAGAGACCGTTGACCTCAGCATTAACCACGACCGGGTTCTGTTCCCTACTTTTCCTGTCGAGTGTGACAATACACGAGAAAGTCCCCTTGAATGACAAAGGCACCGGTATCCACCCCTCACCAACGCTGATATTGGTAAGACCACAGACCTGTTTGATGACATCTTCTGCTCGACCCACCCATGATTTGCCTCTTTTTAGCCTGGCACCTTTCTCTGTGTTGAGCACGTGGTGCAATGAATGATCTGTATCTGTACAAATCTTCAGGTATGCTTGTGCTCCCTAGATCTTGATTCTGTCATCCATGGTTGGAAAGTCAAGAAGATACCTCATTGCTACACAGGGAGTGTCCCTCGTACATTCCAGGATAATGCGCATGGCTTCATTTTGTATTTTCTCCAGCCTATCAATTTGAGTCGTACTGACAGTAAGAATTGCCACGGCATACTCGATTGGTGCGAGGATTAATCCCTGGAACAGAAGAGTAAGTAGCCTCTGCTCGATGTTGGCAGCTGCCATGACCTTCAAGGCGGCTAATCCTTTGCGGGATTTTGTTATCACATGATCGACGTTGTCCCGAAAACACAGACTGCGATCAAACTCAACTCCGAGGTATGTCATCAACTTGTCCCTGGTCACCTCATCAGCTCCCATTCGTACTACCGGTGTGGTTGTATTAACGATATGATTGTTAAGGGAGAACCATGAAACTGATGCTTTATTAGGATTAACCAAGGCACCTGAAACCCCACACCAGGAATAAATGCCATCGAGTTCGTCTTGCATTGTGGAGGCGATTTCCCGTCTGTCTTTACCCTGTCGATATACCAGAATATCATCAGCAAAAGTCATAGTTCTTCCCCTACCAAACAGCTGTTGTTCCGTGATCATTATTGTGCACACGTTAAATAGAAATGGTGACAATGGTGAGCCTTGTGGCAGCCCTGGACAAATGGATGTTGGCTCGGAAGACCAACGTCCACATCTGAGTATCACCTTCCTCTGAAACAGTGCCGCTGCGATCCATCTAATGAGGAAGGGGTTCACCGCCAGTTTGAGAAGCATATGCATGAGATATTCAAATGGTACCCTGTTGTATGCATCCTCCAGATCTATAGCAGCAGCACATGTCACCTCTCGTCTGTGAAAGCCTTCGAAGACGTCATAGGCAAAGACTGCCGCATTGAGCCATGTCTCTTTGTTATATCTATAACCTCCGAGTGTGGGTGGATATACTCGTTTCTGTTCAAGGTGACAGGTAAGGACACGGGCAACTATTTTCTCCAGCAGCTTGCCCGGCAGTGTTCTGCATTGTGATGATTCTGTAGGCACTGATCTGAGAATGGTCCTTGTTTGGCTTCGGTAGCGGTAGTAAGTAGCTGTGTAGCCACTCCTCCTTAATTTGGTCACTCTGAATGCTGGCATTAAACTCATTCGCCTATGTCATCGTACCGAACACCATCTGGACCAGGAGCAGTGCTGTGTGACCTTTTAAGTGTCGTGCGAATGGTATCGGTTGTGATTGTGAGATCTTCTTCCAGCCCTACATCCTTACACAATTTTGACAGCGATCCCCGTATCCTCATTCTTACAGCCTCATTTCTTTGGTCCGTCTGCTCAATGTAGCTGGCAAGTAGGGCCTTCCCTTGGCTCTCATCAGATTTGTGCCATATCCGGCCTGTGCTCTGAAAGTCTTATATGCCTCTGTGTCGTGGTGTGCCATTCATGCTCTGATGAAGGAGCCAGAATGTGGCGAGCGATTTTTCTGAGCACACTTTTTTACAGAAGTCATCCCATTTGGCATCCTTAGCGTGCTTAGCGCATAGTTTAAAGTGCATAATTTGATTATCAAATTTATTTGATTTGATTATCAAATTATTTGATTATCATTTGAGAGATGATAAAGTGCATCATTAGGAAGAACACAGCGAGTGTGGTGCTGTTAATATCGGACTTGGGCACTAGATTCTAGAACAACCACATTGGGCACTAGATTCTAGAACAACCACATTGGGCACTAGATTCTAGAACAACCACATTGGGCACTAGATTCTAGAACAACCACATTGGGCACTAGATTCTAGAACAACCACATTGGGCACTAGATTCTAGAACAACCACATTGGGCACTAGATTCTAGAACAACCACATTGGGCACTAGATTCTAGAACAACCACATTGGGCACTAGATTCTAGAACAACCACATACATTCTTTATACGAGTGTGGTGCTGTTAATATCGGACTTGGGCACTAGATTCTAGAACAACCACATTGGGCACTAGATTCTAGAACAACCACATTGGGCACTAGATTCTAGAACAACCACATTGGGCACTAGATTCTAGAACAACCACATTGGGCACTAGATTCTAGAACAACCACATTGGGCACTAGATTCTAGAACAACCACGTTGGGCACTAGATTCTAGAACAACCGCATTGGGCACTAGATTCTAGAACAACCACATACATTCTTCATACATAATAAATATCAATAAATGAGATGACCAAACTTAAACTTAAACTAAAATGATATACTACAACGATTAAGGGAAGAAAATATTTCAATGTAGGGTTTCTTAAAAAAAAAAGTTTTAAAGATAAATTCGCAGTCACAATAGCAAACCAAGTCCTCCAACAACTAGAAAATACAGTAAATATAGAAGATCATTGCAAACAGGTAAAAGATATATGGAAAGAGACATGCGAAGAAACACTGGGGAAAAGAGAACGCCAGAACATGCATGGATGACAGTAGAGACCCTGGATAAAATTAAATAAAGAAAGAACAAGAAAGCAGACATAAATAAAAGCAAAACGAGAAGTAATAAAGCCAAAACACAGGAAGCTTACACAGAGGTGAACAAAGAAGTGAGAAGATGCATCAAAAGGGATAAGAGGAAATATATAAATGAACTAGCTAAAGAGGCAGAAGAAGCAGCAAATAAAGGGTATATGAATGAACTGTACAACAGCACAAAGAGATTAAATGGAAAATATAAACAGATCAATGCCCTTATGAAAGATAAGAAAGGAAATCTGCTTAGTAATATAAGGGAACAAATGGAGAGATGGAAAGAGCACTTTGAAGAACTTTTGAAAAGACCCGGGTCAAATAATCCTCCAGATATACTACCAGCAGAAGAAGAGTTACACGTTAACTGTTTAAAATCAAGCAAAGAAGAAATAATGAAAGCCATCAAACTATTAAAAAATGGTAAAGCCACAGAACCAGATGAAATCCCTTCGGAAGCCATCAAAGCAGATATTAACACCTCTACCAAGATGCTACATAATCTATTAGATAAAATTTGGGAGAGAGAAGAAATACCTAAAGACTGGAAGGAAGGTAATATGATCAAACTACCAAAGAAAGGAAGTTTACAGGAGTGCACAAATTATAGGGAAATTATTATACTATCAGTGCCAGGAAAAATATTAAGCAGAATTATTCTGGAGAGACTAAAAGAGCCCATAAAGAAACATTTGAGAGATGAACAAGCAGGTTTTAGGAAGAACAGATCATGTGCTGATCAAATAACTAAGTATAATAGTTGAAGAAATTTTAGAACTAAAATCCCCACTTTATATTGGATTCATAGATTACGAAAAGGCATTTGATAGTTTAGACAGAAGAATGCTTTGGAAGTTGCTGAGTCATTACGGAATCCCCATAAAGTTTATTAACCTGATAAAAACAATGTATGAAGGAACAAAATGTAGTGTGGTGCATGAAGGGCAGCTTACAGAAGGATTTGAAATAATAACAGGAGTAAGGCAGGGATGCCTTCTGTCTCCATTTCTCTTTTTACTGGCCATAGATTGGATTATGAAAATAACTCAAAACTACAGAAATGGAATCCATCGGTCACTGACCAAGCAACTTGATGATTTAGACTTTGTTGATTACATAGCTCTCCTATCATACCGCCATCAACAGATGCAGGATAACATGAGCATACTTGATGAGAGATCACAACAGCTAGGTCTGAAAATTAATAGAGATAAGACCAACATTATGAGAATTAATAGAGTTGGCAATAACCAAATAAAACTAGGAGAATTATCTCTATTAGATATACAATCTTACATATATCTGGGCAGTAATATAGATAAAGAGGGAGGAACAGGAAATGATATCAAAATAAGAATATCAAAAGCAAGATGAGCTTTTGTTGCACTGGAAAACATATGGAGTCCAAAGAAATTAGGTTAAATACAAAAATAAAAATGTTCAACTCAAATGTTAAGCCAGTCCTTTTATATGGCTGTGAAACATGGAGAATAACAAAATTGACAATCATGAAGATACAGACTTTCGTTAATGGATGCTGATGCAGAATAAAAGAATGGAAATGCAGGACAAAATCACTAACATAGAATTATGGAAATGTACCAGTCAAATACCAGCGGATAAAGAGATACAGCGAAGACGATGTAGCTGGAAAGGACACACACTACGGAAGCCAACTGAGAGTATTACACAACATGCCTTTTTTGGAATCCCCAGGGGAAAAGACAAAGAGGAAGACCAAGGAATTTTTGGAGAAGACAGATAGAATCAGAGATGAAGATGATGGGGAAGATATGGAATGATCTTAAAAGAATGCCAAAAACAGAACGACTTGGAAAGTGTTTGTTGAATACCTATGCTCCACTGGGAGCTGAAAAGTAGAAGAAGAAGAAGAAGAAGAAGAAATGAGATATGTTAGATCTCAGCTTGAGAAAGAAAGATTGAAGAACTAAAAGGACAATTCGGGATCAACCTACAGTAAACTGTCAAAATAAGGAAGAAATCAGATCTTTGGTCACGCAACGAGACAGAAACAACTAAACACAAACCAAATAACTACCAATACACATGACGTAAACAATAAATCAATAGGACTTCCTCGGAAAACATGGATAGACAGAATATTGAGACATGTGACAATAACAGGAGAGGGAAATCAAAGAGCAAAACACCGCCAACTGTTTCACTCCTCGACGCTGTAAGGCAGTAGAAAAACAACAACAGGGACAATAATGAGCAACAGAGTGCAAACTGTGTCGCCCCTCGACGCTGTAAGGCAGTAGAAGAACAACAGGAACAATAACGAGCAACAGAGTGCAAACTGTGTCGCCCCTCGACGCTGTAAGGCAGTAGAAGAACAACAACATGAACAATAATGAGCAACAGAGTGCAAACTGTGTCGCCCCTCGACGCTGTAAGGCAGAAGAAGAACAACAAAAACAATAAGAATCGTCGCATTATTTAATCATATGAGCTTACTTTTAAGAAGTATCACGAATGACTCATAGTTATGCTCGATGCAGGTTGCACATCCAAAGCCATCATCTCACATGATGATTCGTTTGAAGTGAGGATCATTACGGATAACATTTATTTTAAAAATGATAAACTCAAAACTGAAGGTATCAATTCAGAATTGTGACCAAAAGCTATAAATTAGGACTTTGAACTTAACGGCTGGCCAAGAGAGAAAAGTGCATCTTTCATGGAAAATTAGCTTTGATGTTGTTTTCTTGCGTTCGCCAGCTTTATATCTCTTTATATCTCTCGTGGGGAGTGTTGGGGGAGGGGGGGGGGAGACTGGTTGGTCTCGAGGTAAGATGCCAGACTCGAGACAGAGAGGTTGTGGGTTCAAATCCCGGCTGCACGAGTTGGGATTTTTATTTATGATTTCTCTCTGCGGCAACCACCCCTGGTCACAGCAGGGAGGCCCAGCTTGAAACGTCAATTACTCATCGACGGAAAAAAAATATGAGTACCTCCGAACACGGAGTTATTTGCATGTGCGGCGAGAGACCCCTGTGCACACGGCTGCCAGGAAAAAAATGGATTAACTTGCAAGATTCAGTTCCTAGTCTCTAGGGACTTCGTCAGAGGTAAAAGCTGGCGAACGAAAAAAAAAATATCTCTCGTAGGACTAATTTTGTATAAATATAACTTTTTCCTATTTTCCACACCGGCAGCCGGGTGCTCAGGTGTCCCTCGCCATACAGGCAGATGTTCTTCGACTTCAGAGGTACTCTCATTTTTATCATCGAGAGTTTTCTCGTTTTGGGGTAGATTTGTTTCCCTATTTATTTTGTCCAAGCAGCGGCCATTTTTGGCCTACTCAATTCAGTCTCCAAATGTCTAGGGTTCTTTAACGTGCGAAGAATATACACGAGATCTTTTTTTTTCGCCGTTTTCTGAGAGGGGGAAAATACAAGGTAAAAGAGGCAGACCAAGACTAACAGGGACGAGTAACATCAAAAGATGGACAAGTCAGCCTATGACAACCTGCACCATCAAAGCAAGAGACAGAGGCAGACCAAGACTAACATGGACGAGTAACATCAAAAGATGGACAAGTCACCCTATGACAACCTGCACCATCAAAACAAGAGACAGAGGTAGGCCAAGACTAACATGGACGAGTAACACCAAAAGATGGACGAATCAGCCTATGACAACCTGCACCATCAAAGCAAGAGACAGAGGTAGGCCAAGACTAACATGGACGAGTAACATCAAAAGATGGACAAGTCAGCCTATGACAACCTGCACCATCAAAGCAAGAGACAGAGGCAGACCAAGACTAACATGGACGAGTAACATCAAAAGATGGACAAGTCAGCCTATGACAACCTGCACCATCAAAGCAAGAGACAGAGGCAGACCAAGACTAACATGGACGAGTAACATCAAAAGATGGACAAGTCACCCTATGACAACCTGCACCATCAAAACAAGAGACAGAGGTAGGCCAAGACTAACATGGACGAGTAACACCAAAAGATGGACAAATCAGCCTATGACAACCTGCACCATCAAAGCAAGAGACAGAGGTAGGCCAAGACTAACATGGACGAGTAACATCAAAAGATGGACAAGTCAGCCTATGACAACCTGCACCATCAAAGCAAGAGACAGAGGCAGACCAAGACTAACATGGACGAGTAACATCAAAAGATGGACAAGTCAGCCTATGACAACCTGCACCATCAAAGCAAGAGACAGAGGTAGGCCAAGACTAACATGGACGAGTAATATCAAAAGATGGACAAATCAGCCTATGACAACCTGCACCATCAAAGCAAGAGACAGAGGCAGACCAAGACTAACATGGACGAGTAACATCAAAAGATGGACAAGTCAGCCTATGACAACCTGCACCATCAAAGCAAGAGACAGAGGTAGGCCAAGACTAACATGGACGAGTAACATCAAAAGATGGACAAGTCAGCCTATGACAACCTGCACCATCAAAGCAAGAGACAGAGGTAGGCCAAGACTAACATGGACGAGAGTAGTATATCAGGAAGGATTTGATTAGTATTTGACCCGTAAATTAACAAAGATATATAGTGTGGTGCGCAGCGCACCACATGTACTGTGGCGCAGGGGGAGTTAACCATGACCGCTCGTGTCGGGGCGTTGACCGCTAGTCCAGGTGACCCCGGAAGGACCCTGTTTATGTCTGGTGTGGCCTGGCTTTGGAGCTCTTGGTGTACTTGAGCGATAGTGATAGGTTAGTAGATTATACAACATCAATGAAAAACGATCAATATAAAACAGAAGACAAAGATATATTTTATTCTTTTATTATCTTAATAGGCGCATAACATACAGTGGATATTATATAACATTACAAACATATTCAGTACAATGAGTAAATATATAGTACAAGGATAACATTTATTTATAGCTATGTAGTTGGTGTCTGCTTAGCTCTATGTCATAAATGAATCCTAAGGGGTGAAACTGTTAGAGATTCCTGGTTAGGCTAAGCTGGTAGTGTAAAGAGTTAAATATCTAGAGGCGTAGTCGAGACGTTATCATCAGCTACCTTTCTTTTTATATAGAAATAGGAAAGAGCATTTCTTGTTTGACTGTAGGAAAATATGGAATTATTTAAGACTTTGAAACCTACATTTTTCCCACCCTTGACCTTTTGCGTGGCGAGAACCTCTAAAAACATATCTTTATCTAATTTGTTGTGTTGCTTGCTTAGCCCTTTACAACTGATTTTATCGTAATCCCCACTACAATGGTACGTCTTACTACATAAGCTAACAAGAGCTGTCCCTTCGTACTCTAGTTTAAAAAGCCCGGGCGTTCGTTTGGTGTATGCTTTAACACCCTTACAGTTTATACAGTCTGTTTTACTAGTATGTTCATCGCAGCAATGGGTGTATGGAGGTCGCCTAGTGTGTAATAAGGGCTGTATAGGGGTCGGCTAGTATGTCGTGATGGGTGTACGGAGGTCGTCTAGTGTGTCATATTGGGTGTATAGAGGGCGTTTAGTGTGTCATGATGGTTGTATAGGGGTCGTCTAGTGTGTCATGATGGTTGTATAGGGGTCGTCTTGTGTGTCATGATGGTTGTATAGGGGTCGTCTAGTGTGCCGTGATGGGTGTACGGAGGTCGTCTAGTGTGTCATATTGGGTGTATAGAGGGCGTTTAGTGTGTCATGATGGTTGTATAGGGATCGTCTAGTGTGTCATGATGGTTGTATAGGGGTCGTCTAGTGTGCCGTGATGGGTCAATGGAGGTCGGCTAGTATGTCGTGATGGGTGTACGGAGGTCGTCTAGTGTGTCATATTGGGTGTATAGAGGGCGTTTAGTGTGTCGTGATGGGTGTACGGAGGTCGTCTAGTGTGTCATATTGGGTGTATAGAGGGCGTTTAGTGTGTCATGTTGGTTGTATAGGGGTCGTCTAGTGTGTCATGATGGTTGTATAGGGGTCGTCTAGTGTGCCGTGATGGGTCAATGGAGGTCGGCTAGTATGTCGTGATGGGTGTACGGAGGTCGTCTAGTGTGTCATATTGGGTGTATAGAGGGCGTTTAGTGTGTCATGTTGGTTGTATAGGGGTCGTCTAGTGTGTCATGATGGTTGTATAGGGGTCGTCTAGTGTGCCATGATGGGTACATGGAGGTCGGCTAGTATGTCGTGATGGGTGTACGGAGGTCGTCTAGTGGGGTATGATGGTTGTATGGAGGTCGTCTAGTGTGTCATATTGGGTGTATAGAGGGCGTTTAGTGTGTCATGATGGTTGTATAGGGGTCGTTTAGTGTATCGTGAGGGGTGTATGGAGGTCGTCTACTGTGTCGTGAGGGGTGTATGGAGGTCATCTGGTGTGGTATGTAGGGTGTATGGAGGTCATCTAGTGTGATATAAGGCTGTATGCCGGGCGTCTAGTGTGACATGAGGGCTGTATACCGGGCGCCTAGTGTGGTATGTGTGGTGTATGGCGGTTGTCTGGTATATCATACTTTAATCAACCAATAAGAAAAATGAAGGAACATTACATTCAACATTACTTATCTTAACTACTTTACATCAATACAGTTGAATAACGTGTTATCGTTAAGTCTTACCATACTTTAAGAGAAAACATTCAACTTACAGCGTAAAATATAGTCTCAATCATCTACACCGAATATAACCTGTTATCGATAAGCCTTAACATACTTTAAGAGAAAACAAGCCAACTTACGGTGCAAAACTCCGCTAGTGTGAACAGTAACTTTCCTTGAATCAATCAAACTTATAACGCCGTCTAGTTTAAATATAACCTGGTAAGAAATGAATAAATTAGCCAATCAGCGAGTGAGTACGTCAACATCGCTTGATAGCGGGATTAACCAATCAGAAAAGAGTATTAACATAGGAGGCGGGGCGAAGAAATGGCTGACAGGTGGATTAACCAATCAGAAAAGCGCGTTAGCCCAAGCGTAGGTAGTGGCTGTCGGGTCAGCAGTGGGGGAAAAATGCGGGGTGGTGGGTTACTTGAACTCGTTTTGACCCCTGAGGCAATTCCAGAAGAGTTCTATGATCTCATTTTGACCGCTGAAGGCTTTAATACCAATGTTTCCCACTTCAACGAACGACATACATCATTAAAGGTGATTACTTCAGCTCTTAGACTTTGGAGTTCCATATCTTTATCACTTCAACGAATGACAGACAACAGTAAAGATGATCATTTCAGGTAAGAAAACTTAGTTCCAAACCCTAAAATTTTGGTTCATACTCACAAAGTTGAACACAAACTCTACAAATTTAGGCCCAAAGTTGTAATTGTTAGACACGAAAGTCGTAAATGTTATATGCAAAGTCCAAAAGTTTGTCAAAAAGATAACCTAAACTCAAAATAGTTAGACACAAAGCCCAACAATTTATATGCAAAGTCTAAAAAAGTTACTCTAAAAGACAACTAATGTAATACTTAACCCCAAAATTTCGTCACATAACCAAACAGTTGAACACGAACTCTACAAATTTAGTCCCAAAGTCGTAATTGTTAGACACGAAAGTCGTAAATGTTATATTCAAATCCAAAAGTTTGTTAAAAAGACAACCCAAACTCAAAATAGTTAGATGCAAAGCTCAAAAATGTATATGCAAAATCCAAAAAGTTACGCCAAAAGACAACTAATGTAACACTTAACCCCAAAATTTCGGCTCATATGCACAAAGTTGAACTCGAAAGCCTAAAAATTTAGTCCCAAAGTCGTAATTGTTAGACACGAAAGTCGTAAATGTTATATTCAAATCCAAAAGTTTGTTAAAAAGACAACCCAAACTCAAAATAGTTAGACACAAAACCCAACAATTTATAGGCAAAGTCCAAAAAAGTTACTCCAAAAGACAACTAATGTAACACTTAACCCAAAAATTTCGTCTCATAACCAAACAGTTGAACTCAAAACCATAAAAATTTAGTCCCAAAGTGATACTAGTTCGACACAAAAGTCGTAAATATTATATACAAAGTCTAAAAGTTTGTCAAAAAGACAACCCAAACTCAGAATAGTTAGACACAAAACCCAACAATTTATAGGCAAAGTCCAAAAAGTTACTCCAAAAGACAACTAATGTAACACTTAACCCCAAAATTTCGTCTCATAACCAAACAGTTGAACTCAAAACCCTAAAAATTTAGTCCCAAAGTGATACTAGTTCGACACAAAAGTCGTAAATGTTATATACAAAGGCCAAAACTTTGTCAAAAAGACAACCCAAACTCAGAATAGTTAGACACGAAAGTCATAAATGTTATATGCAAAGTCCAAAATTTTATCAAAAAGACAACCCAAACTCAGAATATTTAGACACAAAAGACCAAATAGTTACATTCAAAGTCCAAAAGTTTGTCAAAAAGACAACCCAAACTCAAAAGTTTGTCAAAAAGACAACCCAAACTCAAAATAGTTAGACATGAAAGGTCAAAAAGGTATACTCAAAGTCCAAAATGTTACTTCAAAAGACAACTAATATAACAACAAGCCCCAAAACTTCGTCTCATAACCAAAAAGTTGAACTCAAAACCCTAAAAAGTGTCCACTTATCAACCAAAGTCTTTAATACAGCTGAGAAAACCCTAATAAATTATTACAATTTACTAAAAAGGTTGCCCTTGATGATAGTTGCGACTGTGTCTAAATCATTATTGAAAATATTCATAGAACTCTAGTAAAAACCAAACACACTAAAACACCACATTGAAAGAATGAACTTAAAGTTCACGCCCCTGTCACAACTCTGCTAAGAAAAGTACTGCAAAGCATGAAAGTTATGTCCCCTGCTATAACTCTACTAAACGAAAGTATTACCAAACACGTAGGTTACACTCCTACCATAACCCACTAAGAAAAACAAGATTTTGCTTAAAATACCACATTTATGATTGTTACGCCCCTTGTCCCTTTATGAGGGGACGCCCATGAAACTGTTAGAAATAGTAAATTTAACCTAGTGGCATACCCCAGATGTTATATTAGACACCCCCATAGCAAAAATTTACTTAAAACTCACTTTTATGGTGGTTACCCCCATACCCATTTTTGGCGGTTACGCCCATGAAACTGTTAAAAATAGTCAATTTAACATCTAGACATACCCCAAACTTTATATTAAGCATCCCCATATCAAGAATTTACATAAAAACAACTTTTGAAATTACTACCCCTGTACCCATTTTTGGCGGTTACGCCCATGAAACTGTTAAAAATTGTCAATTTAACATCTAGACATACTCCAAACTTTACATTAGACATCCCCATAGCAAAAATTTGCTTAAAAACAACTTTTGAAATTACTACCCCTGTACCCATTTTTGGCGGTTACGCCCATGAAACTGTTAAAAATAGTAAATTTAACATATAGACATACCCCAAACTTCATTTTAGTCATCCCCGTATCAAGAATTTACATAAAAATCACTTTTGAAATTACTACCCCTGTACCCATTTTTGGCGGTTACGCCCATGAAACTATTAAAAATTGTCAATTTAACATCTAGACATACTCCAAACTTCATTTTAGTCATCCCCATATCAAGAATTTACATAAAAACAACTTTTGAAATTACTACCCCTGTACCCATTTTTGGCGGTTACGCCCATGAAACTGTTAAAAATTGTCAATTTAACATCTAGACATACTCCAAACTTTACATTAGACATCCCCATAGCAAAAATTTGCTTAAAAACAACTTTTGAAATTACTACCCCTGTACCCATTTTTGGCGGTTACGCCCATGAAACTGTTAAAAATAGTAAATTTAACATATAGACATACCCCAAACTTCATTTTAGTCATCCCCGTATCAAGAATTTACATAAAAATCACTTTTGAAATTACTACCCCTGTACCCATTTTTGGCGGTTACGCCCATGAAACTATTAAAAATTGTCAATTTAACATCTAGACATACTCCAAACTTCATTTTAGTCATCCCCATATCAAGAATTTACATAAAAACAACTTTTGAAATTACTACCCCTGTACCCATTTTTGGCGGTTACGCCCATGAAACTGTTAAAAATAGTAAATTTAACATATAGACATACCCCAAACTTCATTTTAGTCATCCCCGTATCAAGAATTTACATAAAAATCACTTTTGAAATTACTACCCCTGTACCCATTTTTGGCGGTTACGCCCATGAAATCGATAAAAAATTGAAATTTAACCTATTGGTATACCTCAAACATAACATTTGACACGCCCATGTATCAAATTTACCTGAAAAATCAATCAAAAATTAGTAGTATATAGCCAGTGATTGGACCCCCAAATGAGCGGCCAGCCGCTCATAAATCCTTATATAATTAGTCTACCCGTACATGGCCAGACATTTTTTGGTGCGGTTTTTCCTTATATGAGAGTCTTCATTTTTTCTTATATGAGAGTCTACCGTTTTTTTCCTTATATGAGAGTCTACCCGGCCAATCACTAGATATATACTACTAATTTTTGATTGATTTTTCAGGTAAATTTGATACATGGGCGTGTCAAATGTTATGTTTGAGGTATACCAATAGGTTAAATTTCAATTTTTTATCGATTTCATGGGCGTAACCGCCAAAAATGGGTACAGGGGTAGTAATTTCAAAAGTGATTTTTATGTAAATTCTTGATACGGGGATGACTAAAATGAAGTTTGGGGTATGTCTATATGTTAAATTTACTATTTTTAACAGTTTCATGGGCGTAACCGCCAAAAATGGGTACAGGGGTAGTAATTTCAAAAGTTGTTTTTATGTAAATTCTTGATATGGGGATGACTAAAATGAAGTTTGGAGTAAGTCTAGATGTTAAATTGACAATTTTTAATAGTTTCATGGGCGTAACCGCCAAAAATGGGTACAGGGGTAGTAATTTCAAAAGTGATTTTTATGTAAATTCTTGATACGGGGATGACTAAAATGAAGTTTGGGGTATGTCTATATGTTAAATTTACTATTTTTAACAGTTTCATGGGCGTAACCGCCAAAAATGGGTACAGGGGTAGTAATTTCAAAAGTTGTTTTTAAGCAAATTTTTGCTATGGGGATGTCTAATGTAAAGTTTGGAGTATGTCTAGATGTTAAATTGACAATTTTTAACAGTTTCATGGGCGTAACCGCCAAAAATGGGTACAGGGGTAGTAATTTCAAAAGTTGTTTTTATGTAAATTCTTGATATGGGGATGACTAAAATGAAGTTTGGAGTATGTCTAGATGTTAAATTGACAATTTTTAATAGTTTCATGGGCGTAACCGCCAAAAATGGGTACAGGGGTAGTAATTTCAAAAGTGATTTTTATGTAAATTCTTGATACGGGGATGACTAAAATGAAGTTTGGGGTATGTCTATATGTTAAATTTACTATTTTTAACAGTTTCATGGGCGTAACCGCCAAAAATGGGTACAGGGGTAGTAATTTCAAAAGTTGTTTTTAAGCAAATTTTTGCTATGGGGATGTCTAATGTAAAGTTTGGAGTATGTCTAGATGTTAAATTGACAATTTTTAACAGTTTCATGGGCGTAACCGCCAAAAATGGGTACAGGGGTAGTAATTTCAAAAGTTGTTTTTATGTAAATTCTTGATATGGGGATGCTTAATATAAAGTTTGGGGTATGTCTAGATGTTAAATTGACTATTTTTAACAGTTTCATGGGCGTAACCGCCAAAAATGGGTATGGGGGTAACCACCATAAAAGTGAGTTTTAAGTAAATTTTTGCTATGGGGGTGTCTAATATAACATCTGGGGTATGCCACTAGGTTAAATTTACTATTTCTAACAGTTTCATGGGCGTCCCCTCATAAAGGGACAAGGGGCGTAACAATCATAAATGTGGTATTTTAAGCAAAATCTTGTTTTTCTTAGTGGGTTATGGTAGGAGTGTAACCTACGTGTTTGGTAATACTTTCGTTTAGTAGAGTTATAGCAGGGGACATAACTTTCATGCTTTGCAGTACTTTTCTTAGCAGAGTTGTGACAGGGGCGTGAACTTTAAGTTCATTCTTTCAATGTGGTGTTTTAGTGTGTTTGGTTTTTACTAGAGTTCTATGAATATTTTCAATAATGATTTAGACACAGTCGCAACTATCATCAAGGGCAACCTTTTTAGTAAATTGTAATAATTTATTAGGGTTTTCTCAGCTGTCTTAAAGACTTTGGTTGATAAGTGGACACTTTTTAGGGTTTTGAGTTCAACTTTTTGGTTATGAGACGAAGTTTTGGGGCTTGTTGTTATATTAGTTGTCTTTTGAAGTAACATTTTGGACTTTGAGTATACCTTTTTGACCTTTCATGTCTAACTATTTTGAGTTTGGGTTGTCTTTTTGACAAACTTTTGAGTTTGGGTTGTCTTTTTGACAAACTTTTGGACTTTGAATGTAACTATTTGGTCTTTTGTGTCTAAATATTCTGAGTTTGGGTTGTCTTTTTGATAAAATTTTGGACTTTGCATATAACATTTATGACTTTCGTGTCTAACTATTCTGAGTTTGGGTTGTCTTTTTGACAAAGTTTTGGCCTTTGTATATAACATTTACGACTTTTGTGTCGAACTAGTATCACTTTGGGACTAAATTTTTAGGGTTTTGAGTTCAACTGTTTGGTTATGAGACGAAATTTTGGGGTTAAGTGTTACATTAGTTGTCTTTTGGAGTAACTTTTTGGACTTTGCCTATAAATTGTTGGGTTTTGTGTCTAACTATTCTGAGTTTGGGTTGTCTTTTTGACAAACTTTTAGACTTTGTATATAATATTTACGACTTTCGTGTCTAACAATTACGACTTTGGGACTAAATTTTTAGGCTTTCGAGTTCAACTTTGTGCATATGAGCCGAAATTTTGGGGTTAAGTGTTACATTAGTTGTCTTTTGGCGTAACTTTTTGGATTTTGCATATACATTTTTGAGCTTTGCATCTAACTATTTTGAGTTTGGGTTGTCTTTTTAACAAACTTTTGGATTTGAATATAACATTTACGACTTTCGTGTCTAACAATTACGACTTTGGGACTAAATTTGTAGAGTTCGTGTTCAACTGTTTGGTTATGTGACGAAATTTTGGGGTTAAGTATTACATTAGTTGTCTTTTAGAGTAACTTTTTTAGACTTTGCATATAAATTGTTGGGCTTTGTGTCTAACTATTTTGAGTTTAGGTTATCTTTTTGACAAACTTTTGGACTTTGCATATAACATTTACGACTTTCGTGTCTAACAATTACAACTTTGGGCCTAAATTTGTAGAGTTTGTGTTCAACTTTGTGAGTATGAACCAAAATTTTAGGGTTTGGAACTAAGTTTTCTTACCTGAAATGATCATCTTTACTGTTGTCTGTCATTCGTTGAAGTGATAAAGATATGGAACTCCAAAGTCTAAGAGCTGAAGTAATCACCTTTAATGATGTATGTCGTTCGTTGAAGTGGGAAACATTGGTATTAAAGCCTTCAGCGGTCAAAATGAGATCATAGAACTCTTCTGGAATTGCCTCAGGGGTCAAAACGAGTTCAAGTAACCCACCACCCCGCATTTTTCCCCCACTGCTGACCCGACAGCCACTACCTACGCTTGGGCTAACGCGCTTTTCTGATTGGTTAATCCACCTGTCAGCCATTTCTTCGCCCCGCCTCCTATGTTAATACTCTTTTCTGATTGGTTAATCCCGCTATCAAGCGATGTTGACGTACTCACTCGCTGATTGGCTAATTTATTCATTTCTTACCAGGTTATATTTAAACTAGACGGCGTTATAAGTTTGATTGATTCAAGGAAAGTTACTGTTCACACTAGCGGAGTTTTGCACCGTAAGTTGGCTTGTTTTCTCTTAAAGTATGTTAAGGCTTATCGATAACAGGTTATATTCGGTGTAGATGATTGAGACTATATTTTACGCTGTAAGTTGAATGTTTTCTCTTAAAGTATGGTAAGACTTAACGATAACACGTTATTCAACTGTATTGATGTAAAGTAGTTAAGATAAGTAATGTTGAATGTAATGTTCCTTCATTTTTCTTATTGGTTGATTAAAGTATGATATACCAGACAACCGCCATACACCACACATACCACACTAGGCGCCCGGTATACAGCCCTCATGTCACACTAGACGCCCGGCATACAGCCTTATATCACACTAGATGACCTCCATACACCCTACATACCACACCAGATGACCTCCATACACCCCTCACGACACAGTAGACGACCTCCATACACCCCTCACGATACACTAAACGACCCCTATACAACCATCATGACACACTAAACGCCCTCTATACACCCAATATGACACACTAGACGACCTCCATACAACCATCATACCCCACTAGACGACCTCCGTACACCCATCACGACATACTAGCCGACCTCCATGTACCCATCATGGCACACTAGACGACCCCTATACAACCATCATGACACACTAGACGACCCCTATACAACCAACATGACACACTAAACGCCCTCTATACACCCAATATGACACACTAGACGACCTCCGTACACCCATCACGACATACTAGCCGACCTCCATTGACCCATCACGGCACACTAGACGACCCCTATACAACCATCATGACACACTAGACGACCCCTATACAACCAACATGACACACTAAACGCCCTCTATACACCCAATATGACACACTAGACGACCTCCGTACACCCATCACGACACACTAAACGCCCTCTATACACCCAATATGACACACTAGACGACCTCCGTACACCCATCACGACATACTAGCCGACCTCCATTGACCCATCACGGCACACTAGACGACCCCTATACAACCATCATGACACACTAGACGATCCCTATACAACCATCATGACACACTAAACGCCCTCTATACACCCAATATGACACACTAGACGACCTCCGTACACCCATCACGGCACACTAGACGACCCCTATACAACCATCATGACACACAAGACGACCCCTATACAACCATCATGACACACTAGACGACCCCTATACAACCATCATGACACACTAAACGCCCTCTATACACCCAATATGACACACTAGATGACCTCCGTACACCCATCACGACATACTAGCCGACCCCTATACAGCCCTTATTACACACTAGGCGACCTCCATACACCCATTGCTGCGATGAACATACTAGTAAAACAGACTGTATAAACTGTAAGGGTGTTAAAGCATACACCAAACGAACGCCCGGGCTTTTTAAACTAGAGTACGAAGGGACAGCTCTTGTTAGCTTATGTAGTAAGACGTACCATTGTAGTGGGGATTACGATAAAATCAGTTGTAAAGGGCTAAGCAAGCAACACAACAAATTAGATAAAGATATGTTTTTAGAGGTTCTCGCCACGCAAAAGGTCAAGGGTGGGAAAAATGTAGGTTTCAAAGTCTTAAATAATTCCATATTTTCCTACAGTCAAACAAGAAATGCTCTTTCCTATTTCTATATAAAAAGAAAGGTAGCTGATGATAACGTCTCGACTACGCCTCTAGATATTTAACTCTTTACACTACCAGCTTAGCCTAACCAGGAATCTCTAACAGTTTCACCCCTTAGGATTCATTTATGACATAGAGCTAAGCAGACACCAACTACATAGCTATAAATAAATGTTATCCTTGTACTATATATTTACTCATTGTACTGAATATGTTTGTAATGTTATATAATATCCACTGTATGTTATGCGCCTATTAAGATAATAAAGAATAAAATATATCTTTGTCTTCTGTTTTATATTGATCGTTTTTCATTGATGTTGTATAATCTACTAACCTATCACTATCGCTCAAGTACACCAAGAGCTCCAAAGCCAGGCCACACCAGACATAAACAGGGTCCTTCCGGGGTCACCTGGACTAGCGGTCAACGCCCCGACACGAGCGGTCATGGTTAACTCCCCCTGCGCCACAGTACATGTGGTGCGCTGCGCACCACACTATATATCTTTGTTAATTTACGGGTCAAATACTAATCAAATCCTTCCTGATATACTACTGACGAGTAACATCAAAAGATGGACAAGTCAGCCTATGACAACCTGCACCATCAAAGCAAGAGACAGAGGCAGACCAAGACTAACATGGACGAGTAACATCAAAAGATGGACAAGTCAGCCTATGACAACCTGCACCATCAAAGCAAGAGACAGAGGTAGACCAAGACTAACATGGACGAGTAACATCAAAAAATGGACAAATCAGCCTATGACAACCTGCACCATCAAAGCAAGAGAGAGCAGAATGGTGCTCCATGGTAGCCAACCTTCGTTGCGGAGACGGCACTCGATGATGATGATCTGAGAGGGCTAGACATCGGATTTCACTCAGAGACCAGGGGAGGGTTAAGTAAAAATATAACACGAGTTCGATGTTTTTTTTTTCCCATTTCCACCGTTTGTGGATTGCTAAAGGTTAATCGTGGAAGGGAAAATACAAGGCAAAAGAGGCAGACCAAGACTAACATAGACGAGTATCATCAAAAGATGGATAAGCAGAGCCTATGACAATCTGCACTATCAAAGCAAGAGACAGCGGAATGGCGCTCCACGGTAGCCAACCATCGATGCGGAGACGGCACTTAGTGATGAGGATGATGTAGGAATTGAACTCGGGACCTTCTTATCCAGCGGCCGACCTCTTACCTTGAGATCACCCAGCCCCCGTAATACGCTTTCATTTTACCAAACATTTCTTAACTTGAACAATATGGTGGCCGCTGAGGTTGATATGTCTGCGTGAGACAATGCAGAATTGCAAGTACATGCGGTTAGGGTGCAGACCCCAGTTCATTTCGTGATTGTTAATGTGTATGCCTGTAATGGGAAGGTGAACACACAACAATGGCAGAATCTCTTCGAGTTCGATGAAGAGAACGTCATTTTCTGCGGAGACTTTAATGCTAGAGGAAACCAGTGGGGTAACGTCATAACCAACAAGCAGGGACAAGACATAGAGAACGCACTGGTATCGGCCGATTTAGTGTGCTTGAATGATGGAAGGGCAACAAGAATGGCCACTCGAACAGGGGACTCTGATAGTGTCATAGACCTTGCACTGGTGTCTTCCACCTTCGCACCGGTTTGCAGGTGGAGTGCACTGGGGTTCCACGGAAGTGATCACTATCCATGTGACCTCCTAATTGAGAAAAGCAGAAATGAAAGCCAGAAATGAAAGCTCCACACATTCAACTACGAGAAAACAGACCAGGACGTCATTAGCAAAATCAGACATAGGAAACAGAGCGCCCCTCGTAGGAGGCAGGAGAGATGGACGCAGCCACCCTGGTGGAACGTAGATGTCGAGGAAGCTTGGCGGAGCAAGAGACAAACGGTCAGGACATGGCAGAAAGCTAGAAGGAATGGAAGAACACAACCTGAGCTCTTGAAGCGTCTGAAAGTAGAGGTTGACCAAAAAATTATGCACTTTAAACTATGCGCTAAGCACGCTAAGGATGCCAAATGGGATGACTTCTGTAAAAAAAGTGTGCTCAGAAAAATCGCTCGCCACATTCTGGCGCCTTCATCAGTGCATGAATGGCACATCACGACACAGAGGCATACCAGACTTTCAGAGCACAGGCCGGATATGGCACAAATCTGATGAGAGCAAAGGGAAGGCCCTGCTTGCCCGCTACTTTGAGCAGACGGACCAAAGAAATAAGGCTGTAAGAATGAGGATACGGGGATCGCTGTCAAATTTGTGTAAGGATGTAGGGCTGGAAGAAGATCTCACAATCACAACCGATACCATTCGCACGACACTTGAAAGGTCACACAACACTGCTCCTGGTCCAGATGGTGTTCGGTACGATGACATAGGCAATTTAGCTGATGACGACTTGACAAAACTGGCCAATGTGAGTTTAATGCCAGCATTCGGAGTGGCCAGATTAAGGAGGAGTGGCTACACAGCTACTTACTACCGCTACCGAAGCCAAACAAGGACCATTCTCAGATCAGTGCCTACAGAATCATCACAATGCAGAACACTGCGGGCAAGCTGCTGGAGAAAATAGTTGCCCGTGTCCTCACGTGTCGCCTTAAACAGAAACGCGTATTCCCACCCACACTCGGAGGTTATAGATATAACAAAGAGACATGGCTCAATGCAGCAGTCTTTGCCTATGACGTCTTCGAAGGCTTCCACAGACGAGAGGTGACATGTGCTGCTGCTATAGATCTGGAGGATGCATACAACAGGGTACCATTTGAATATCTCAAGCATATGCTCCTCAAACTGGCGGTGCACCCCTTCCTCATTAGATGGATCGCAGCGGCACTGTTTCAGAGGAAGGTGATACTCAGATGTGGACGTTGGTCTTCCGAGCCAACATCCATTTGTCCAGGGCTGCCACAAGGCTCACCATTGTCACCAGTTCTATTTAACGTGTACACAATAATGATCACGGAACAACAGCTGGATGGGAGGGGAAGAACTATGACTTTTGCTGATGATATTCTGGTATATCGACAGGGAAGAGACAGACGGGGAATCGTCTCCACAATGCAAGACGAACTCGACCGCATTTCTTCCTGGTGTGGGGTTTCAGGTGCCTTGGTTAATCCTAATAAAGCATCAGTTTCATGGTTCTCCCTTAACAATCATATCGTTAATACGACCACACCGGTAGTACGAATGTGAGCTGATGAGGTGACCAGGGACAAGTTGATGACATACCTCGGAGTTAAGTTTGATCGCAGCCTGTGTTTTCGGGACCTCGTCGACCATGTGATAACAAAATCCCGCAAAGGATTAGCCGCCTTGAAGGTCATGGCAGCTGCCAACATCGAGCAGAGGCTACTTACTCTTCTGTTCCAGGGATTAGTCCTCGCACCTATCGAATATGCCCTGGCAATTCTTACTGTCAGTACGACTCAAATTGATAGGCTGGAGAAAATACAAAATGAAGCCATGCGCATTATCCTGGGATGTACGAGGGACACTCCCTGTTGTGCAATCAGGTGTCTTCTTGACTTTCCAACCATGGATGACAGAATCAAGATCTGGATAGCACGAGTATACCTGAAGATAAGTACAGATACAGAGCATCCATTGCACCACGTGCTCAACACAGAGGAAGGTGACAGGCTAAAAAGAGGCAAATCATGGGTGGGCCGAGCAGAAGATGTCATCAAACAGGTCTGTGGGCTTACCAATATCAGCGTTGGTGAGGGTGGATACCGGTGCCTACGTCATTCAAGGGGACTTTCTCGTGTATTGTCACACTCGACAGGAAAAGTAGGGAACAGAACCCGGTCGTGGTTAATGCCGAGGTCAACGGTCTCATCTGCGATAACACCGATGAGAAAGATGCAGTCATCTATACAGACGGATCTGTAAGACAACACCAAAGAAGTGCATGGGCATTTACAGCACGCTCGGCAGGCAGAATAGCCAAGGAAGACAGTGGTGCATACGTCATGACCACGAGTAGCATGACAATGGAGGCGATGGCAGTGACCAAGGCATTCAAATGGTTAGAGTCACAAGACTACACCCACGCATGTATACTGAGTGATTTGATGAGCATGATTTAAAAAAGTGGAGGCGGGCTCCGTACACATGCAATGGGTAGAGTCGTTGCAGAAATCCAAAATACGTAAGTTCACCTTTGTCTCTGTCCCTGGACATGCGGGAGTACGGGGAAATGAAAGAGCGGACAGGTTGACTAGCTACGCTGTCGTTGAGGACGGGCAACCAATGGCTCGGGTGGACATCATTAACGCCCTCCGAGATGTGGGAAGAGCACAGGACTTCGACAAACACAGATCCACGTCACTTCTTCGGATGATGGAAATGGGAGTTAAGTTGGGCACAGCCAGAAATGAGACACTTAGTGGCCGTGTAAGAAGACTTATCAACCAACATAGAACTGGAGTCGTCAGTCGCTGGACACTGAGGGAATTGCTGAGGAGGGATCTGAGCACCTATGGACATGTTCGGAGTGCAATGATGATGACCAGAAAATAACTCAAGTACCTCAAATTTCTTAATCTATCTTCGATCTTCATGTTAAATTGGTGGCACGATATTCATGTGGTTGTAGAAACCTATTTAAGTATTATTCATGTGTCCTCATATACATATTGTAGATATTTCTGTTATCAAGCGTGATATCGCTGGATTATATCTTCTCAATAGAAAATTATAACCGTGGCACGGCACGTCTTGTGGCGTAAAATGTGTCACGTATGTAGTCTTTGGTGTCGTACATTCATGGTCGATTGGGCTCTTTCCACAGCCGACTATAGATTTACTTAGGCCACAAGCAACTATTGGTTTATTAGGCCTGCTAGCAGAAAATAAAGGGTTAAGGCATAAAAATGCGAAGCTGCAGTAAAGCTGAATATAAGGAAAAATTAAAAAATAAAAAATGGTATGTAAAAAGCTTTACGTGACAAATGGACGACACAGACTAAACAACGTTTCGGCTCAATAGGCCTTCATCAGGAACAAACAAAAAAAAACACACACACAAAACTGATAACGAAACAACCAAAACAAAAACAATCGAAATGTGTTAAAGAAAACAACAACAATAAATAAAACTATCCTGTAAAATCCACAAAAAAAATCTCAATTTTTTTTTTTTTTAATTTTTCCTAGCAGAAAATAAAGTACGGTAAACCAACTAGTGTTACGTTTTCAGCTTTGCGAGCAGGGGCTTTTGTGGTTAGAGTGACGTCAGTTGTCTAAATCATTTAGCTAGAAACGCAGCGCCAGTTGGAGGATTTTCCTTTTTTATTTTCTGCAAGCGGGCCTTAGTTTGTTGTGCTCTATCACAACGAGTCGCTGGGCCGTCCTGCTTTTTCCGAAAAATAAAATATACAGGTACCCATTTTCAAATACCGGATAAACGCCTTAGCTGAGTCGTAAACAATAAATTATGGGCACAATTGAAAATTAAATTTGGAGCAATTACATAATTGTTCATCTGTGCAAGTGCTGGTTCTCATATTCACGTGCATTCGTCTCGCGACAAAACAACAGGCTCTTCTTCGTTTTCTTCTTCTTCTTCTTTCATCGTTTTCTTCTTCTTTTTCTTATTCTTCGTTTCTTCTTCTTCTTCTTTTTCTTCTTCTCTTTCTCCTTCGCTTTCTTCTTCTTCTCCTCTTGCGTTGAAGTCTTGTGATCATGCCACATTGACTCTTTGTCCTGTTTCATGATGGAAGGGTAGGAGCAACAAAATGACACACGATAAGCTGGTCGCATGGCCACTACACATATTTGCGTGAGTGTCCTGAACCTTGACCTGCGCTACGGCTGACACACTTGGATATTGGTTGAGTTGATTAGGCTGGATCTTTGTTTGATGTTGGCGTTTTCCTTCTCGTAGGATGGATGTCGGTCAAGGCTTTTGAGCCCATCTTGCCTTTGGTTTCTCTCCGGGTGTTCTCCCATAGCCTTTCTTTCTCCCGATGGTAACCGCTATGCAGTAGTGCTTCGTTTACCGTGGGGGTTCGGGGGTACATCTTCATTAACACAACTTCGAATGCTGTCCTTGTTGGCATGGCTTCGTCATTGGACATTATTTAACTTTTTCAGATAGTGCAACAGTTCCACATGAGTACGGATATCTTGGTGACTGCATTAAAACTTCCTGAGTGTGGGGATCTCGCTGAGTGTATTGAATTTCTCCTGAGTACGGAGATCTTGCCGAGTGCATTGAATCTTCCTGTATGCAGAGATCTTCCTGAGATTAAAGATCTTCCTGTGTGCAGAGATATTCCTGAGATTAAGGAACTTCCTGTGTTCACAGATCTTCCTGACATTAAAGATCTTCCTGGGTTTAGAGATCTTCCTGAGATTAAAGATCTTCTTGGGCGCAGAGATCTTCCTGAGATTAAAGATCTTCCTAGGTTTAGAGATCTTCCTGAGATTAAAGATCTTCCTGGATGCAGAGATCTTCCTGAGATTAAATATATTCCTGGATGAAGAGATCTTCCTCAGATTAAATATCTTCCTGGGCGCAGAGATCATCTTGAGATTAAATATATTCCTGGGTGCAGAGATCTTCCTAAGATTAAATATCTTCCTGGGCGCAGAGATCATCCTGAGATTAAATATATTCCAGGGTGAAGAGATCTTCCTGAGATTAAATATCTTCCTGAGCGCAGAGATCATCCTGAGATTAAATATATTCCTGGGCGAAGAGATCATCCTGAGATTAAATATATTCCTGTGTGCAGAGATCTTCTTGTATGCAGAGATCTTCATGAGATTAAAGATCTTCTTGTATGCAGAGATCTTCATGAGATTAAAGATCTTCCTGGATGCAGAGATGTTCCTGACATTAAATATATTCCTGGATGAAGAGATCTTCCTCAGATTAAATATCTTCCTGGGCGCAGAGATCATTTTGAGATTAAATATATTCCTGGGTGCAGAGATCTTCCTAAGATTAAATATCTTCCTGGGCGCAGAGATCATCCTGAGATTAAATATATTCCAGGGTGAAGAGATCTTCCTGAGATTAAATATCTTCCTGAGCGCAGAGATCATCCTGAGATTAAATATATTCCTGGGCGAAGAGATCATCCTGAGATTAAATATATTCCTGTGTGCAGAGATCTTCTTGTTTGCAGAGATCTTCATGAGATTAAAGATCTTCTTGTATGCAGAGATCTTCATGAGATTAAAGATCTTCTTGTATGCAGAGATCTTCCTGAGATTAAAGATCTTCTTGTATGCAGAGATCTTCATGAGATTAAAGATCTTCTTGTATGCAGAGATCTTCCTGAGATTAAAGATCTTCTTGTATGCAGAGATCTTTCTGGTTGTCGAAGTCTTCCTCAGTGATCGAGATTTACCCGACTGCAGAAAAAAAAAAGAATAAGTTGATAATAATGACGAAGTTGACAAAAAGCTTGAATCATTACACCATCATCATCATTATCATCACCAAGCACAGTGCCTGCTGGCGTTGGTGATCATGACTCGTCACAGTTCTAAAGACATCTGTTTATCAATGCTGTTTTTCCTGCCGAACCACTCTCTTAAACTGTTGTGTATTTGTCTCTCTGCTTTCCTGTGCTTTTTTTTTCTCTCGGTTTTTCTTATTGACAAATTGTATTCCATTTGTTCCCTTCTCATATTGTGGCCAACAAAATATTATTCTTCTTTCTCTCCTGATTTTGGAAATAAGCTTTCTTTTCTTTTTGTTTCGGCATCTGTTACAAAATTCTTGTTACACTTTTCAGCTACCTATGGTATTCTCAACACTCTTCTGTTAAAACACATTTTTGTAGCTTCTAATGATTTTCTTATCTGCTGCCCTATTGCCCAGGATCCACAACCATACGACAAGACTGGTTCCATATAACACTGAAGATTATCTTCCCCCCCCCCCCCTGATTTCCATTGACAAAATGGGTTGCATAACATGTTCCTCGTTCTTTAGAAATAAAGCCGGATTTATATTTGGTGCGGCCTTAGTTGGTTAAATAAAGTAAATGAAACTTTGAGGCCTTAAGTTGGCTAAAGTAAATGAAACTTTGAGGCCTTAAGTTGGCTAAAGTAAATGAAAAATTTGAGGCCTTAAGTTGGCTAAAGTAAATGAAACTTTGAGGCCTTAAGTTGGCTAAAGTAAATGAAACTTTGAGGCCTTAAGTTGGCTAAAGTAAATGAAACTTTGAGGCCTTAAGTTGGCTAAAGTAAATGAAACTTTGAGGCCTTAAGTTGGCTAAAGTAAATGAAACTTTGAGGCCTTAAGTTGGCTAAAGTAAATGAAACTTTGAGGCCGTAAGTTGGCTAAAGTAAATGAAACTTTGAGGCCGTAAGTTGGCTAAAGTAAATGAAACTTTGAGGCCGTAAGTTGGCTAAAGTAAATGAAACTTTGAGGCCGTAAGTTGTCTAAAGTAAATGAAACTTTGAGGTGTTAAGTTGGCTAAAGTAAATGAAACTTTGAGGCCTTAAGTTGGCTAAAGTAAATGAAACTTTGAGGTGTTAAGTTGGCTAAAGTAAATGAAACTTTGAGGTGTTAAGTTGGCTAAAGTAAATGAAACTTTGAGGTGTTAAGTTGGCTAAAGTAAATGAAACTTTGAGGTGTTAAGTTGGCTAAAGTAAATGAAACTTTGAGGTGTTAAGTTGGCTAAAGTAAATGAAACTTTGAGGTGTTAAGTTGGCTAAAGTAAATGAAACTTTGAGGCCTTAAGTTGGCTAAAGTAAATGAAACTTTGACGCCGTAAGTTGGCTAAAGTAAATGAAAATTTGAGGCCGTAAGTTGGCTAAAGTAAATGAAACTTTGAGGCCGTAGGTTGGCTAAAGTAAATGAAACTTTGAGGTGTTAAGTTGGCTAAAGTAAATGAAACTTTGAGGCCTTAAGTTGGCTAAAGTAAATGAAACTTTGAGGTGTTAAGTTGGCTAAAGTAAATGAAACTTTGAGGTGTTAAGTTGGCTAAAGTAAATGAAACTTTGAGGTGTTAAGTTGGCTAAAGTAAATGAAACTTTGAGGTGTTAAGTTGGCTAAAGTAAATGAAACTTTGAGGTGTTAAGTTGGCTAAAGTAAATGAAACTTTGAGGTGTTAAGTTGGCTAAAGTAAATGAAACTTTGAGGTGTTAAGTTGGCTAAAGTAAATGAAACTTTGAGGTGTTAAGTTGGCTAAAGTAAATGAAACTTTGAGGTGTTAAGTTGGCTAAAGTAAATGAATCTTTGAGGCCTTAAGTTGGCTAAAGTAAATGAAACTTTGAGGCCGTAAGTTGGCTAAAGTAAATGAAAATTTGAGGCCGTAAGTTGGCTAAAGTAAATGAAACTTTGAGGCCGTAGGTTGGCTAAAGTAAATGAAACTTTGAGGTGTTAAGTTGGCTAAAGTAAATGAAACTTTGAGGTGTTAAGTTGGCTAAAGTAAATGAAACTTTGAGGTGTTAAGTTGGCTAAAGTAAATGAAACTTTGAGGTGTTAAGTTGGCTAAAGTAAATGAAACTTTGAGGTGTTAAGTTGGCTAAAGTAAATGAAACTTTGAGGCCTTAAGTTGGCTAAAGTAAATGAAACTTTGAGGCCGTAAGTTGGCTAAAGTAAATGAAACTTTGAGGTGTTAAGTTGGCTAAAGTAAATGAAACTTTGAGGTGTTAAGTTGGCTAAAGTAAATGAAACTTTGAGGTGTTAAGTTGGCTAAAGTAAATGAAACTTTGAGGCCTTAAGTTGGCTAAAGTAAATGAAACTTTGAGGTGTTAAGTTGGCTAAAGTAAATGAAACTTTGAGGCCTTAAGTTGGCTAAAGTAAATGAAACTTTGAGGCCTTAAGTTGGCTAAAGTAAATGAAACTTTGAGGTGTTAAGTTGGCTAAAGTAAATGAAACTTTGAGGTGTTAAGTTGGCTAAAGTAAATGAAACTTTGAGGTGTTAAGTTGGCTAAAGTAAATGAAACTTTGAGGTGTTAAGTTGGCTAAAGTAAATGAAACTTTGAGGTGTTAAGTTGGCTAAAGTAAATGAAACTTTGAGGTGTTAAGTTGGCTAAAGTAAATGAAACTTTGAGGTGTTAAGTTGGCTAAAGTAAATGAAACTTTGAGGTGTTAAGTTGGCTAAAGTAAATGAAACTTTGAGGCCTTAAGTTGGCTAAAGTAAATGAAACTTTGAGGCCTTAAGTTGGCTAAAGTAAATGAAACTTTGAGGTGTTAAGTTGGCTAAAGTAAATGAAACTTTGAGGTGTTAAGTTGGCTAAAGTAAATGAAACTTTGAGGCCGTAAGTTGTCTAAAGTAAATGAAACTTTGAGGTGTTAAGTTGGCTAAAGTAAATGAAACTTTGAGGCCTTAAGTTGGCTAAAGTAAATGAAACTTTGAGGTGTTAAGTTGGCTAAAGTAAATGAAACTTTGAGGTGTTAAGTTGGCTAAAGTAAATGAAACTTTGAGGTGTTAGGTTGGCTAAAGTAAATGAAACTTTGAGGTGTTAAGTTGGCTAAAGTAAATGAAACTTTGAGGTGTTAAGTTGGCTAAAGTAAATGAAACTTTGAGGTGTTAAGTTGGCTAAAGTAAATGAATCTTTGAGGCCTTAAGTTGGCTAAAGTAAATGAAACTTTGAGGCCGTAAGTTGGCTAAAGTAAATGAAAATTTGAGGCCGTAAGTTGGCTAAAGTAAATGAAACTTTGAGGCCGTAAGTTGGCTAAAGTAAATGAAACTTTGAGGCCTTAAGTTGGCTAAAGTAAATGAAACTTTGAGGCGTTAAGTTGGCTAAAGTAAATGAAACTTTGAGGTGTTAAGTTGGCTAAAGTAAATGAAACTTTGAGGTGTTAAGTTGGCTAAAGTAAATGAAACTTTGAGGTGTTAAGTTGGCTAAAGTAAATGAAACTTTGAGGTGTTAAGTTGGCTAAAGTAAATGAAACTTTGAGGTGTTAAGTTGGCTAAAGTAAATGAAACTTTGAGGCCTTAAGTTGGCTAAAGTAAATGAAACTTTGAGGCCTTAAGTTGGCTAAAGTAAATGAAACTTTGAGGTGTTAAGTTGGCTAAAGTAAATGAAACTTTGAGGTGTTAAGTTGGCTAAAGTAAATGAAACTTTGAGGTGTTAAGTTGGCTAAAGTAAATGAAACTTTGAGGTGTTAAGTTGGCTAAAGTAAATGAAACTTTGAGGTGTTAAGTTGGCTAAAGTAAATGAAACTTTGAGGCCTTAAGTTGGCTAAAGTAAATGAAACTTTGAGGCCTTAAGTTGGCTAAAGTAAATGAAACTTTGAGGTGTTAAGTTGGCTAAAGTAAATGAAACTTTGAGGTGTTAAGTTGGCTAAAGTAAATGAAACTTTGAGGCCGTAAGTTGGCTAAAGTAAATGAAACTTTGAGGTGTTAAGTTGGCTAAAGTAAATGAAACTTTGAGGCCTTAAGTTGGCTAAAGTAAATGAAACTTTGAGGTGTTAAGTTGGCTAAAGTAAATGAAACTTTGAGGTGTTAAGTTGGCTAAAGTAAATGAAACTTTGAGGTGTTAAGTTGGCTAAAGTAAATGAAACTTTGAGGTGTTAAGTTGGCTAAAGTAAATGAAACTTTGAGGTGTTAAGTTGGCTAAAGTAAATGAAACTTTGAGGTGTTAAGTTGGCTAAAGTAAATGAATCTTTGAGGCCTTAAGTTGGCTAAAGTAAATGAAACTTTGAGGCCGTAAGTTGGCTAAAGTAAATGAAAATTTGAGGCCGTAAGTTGGCTAAAGTAAATGAAACTTTGAGGCCGTAAGTTGGCTAAAGTAAATGAAACTTTGAGGCCTTAAGTTGGCTAAAGTAAATGAAACTTTGAGGCGTTAAGTTGGCTAAAGTAAATGAAACTTTGAGGTGTTAAGTTGGCTAAAGTAAATGAAACTTTGAGGTGTTAAGTTGGCTAAAGTAAATGAAACTTTGAGGTGTTAAGTTGGCTAAAGTAAATGAAACTTTGAGGTGTTAAGTTGGCTAAAGTAAATGAAACTTTGAGGTGTTAAGTTGGCTAAAGTAAATGAAACTTTGAGGCCTTAAGTTGGCTAAAGTAAATGAAACTTTGAGGTGTTAAGTTGGCTAAAGTAAATGAAACTTTGAGGTGTTAAGTTGGCTAAAGTAAATGAAACTTTGAGGTGTTAAGTTGGCTAAAGTAAATGAAACTTTGAGGTGTTAAGTTGGCTAAAGTAAATGAAACTTTGAGGTGTTAAGTTGGCTAAAGTAAATGAAACTTTGAGGTGTTAAGTTGGCTAAAGTAAATGAAACTTTGAGGCCTTAAGTTGGCTAAAGTAAATGAAACTTTGAGGCCTTAAGTTGGCTAAAGTAAATGAAACTTTGAGGTGTTAAGTTGGCTAAAGTAAATGAAACTTTGAGGTGTTAAGTTGGCTAAAGTAAATGAAACTTTGAGGCCATAAGTTGGCTAAAGTAAATGAAACTTTGAGGTGTTAAGTTGGCTAAAGTAAATGAAACTTTGAGGCCTTAAGTTGGCTAAAGTAAATGAAACTTTGAGGTGTTAAGTTGGCTAAAGTAAATGAAACTTTGAGGTGTTAAGTTGGCTAAAGTAAATGAAACTTTGAGGTGTTAAGTTGGCTAAAGTAAATGAAACTTTGAGGTGTTAAGTTGGCTAAAGTAAATGAAACTTTGAGGTGTTAAGTTGGCTAAAGTAAATGAAACTTTGAGGTGTTAAGTTGGCTAAAGTAAATGAAACTTTGAGGTGTTAAGTTGGCTAAAGTAAATGAAACTTTGAGGCCTTAAGTTGGCTAAAGTAAATGAAACTTTGAGACCGTAAGTTGGCTAAAGTAAATGAAACTTTGAGGTGTTAAGTTGGCTAAAGTAAATGAAACTTTGAGGTGTTAAGTTGGCTAAAGTAAATGAAACTTTGAGGCCTTAAGTTGGCTAAAGTAAATGAAACTTTGAGGTGTTAAGTTGGCTAAAGTAAATGAAACTTTGAGGTGTTAAGTTGGCTAAAGTAAATGAAACTTTGAGGTGTTAAGTTGGCTAAAGTAAATGAAACTTTGAGGAGTTAAGTTGGCTAAAGTAAATGAAACTTTAAGGCCTTAAGTTGGCTAAAGTAAATGAAACTTTGAGGCCGTAAGTTGGCTAAAGTAAATGAAACTTTGAGGTGTTAAGTTGGCTAAAGTAAATGAAACTTTGAGGCCGTAGGTTGGCTAAAGTAAATGAAACTTTGAGGTGTTAAGTTGGCTAAAGTAAATGAAACTTTGAGGCCTTAAGTTGGCTAAAGTAAATGAAACTTTGAGGTGTTAAGTTGGCTAAAGTAAATGAAACTTTGAGGTGTTAAGTTGGCTAAAGTAAATGAAACTTTGAGGTGTTAAGTTGGCTAAAGTAAATGAAACTTTGAGGTGTTAAGTTGGCTAAAGTAAATGAAACTTTGAGGTGTTAAGTTGGCTAAAGTAAATGAAACTTTGAGGCCTTAAGTTGGCTAAAGTAAATGAAACTTTGAGGTGTTAAGTTGGCTAAAGTAAATGAAACTTTGAGGTGTTAAGTTGGCTAAAGTAAATGAAACTTTGAGGTGTTAAGTTGGCTAAAGTAAATGAAACTTTGAGGTGTTAAGTTGGCTAAAGTAAATGAAACTTTGAGGTGTTAAGTTGGCTAAAGTAAATGAAACTTTGAGGTGTTAAGTTGGCTAAAGTAAATGAAACTTTGAGGTGTTAAGTTGGCTAAAGTAAATGAAACTTTGAGGTGTTAAGTTGGCTAAAGTAAATGAAACTTTTAGGTGTTAAGTTGGCTAAAGTAAATGAAACTTTGAGGTGTTAAGTTGGCTAAAGTAAATGAAACTTTGAGGTGTTAAGTTGGCTAAAGTAAATGAAACTTTGAGGCCGTAAGTTGTCTAAAGTAAATGAAACTTTGAGGTGTTAAGTTGGCTAAAGTAAATGAAACTTTGAGGCCTTAAGTTGGCTAAAGTAAATGAAACTTTGAGGTGTTAAGTTGGCTAAAGTAAATGAAACTTTGAGGTGTTAAGTTGGCTAAAGTAAATGAAACTTTGAGGTGTTAAGTTGGCTAAAGTAAATGAAACTTTGAGGTGTTAAGTTGGCTAAAGTAAATGAAACTTTGAGGTGTTAAGTTGGCTAAAGTAAATGAAACTTTGAGGTGTTAAGTTGGCTAAAGTAAATGAAACTTTGAGGCCGTAAGTTGGCTAAAGTAAATGAAACTTTGAGGTGTTAAGTTGGCTAAAGTAAATGAAACTTTGAGGTGTTAAGTTGGCTAAAGTAAATGAAACTTTGAGGCCTTAAGTTGGCTAAAGTAAATGAAACTTTGAGGCCTTAAGTTGGCTAAAGTAAATGAAACTTTGAGGTGTTAAGTTGGCTAAAGTAAATGAAACTTTGAGGTGTTAAGTTGGCTAAAGTAAATGAAACTTTGAGGTGTTAAGTTGGCTAAAGTAAATGAAACTTTGAGGTGTTAAGTTGGCTAAAGTAAATGAAACTTTGAGGTGTTAAGTTGGCTAAAGTAAATGAAACTTTGAGGCCTTAAGTTGGCTAAAGTAAATGAAACTTTGAGGCCTTAAGTTGGCTAAAGTAAATGAAACTTTGAGGTGTTAAGTTGGCTAAAGTAAATGAAACTTTGAGGTGTTAAGTTGGCTAAAGTAAATGAAACTTTGAGGTGTAAGTTGTCTAAAGTAAATGAAACTTTGAGGTGTTAAGTTGGCTAAAGTAAATGAAACTTTGAGGCCTTAAGTTGGCTAAAGTAAATGAAACTTTGAGGTGTTAAGTTGGCTAAAGTAAATGAAACTTTGAGGTGTTAAGTTGGCTAAAGTAAATGAAACTTTGAGGTGTTAAGTTGGCTAAAGTAAATGAAACTTTGAGGTGTTAAGTTGGCTAAAGTAAATGAAACTTTGAGGTGTTAAGTTGGCTAAAGTAAATGAAACTTTGAGGTGTTAAGTTGGCTAAAGTAAATGAAACTTTGAGGCCTTAAGTTGGCTAAAGTAAATGAAACTTTGAGGCCGTAAGTTGGCTAAAGTAAATGAAAATTTGAGGCCGTAAGTTGGCTAAAGTAAATGAAACTTTGAGGCCGTAAGTTGGCTAAAGTAAATGAAACTTTGAGGCCTTAAGTTGGCTAAAGTAAATGAAACTTTGAGGCGTTAAGTTGGCTAAAGTAAATGAAACTTTGAGGTGTTAAGTTGGCAAAAGTAAATGAAACTTTGAGGTGTTAAGTTGGCTAAAGTAAATGAAACTTTGAGGTGTTAAGTTGGCTAAAGTAAATGAAACTTTGAGGTGTTAAGTTGGCTAAAGTAAATGAAACTTTGAGGTGTTAAGTTGGCTAAAGTAAATGAAACTTTGAGGCCTTAAGTTGGCTAAAGTAAATGAAACTTTGAGGCCTTAAGTTGGCTAAAGTAAATGAAACTTTGAGGCCGTAAGTTGGCTAAAGTAAATGGCTAAGTTGGCTAAAGTAAATGAAACTTTGAGGTGTTAAGTTGGCTAAAGTAAATGAAACTTTGAGGTGTTAAGTTGGCTAAAGTAAATGAAACTTTGAGGCCTTAAGTTGGCTAAAGTAAATGAAACTTTGAGGTGTTAAGTTGGCTAAAGTAAATGAAACTTTGAGGTGTTAAGTTGGCTAAAGTAAATGAAACTTTGAGGTGTTAAGTTGGCTAAAGTAAATGAAACTTTGAGGTGTTAAGTTGGCTAAAGTAAATGAAACTTTGAGGCCTTAAGTTGGCTAAAGTAAATGAAACTTTGAGGCCGTAAGTTGGCTAAAGTAAATGAAACTTTGAGGTGTTAAGTTGGCTAAAGTAAATGAAACTTTGAGGCCGTAGGTTGGCTAAAGTAAATGAAACTTTGAGGTGTTAAGTTGGCTAAAGTAAATGAAACTTTGAGGCCTTAAGTTGGCTAAAGTAAATGAAACTTTGAGGTGTTAAGTTGGCTAAAGTAAATGAAACTTTGAGGTGTTAAGTTGGCTAAAGTAAATGAAACTTTGAGGTGTTAAGTTGGCTAAAGTAAATGAAACTTTGAGGTGTTAAGTTGGCTAAAGTAAATGAAACTTTGAGGTGTTAAGTTGGCTAAAGTAAATGAAACTTTGAGGCCTTAAGTTGGCTAAAGTAAATGAAACTTTGAGGTGTTAAGTTGGCTAAAGTAAATGAAACTTTGAGGTGTTAAGTTGGCTAAAGTAAATGAAACTTTGAGGTGTTAAGTTGGCTAAAGTAAATGAAACTTTGAGGTGTTAAGTTGGCTAAAGTAAATGAAACTTTGAGGTGTTAAGTTGGCTAAAGTAAATGAAACTTTGAGGTGTTAAGTTGGCTAAAGTAAATGAAACTTTGAGGCCTTAAGTTGGCTAAAGTAAATGAAACTTTGAGGTGTTAAGTTGGCTAAAGTAAATGAAACTTTGAGGTGTTAAGTTGGCTAAAGTAAATGAAACTTTGAGGTGTTAAGTTGGCTAAAGTAAATGAAACTTTGAGGTGTTAAGTTGGCTAAAGTAAATGAAACTTTGAGGTGTTAAGTTGGCTAAAGTAAATGAAACTTTGAGGTGTTAAGTTGGCTAAAGTAAATGAAACTTTGAGGCCTTAAGTTGGCTAAAGTAAATGAAACTTTGAGGCCGTAAGTTGGCTAAAGTAAATGAAACTTTGAGGCCGTAAGTTGGCTAAAGTAAATGAAACTTTGAGGCCGTAAGTTGGCTAAAGTAAATGAAACTTTGAGGCCTTAAGTTGGCTAAAGTAAATGAAACTTTGAGGTGTTAAGTTGGCTAAAGTAAATGAAACTTTGAGGTGTTAAGTTGGCTAAAGTAAATGAAACTTTGAGGTGTTAAGTTGGCTAAAGTAAATGAAACTTTGAGGTGTTAAGTTGGCTAAAGTAAATGAAACTTTGAGGTGTTAAGTTGGCTAAAGTAAATGAAACTTTGAGGTGTTAAGTTGGCTAAAGTAAATGAAACTTTGAGGCCTTAAGTTGGCTAAAGTAAATGAAACTTTGAGGCCTTAAGTTGGCTAAAGTAAATGAAACTTTGAGACCGTAAGTTGGCTAAAGTAAATGAAACTTTGAGGTGTTAAGTTGGCTAAAGTAAATGAAACTTTGAGGTGTTAAGTTGGCTAAAGTAAATGAAACTTTGAGGTGTTAAGTTGGCTAAAGTAAATGAAACTTTGAGGTGTTAAGTTGGCTAAAGTAAATGAAACTTTGAGGTGTTAAGTTGGCTAAAGTAAATGAAACTTTGAGGTGTTAAGTTGGCTAAAGTAAATGAAACTTTGAGGTGTTAAGTTGGCTAAAGTAAATGAAACTTTGAGGTGTTAAGTTGGCTAAAGTAAATGAAACTTTGAGGTGTTAAGTTGGCTAAAGTAAATGAAACTTTGAGGTGTTAAGTTGGCTAAAGTAAATGAAACTTTGAGGTGTTAAGTTGGCTAAAGTAAATGAAACTTTGAGGTGTTAAGTTGGCTAAAGTAAATGAAACTTTGAGGTGTTAAGTTGGCTAAAGTAAATGAAACTTTGAGGTGTTAAGTTGGCTAAAGTAAATGAAACTTTGAGGTGTTAAGTTGGCTAAAGTAAATGAAACTTTGAGGTGTTAAGTTGGCTAAAGTAAATGAAACTTTGAGGTGTTAAGTTGGCTAAAGTAAATGAAACTTTGAGGTGTTAAGTTGGCTAAAGTAAATGAAACTTTGAGGTGTTAAGTTGGCTAAAGTAAATGAAACTTTGAGGCCTTAAGTTGGCTAAAGTAAATGAAACTTTGAGGTGTTAAGTTGGCTAAAGTAAATGAAACTTTGAGGTGTTAAGTTGGCTAAAGTAAATGAAACTTTGAGGTGTTAAGTTGGCTAAAGTAAATGAAACTTTGAGGTGTTAAGTTGGCTAAAGTAAATGAAACTTTGAGGTGTTAAGTTGGCTAAAGTAAATGAAACTTTGAGGTGTTAAGTTGGCTAAAGTAAATGAAACTTTGAGGTGTTAAGTTGGCTAAAGTAAATGAAACTTTGAGGTGTTAAGTTGGCTAAAGTAAATGAAACTTTGAGGTGTTAAGTTGGCTAAAGTAAATGAAACTTTGAGGTGTTAAGTTGGCTAAAGTAAATGAAACTTTGAGGTTTTAAGTTGGCTAAAGTAAATGAAACTTTGAGGTGTTAAGTTGGCTAAAGTAAATGAAACTTTGAGGCCGTAAGTTGGCTAAAGTAAATGAAACTTTGAGGTGTTAAGTTGGCTAAAGTAAATGAAACTTTGAGGTGTTAAGTTGGCTAAAGTAAATGAAACTTTGAGGTGTTAAGTTGGCTAAAGTAAATGAAACTTTGAGGTGTTAAGTTGGCTAAAGTAAATGAAACTTTGAGGTGTTAAGTTGGCTAAAGTAAATGAAACTTTGAGGTGTTAAGTTGGCTAAAGTAAATGAAACTTTGAGGTGTTAAGTTGGCTAAAGTAAATGAAACTTTGAGGTGTTAAGTTGGCTAAAGTAAATGAAACTTTGAGGCCTTAAGTTGGCTAAAGTAAATGAAACTTTGAGGTGTTAAGTTGGCTAAAGTAAATGAAACTTTGAGGCCGTAAGTTGGCTAAAGTAAATGAAACTTTGAGGTGTTAAGTTGGCTAAAGTAAATGAAACTTTGAGGTGTTAAGTTGGCTAAAGTAAATGAAACTTTGAGGTGTTAAGTTGGCTAAAGTAAATGAAACTTTGAGGTGTTAAGTTGGCTAAAGTAAATGAAACTTTGAGGTGTTAAGTTGGCTAAAGTAAATGAAACTTTGAGGTGTTAAGTTGGCTAAAGTAAATGAAACTTTGAGGTGTTAAGTTGGCTAAAGTAAATGAAACTTTGAGGTGTTAAGTTGGCTAAAGTAAATGAAACTTTGAGGTGTTAAGTTGGCTAAAGTAAATGAAACTTTGAGGTGTTAAGTTGGCTAAAGTAAATGAAACTTTGAGGTGTTAAGTTGGCTAAAGTAAATGAAACTTTGAGGTGTTAAGTTGGCTAAAGTAAATGAAACTTTGAGGTGTTAAGTTGGCTAAAGTAAATGAAACTTTGAGGTGTTAAGTTGGCTAAAGTAAATGAAACTTTGAGGTGTTAAGTTGGCTAAAGTAAATGAAACTTTGAGGTGTTAAGTTGGCTAAAGTAAATGAAACTTTGAGGTGTTAAGTTGGCTAAAGTAAATGAAACTTTGAGGTGTTAAGTTGGCTAAAGTAAATGAAACTTTGAGGTGTTAAGTTGGCTAAAGTAAATGAAACTTTGAGGTGTTAAGTTGGCTAAAGTAAATGAAACTTTGAGGTGTTAAGTTGGCTAAAGTAAATGAAACTTTGAGGTGTTAAGTTGGCTAAAGTAAATGAAACTTTGAGGTGTTAAGTTGGCTAAAGTAAATGAAACTTTGAGGCCGTAAGTTGGCTAAAGTAAATGAAACTTTGAGGTGTAAGTTGGCTAAAGTAAATGAAACTTTGAGGTGTTAAGTTGGCTAAAGTAAATGAAACTTTGAGGCCTTAAGTTGGCTAAAGTAAATGAAACTTTGAGGTGTTAAGTTGGCTAAAGTAAATGAAACTTTGAGGTGTTAAGTTGGCTAAAGTAAATGAAACTTTGAGGTGTTAAGTTGGCTAAAGTAAATGAAACTTTGAGGTGTTAAGTTGGCTAAAGTAAATGAAACTTTGAGGTGTTAAGTTGGCTAAAGTAAATGAAACTTTGAGGTGTTAAGTTGGCTAAAGTAAATGAAACTTTGAGGTGTTAAGTTGGCTAAAGTAAATGAAACTTTGAGGTGTTAAGTTGGCTAAAGTAAATGAAACTTTGAGGTGTAAGTTGGCTAAAGTAAATGAAACTTTGAGGTGTTAAGTTGGCTAAAGTAAATGAAACTTTGAGGTGTTAAGTTGGCTAAAGTAAATGAAACTTTGAGGTGTTAAGTTGGCTAAAGTAAATGAAACTTTGAGGTGTTAAGTTGGCTAAAGTAAATGAAACTTTGAGGTGTTAAGTTGGCTAAAGTAAATGAAACTTTGAGGTGTTAAGTTGGCTAAAGTAAATGAAACTTTGAGGTGTTAAGTTGGCTAAAGTAAATGAAACTTTGAGGTGTTAAGTTGGCTAAAGTAAATGAAACTTTGAGGTGTTAAGTTGGCTAAAGTAAATGAAACTTTGAGGTGTTAAGTTGGCTAAAGTAAATGAAACTTTGAGGTGTTAAGTTGGCTAAAGTAAATGAAACTTTGAGGTGTTAAGTTGGCTAAAGTAAATGAAACTTTGAGGTGTTAAGTTGGCTAAAGTAAATGAAACTTTGAGGTGTTAAGTTGGCTAAAGTAAATGAAACTTTGAGGTGTTAAGTTGGCTAAAGTAAATGAAACTTTGAGGTGTTAAGTTGGCTAAAGTAAATGAAACTTTGAGGTGTTAAGTTGGCTAAAGTAAATGAAACTTTGAGGTGTTAAGTTGGCTAAAGTAAATGAAACTTTGAGGTGTTAAGTTGGCTAAAGTAAATGAAACTTTGAGGTGTTAAGTTGGCTAAAGTAAATGAAACTTTGAGGTGTTAAGTTGGCTAAAGTAAATGAAACTTTGAGGTGTTAAGTTGGCTAAAGTAAATGAAACTTTGAGGTGTTAAGTTGGCTAAAGTAAATGAAACTTTGAGGTGTTAAGTTGGCTAAAGTAAATGAAACTTTGAGGTGTTAAGTTGGCTAAAGTAAATGAAACTTTGAGGTGTTAAGTTGGCTAAAGTAAATGAAACTTTGAGGTGTTAAGTTGGCTAAAGTAAATGAAACTTTGAGGTGTTAAGTTGGCTAAAGTAAATGAAACTTTGAGGTGTTAAGTTGGCTAAAGTAAATGAAACTTTGAGGTGTTAAGTTGGCTAAAGTAAATGAAACTTTGAGGTGTTAAGTTGGCTAAAGTAAATGAAACTTTGAGGTGTTAAGTTGGCTAAAGTAAATGAAACTTTGAGGTGTTAAGTTGGCTAAAGTAAATGAAACTTTGAGGTGTTAAGTTGGCTAAAGTAAATGAAACTTTGAGGTGTTAAGTTGGCTAAAGTAAATGAAACTTTGAGGTGTTAAGTTGGCTAAAGTAAATGAAACTTTGAGGTGTTAAGTTGGCTAAAGTAAATGAAACTTTGAGGTGTTAAGTTGGCTAAAGTAAATGAAACTTTGAGGTGTTAAGTTGGCTAAAGTAAATGAAACTTTGAGGTGTTAAGTTGGCTAAAGTAAATGAAACTTTGAGGTGTTAAGTTGGCTAAAGTAAATGAAACTTTGAGGTGTTAAGTTGGCTAAAGTAAATGAAACTTTGAGGTGTTAAGTTGGCTAAAGTAAATGAAACTTTGAGGTGTTAAGTTGGCTAAAGTAAATGAAACTTTGAGGTGTTAAGTTGGCTAAAGTAAATGAAACTTTGAGGTGTTAAGTTGGCTAAAGTAAATGAAACTTTGAGGTGTTAAGTTGGCTAAAGTAAATGAAACTTTGAGGTGTTAAGTTGGCTAAAGTAAATGAAACTTTGAGGTGTTAAGTTGGCTAAAGTAAATGAAACTTTGAGGTGTTAAGTTGGCTAAAGTAAATGAAACTTTGAGGTGTTAAGTTGGCTAAAGTAAATGAAACTTTGAGGTGTTAAGTTGGCTAAAGTAAATGAAACTTTGAGGTGTTAAGTTGGCTAAAGTAAATGAAACTTTGAGGTGTTAAGTTGGCTAAAGTAAATGAAACTTTGAGGTGTTAAGTTGGCTAAAGTAAATGAAACTTTGAGGTGTTAAGTTGGCTAAAGTAAATGAAACTTTGAGGTGTTAAGTTGGCTAAAGTAAATGAAACTTTGAGGTGTTAAGTTGGCTAAAGTAAATGAAACTTTGAGGTGTTAAGTTGGCTAAAGTAAATGAAACTTTGAGGTGTAAGTTGGCTAAAGTAAATGAAACTTTGAGGTGTTAAGTTGGCTAAAGTAAATGAAACTTTGAGGTGTTAAGTTGGCTAAAGTAAATGAAACTTTGAGGTGTTAAGTTGGCTAAAGTAAATGAAACTTTGAGGTGTTAAGTTGGCTAAAGTAAATGAAACTTTGAGGTGTTAAGTTGGCTAAAGTAAATGAAACTTTGAGGTGTTAAGTTGGCTAAAGTAAATGAAACTTTGAGGTGTTAAGTTGGCTAAAGTAAATGAAACTTTGAGGTGTTAAGTTGGCTAAAGTAAATGAAACTTTGAGGTGTTAAGTTGGCTAAAGTAAATGAAACTTTGAGGTGTTAAGTTGGCTAAAGTAAATGAAACTTTGAGGTGTTAAGTTGGCTAAAGTAAATGAAACTTTGAGGTGTTAAGTTGGCTAAAGTAAATGAAACTTTGAGGTGTTAAGTTGGCTAAAGTAAATGAAACTTTGAGGTGTTAAGTTGGCTAAAGTAAATGAAACTTTGAGGTGTTAAGTTGGCTAAAGTAAATGAAACTTTGAGGTGTTAAGTTGGCTAAAGTAAATGAAACTTTGAGGTGTTAAGTTGGCTAAAGTAAATGAAACTTTGAGGTGTTAAGTTGGCTAAAGTAAATGAAACTTTGAGGTGTTAAGTTGGCTAAAGTAAATGAAACTTTGAGGTGTTAAGTTGGCTAAAGTAAATGAAACTTTGAGGTGTTAAGTTGGCTAAAGTAAATGAAACTTTGAGGTGTTAAGTTGGCTAAAGTAAATGAAACTTTGAGGTGTTAAGTTGGCTAAAGTAAATGAAACTTTGAGGTGTTAAGTTGGCTAAAGTAAATGAAACTTTGAGGTGTTAAGTTGGCTAAAGTAAATGAAACTTTGAGGTGTTAAGTTGGCTAAAGTAAATGAAACTTTGAGGTGTTAAGTTGGCTAAAGTAAATGAAACTTTGAGGTGTTAAGTTGGCTAAAGTAAATGAAACTTTGAGGTGTTAAGTTGGCTAAAGTAAATGAAACTTTGAGGTGTTAAGTTGGCTAAAGTAAATGAAACTTTGAGGTGTTAAGTTGGCTAAAGTAAATGAAACTTTGAGGTGTTAAGTTGGCTAAAGTAAATGAAACTTTGAGGTGTTAAGTTGGCTAAAGTAAATGAAACTTTGAGGTGTTAAGTTGGCTAAAGTAAATGAAACTTTGAGGTGTTAAGTTGGCTAAAGTAAATGAAACTTTGAGGTGTTAAGTTGGCTAAAGTAAATGAAACTTTGAGGTGTTAAGTTGGCTAAAGTAAATGAAACTTTGAGGTGTTAAGTTGGCTAAAGTAAATGAAACTTTGAGGTGTTAAGTTGGCTAAAGTAAATGAAACTTTGAGGTGTTAAGTTGGCTAAAGTAAATGAAACTTTGAGGTGTTAAGTTGGCTAAAGTAAATGAAACTTTGAGGTGTTAAGTTGGCTAAAGTAAATGAAACTTTGAGGTGTTAAGTTGGCTAAAGTAAATGAAACTTTGAGGTGTTAAGTTGGCTAAAGTAAATGAAACTTTGAGGTGTTAAGTTGGCTAAAGTAAATGAAACTTTGAGGTGTAAGTTGGCTAAAGTAAATGAAACTTTGAGGTGTTAAGTTGGCTAAAGTAAATGAAACTTTGAGGTGTTAAGTTGGCTAAAGTAAATGAAACTTTGAGGTGTTAAGTTGGCTAAAGTAAATGAAACTTTGAGGTGTTAAGTTGGCTAAAGTAAATGAAACTTTGAGGTGTTAAGTTGGCTAAAGTAAATGAAACTTTGAGGTGTTAAGTTGGCTAAAGTAAATGAAACTTTGAGGTGTTAAGTTGGCTAAAGTAAATGAAACTTTGAGGTGTTAAGTTGGCTAAAGTAAATGAAACTTTGAGGTGTTAAGTTGGCTAAAGTAAATGAAACTTTGAGGTGTTAAGTTGGCTAAAGTAAATGAAACTTTGAGGTGTTAAGTTGGCTAAAGTAAATGAAACTTTGAGGTGTTAAGTTGGCTAAAGTAAATGAAACTTTGAGGTGTTAAGTTGGCTAAAGTAAATGAAACTTTGAGGTGTTAAGTTGGCTAAAGTAAATGAAACTTTGAGGTGTTAAGTTGGCTAAAGTAAATGAAACTTTGAGGTGTTAAGTTGGCTAAAGTAAATGAAACTTTGAGGTGTTAAGTTGGCTAAAGTAAATGAAACTTTGAGGTGTTAAGTTGGCTAAAGTAAATGAAACTTTGAGGTGTTAAGTTGGCTAAAGTAAATGAAACTTTGAGGTGTTAAGTTGGCTAAAGTAAATGAAACTTTGAGGTGTTAAGTTGGCTAAAGTAAATGAAACTTTGAGGTGTTAAGTTGGCTAAAGTAAATGAAACTTTGAGGTGTTAAGTTGGCTAAAGTAAATGAAACTTTGAGGTGTTAAGTTGGCTAAAGTAAATGAAACTTTGAGGTGTTAAGTTGGCTAAAGTAAATGAAACTTTGAGGTGTTAAGTTGGCTAAAGTAAATGAAACTTTGAGGTGTTAAGTTGGCTAAAGTAAATGAAACTTTGAGGTGTTAAGTTGGCTAAAGTAAATGAAACTTTGAGGTGTTAAGTTGGCTAAAGTAAATGAAACTTTGAGGTGTTAAGTTGGCTAAAGTAAATGAAACTTTGAGGTGTTAAGTTGGCTAAAGTAAATGAAACTTTGAGGTGTTAAGTTGGCTAAAGTAAATGAAACTTTGAGGTGTTAAGTTGGCTAAAGTAAATGAAACTTTGAGGCCTTAAGTTGGCTAAAGTAAATGAAACTTTGAGGTGTTAAGTTGGCTAAAGTAAATGAAACTTTGAGGTGTTAAGTTGGCTAAAGTAAATGAAACTTTGAGGTGTTAAGTTGGCTAAAGTAAATGAAACTTTGAGGTGTTAAGTTGGCTAAAGTAAATGAAACTTTGAGGTGTTAAGTTGGCTAAAGTAAATGAAACTTTGAGGTGTTAAGTTGGCTAAAGTAAATGAAACTTTGAGGTGTTAAGTTGGCTAAAGTAAATGAAACTTTGAGGTGTTAAGTTGGCTAAAGTAAATGAAACTTTGAGGTGTTAAGTTGGCTAAAGTAAATGAAACTTTGAGGTGTTAAGTTGGCTAAAGTAAATGAAACTTTGAGGTGTTAAGTTGGCTAAAGTAAATGAAACTTTGAGGTGTTAAGTTGGCTAAAGTAAATGAAACTTTGAGGTGTTAAGTTGGCTAAAGTAAATGAAACTTTGAGGTGTTAAGTTGGCTAAAGTAAATGAAACTTTGAGGTGTTAAGTTGGCTAAAGTAAATGAAACTTTGAGGTGTTAAGTTGGCTAAAGTAAATGAAACTTTGAGGTGTTAAGTTGGCTAAAGTAAATGAAACTTTGAGGTGTTAAGTTGGCTAAAGTAAATGAAACTTTGAGGTGTTAAGTTGGCTAAAGTAAATGAAACTTTGAGGTGTTAAGTTGGCTAAAGTAAATGAAACTTTGAGGTGTTAAGTTGGCTAAAGTAAATGAAACTTTGAGGTGTTAAGTTGGCTAAAGTAAATGAAACTTTGAGGTGTTAAGTTGGCTAAAGTAAATGAAACTTTGAGGTGTAAGTTGGCTAAAGTAAATGAAACTTTGAGGTGTTAAGTTGGCTAAAGTAAATGAAACTTTGAGGTGTAAGTTGGCTAAAGTAAATGAAACTTTGAGGTGTTAAGTTGGCTAAAGTAAATGAAACTTTGAGGTGTTAAGTTGGCTAAAGTAAATGAAACTTTGAGGTGTTAAGTTGGCTAAAGTAAATGAAACTTTGAGGTGTTAAGTTGGCTAAAGTAAATGAAACTTTGAGGTGTTAAGTTGGCTAAAGTAAATGAAACTTTGAGGTGTTAAGTTGGCTAAAGTAAATGAAACTTTGAGGTGTTAAGTTGGCTAAAGTAAATGAAACTTTGAGGTGTTAAGTTGGCTAAAGTAAATGAAACTTTGAGGTGTTAAGTTGGCTAAAGTAAATGAAACTTTGAGGTGTTAAGTTGGCTAAAGTAAATGAAACTTTGAGGTGTTAAGTTGGCTAAAGTAAATGAAACTTTGAGGTGTTAAGTTGGCTAAAGTAAATGAAACTTTGAGGTGTTAAGTTGGCTAAAGTAAATGAAACTTTGAGGTGTTAAGTTGGCTAAAGTAAATGAAACTTTGAGGTGTTAAGTTGGCTAAAGTAAATGAAACTTTGAGGTGTTAAGTTGGCTAAAGTAAATGAAACTTTGAGGTGTTAAGTTGGCTAAAGTAAATGAAACTTTGAGGTGTTAAGTTGGCTAAAGTAAATGAAACTTTGAGGTGTTAAGTTGGCTAAAGTAAATGAAACTTTGAGGTGTTAAGTTGGCTAAAGTAAATGAAACTTTGAGGTGTTAAGTTGGCTAAAGTAAATGAAACTTTGAGGTGTTAAGTTGGCTAAAGTAAATGAAACTTTGAGGTGTTAAGTTGGCTAAAGTAAATGAAACTTTGAGGTGTTAAGTTGGCTAAAGTAAATGAAACTTTGAGGTGTTAAGTTGGCTAAAGTAAATGAAACTTTGAGGTGTTAAGTTGGCTAAAGTAAATGAAACTTTGAGGTGTTAAGTTGGCTAAAGTAAATGAAACTTTGAGGTGTTAAGTTGGCTAAAGTAAATGAAACTTTGAGGTGTTAAGTTGGCTAAAGTAAATGAAACTTTGAGGTGTTAAGTTGGCTAAAGTAAATGAAACTTTGAGGTGTTAAGTTGGCTAAAGTAAATGAAACTTTGAGGTGTTAAGTTGGCTAAAGTAAATGAAACTTTGAGGTGTTAAGTTGGCTAAAGTAAATGAAACTTTGAGGTGTTAAGTTGGCTAAAGTAAATGAAACTTTGAGGTGTTAAGTTGGCTAAAGTAAATGAAACTTTGAGGTGTTAAGTTGGCTAAAGTAAATGAAACTTTGAGGTGTTAAGTTGGCTAAAGTAAATGAAACTTTGAGGTGTTAAGTTGGCTAAAGTAAATGAAACTTTGAGGTGTTAAGTTGGCTAAAGTAAATGAAACTTTGAGGTGTTAAGTTGGCTAAAGTAAATGAAACTTTGAGGTGTTAAGTTGGCTAAAGTAAATGAAACTTTGAGGTGTTAAGTTGGCTAAAGTAAATGAAACTTTGAGGTGTTAAGTTGGCTAAAGTAAATGAAACTTTGAGGTGTTAAGTTGGCTAAAGTAAATGAAACTTTGAGGTGTTAAGTTGGCTAAAGTAAATGAAACTTTGAGGTGTTAAGTTGGCTAAAGTAAATGAAACTTTGAGGTGTTAAGTTGGCTAAAGTAAATGAAACTTTGAGGTGTTAAGTTGGCTAAAGTAAATGAAACTTTGAGGTGTTAAGTTGGCTAAAGTAAATGAAACTTTGAGGTGTTAAGTTGGCTAAAGTAAATGAAACTTTGAGGTGTTAAGTTGGCTAAAGTAAATGAAACTTTGAGGTGTTAAGTTGGCTAAAGTAAATGAAACTTTGAGGTGTTAAGTTGGCTAAAGTAAATGAAACTTTGAGGTGTTAAGTTGGCTAAAGTAAATGAAACTTTGAGGTGTTAAGTTGGCTAAAGTAAATGAAACTTTGAGGTGTTAAGTTGGCTAAAGTAAATGAAACTTTGAGGTGTTAAGTTGGCTAAAGTAAATGAAACTTTGAGGTGTTAAGTTGGCTAAAGTAAATGAAACTTTGAGGTGTTAAGTTGGCTAAAGTAAATGAAACTTTGAGGTGTTAAGTTGGCTAAAGTAAATGAAACTTTGAGGTGTTAAGTTGGCTAAAGTAAATGAAACTTTGAGGTGTTAAGTTGGCTAAAGTAAATGAAACTTTGAGGTGTTAAGTTGGCTAAAGTAAATGAAACTTTGAGGTGTTAAGTTGGCTAAAGTAAATGAAACTTTGAGGTGTTAAGTTGGCTAAAGTAAATGAAACTTTGAGGTGTAAGTTGGCTAAAGTAAATGAAACTTTGAGGTGTTAAGTTGGCTAAAGTAAATGAAACTTTGAGGTGTTAAGTTGGCTAAAGTAAATGAAACTTTGAGGTGTTAAGTTGGCTAAAGTAAATGAAACTTTGAGGTGTTAAGTTGGCTAAAGTAAATGAAACTTTGAGGTGTTAAGTTGGCTAAAGTAAATGAAACTTTGAGGTGTTAAGTTGGCTAAAGTAAATGAAACTTTGAGGTGTTAAGTTGGCTAAAGTAAATGAAACTTTGAGGTGTTAAGTTGGCTAAAGTAAATGAAACTTTGAGGTGTTAAGTTGGCTAAAGTAAATGAAACTTTGAGGTGTTAAGTTGGCTAAAGTAAATGAAACTTTGAGGTGTTAAGTTGGCTAAAGTAAATGAAACTTTGAGGTGTTAAGTTGGCTAAAGTAAATGAAACTTTGAGGTGTTAAGTTGGCTAAAGTAAATGAAACTTTGAGGTGTTAAGTTGGCTAAAGTAAATGAAACTTTGAGGTGTTAAGTTGGCTAAAGTAAATGAAACTTTGAGGTGTTAAGTTGGCTAAAGTAAATGAAACTTTGAGGTGTTAAGTTGGCTAAAGTAAATGAAACTTTGAGGTGTTAAGTTGGCTAAAGTAAATGAAACTTTGAGGTGTTAAGTTGGCTAAAGTAAATGAAACTTTGAGGTGTTAAGTTGGCTAAAGTAAATGAAACTTTGAGGTGTTAAGTTGGCTAAAGTAAATGAAACTTTGAGGTGTTAAGTTGGCTAAAGTAAATGAAACTTTGAGGTGTTAAGTTGGCTAAAGTAAATGAAACTTTGAGGTGTTAAGTTGGCTAAAGTAAATGAAACTTTGAGGTGTTAAGTTGGCTAAAGTAAATGAAACTTTGAGGTGTTAAGTTGGCTAAAGTAAATGAAACTTTGAGGTGTTAAGTTGGCTAAAGTAAATGAAACTTTGAGGTGTTAAGTTGGCTAAAGTAAATGAAACTTTGAGGTGTTAAGTTGGCTAAAGTAAATGAAACTTTGAGGTGTTAAGTTGGCTAAAGTAAATGAAACTTTGAGGTGTTAAGTTGGCTAAAGTAAATGAAACTTTGAGGTGTTAAGTTGGCTAAAGTAAATGAAACTTTGAGGTGTTAAGTTGGCTAAAGTAAATGAAACTTTGAGGTGTTAAGTTGGCTAAAGTAAATGAAACTTTGAGGTGTTAAGTTGGCTAAAGTAAATGAAACTTTGAGGTGTTAAGTTGGCTAAAGTAAATGAAACTTTGAGGTGTTAAGTTGGCTAAAGTAAATGAAACTTTGAGGTGTTAAGTTGGCTAAAGTAAATGAAACTTTGAGGTGTAAGTTGGCTAAAGTAAATGAAACTTTGAGGTGTTAAGTTGGCTAAAGTAAATGAAACTTTGAGGTGTTAAGTTGGCTAAAGTAAATGAAACTTTGAGGTGTTAAGTTGGCTAAAGTAAATGAAACTTTGAGGTGTTAAGTTGGCTAAAGTAAATGAAACTTTGAGGTGTTAAGTTGGCTAAAGTAAATGAAACTTTGAGGTGTTAAGTTGGCTAAAGTAAATGAAACTTTGAGGTGTTAAGTTGGCTAAAGTAAATGAAACTTTGAGGTGTTAAGTTGGCTAAAGTAAATGAAACTTTGAGGTGTTAAGTTGGCTAAAGTAAATGAAACTTTGAGGCCGTAAGTTGGCTAAAGTAAATGAAACTTTGAGGTGTTAAGTTGGCTAAAGTAAATGAAACTTTGAGGTGTTAAGTTGGCTAAAGTAAATGAAACTTTGAGGTGTTAAGTTGGCTAAAGTAAATGAAACTTTGAGGTGTTAAGTTGGCTAAAGTAAATGAAACTTTGAGGTGTTAAGTTGGCTAAAGTAAATGAAACTTTGAGGTGTTAAGTTGGCTAAAGTAAATGAAACTTTGAGGTGTTAAGTTGGCTAAAGTAAATGAAACTTTGAGGTGTTAAGTTGGCTAAAGTAAATGAAACTTTGAGGTGTTAAGTTGGCTAAAGTAAATGAAACTTTGAGGTGTTAAGTTGGCTAAAGTAAATGAAACTTTGAGGTGTTAAGTTGGCTAAAGTAAATGAAACTTTGAGGTGTAAGTTGGCTAAAGTAAATGAAACTTTGAGGTGTTAAGTTGGCTAAAGTAAATGAAACTTTGAGGTGTTAAGTTGGCTAAAGTAAATGAAACTTTGAGGTGTTAAGTTGGCTAAAGTAAATGAAACTTTGAGGTGTTAAGTTGGCTAAAGTAAATGAAACTTTGAGGTGTTAAGTTGGCTAAAGTAAATGAAACTTTGAGGTGTTAAGTTGGCTAAAGTAAATGAAACTTTGAGGTGTTAAGTTGGCTAAAGTAAATGAAACTTTGAGGTGTTAAGTTGGCTAAAGTAAATGAAACTTTGAGGTGTTAAGTTGGCTAAAGTAAATGAAACTTTGAGGTGTTAAGTTGGCTAAAGTAAATGAAACTTTGAGGTGTTAAGTTGGCTAAAGTAAATGAAACTTTGAGGTGTTAAGTTGGCTAAAGTAAATGAAACTTTGAGGTGTTAAGTTGGCTAAAGTAAATGAAACTTTGAGGTGTTAAGTTGGCTAAAGTAAATGAAACTTTGAGGTGTTAAGTTGGCTAAAGTAAATGAAACTTTGAGGTGTTAAGTTGGCTAAAGTAAATGAAACTTTGAGGTGTTAAGTTGGCTAAAGTAAATGAAACTTTGAGGTGTTAAGTTGGCTAAAGTAAATGAAACTTTGAGGTGTTAAGTTGGCTAAAGTAAATGAAACTTTGAGGTGTTAAGTTGGCTAAAGTAAATGAAACTTTGAGGTGTTAAGTTGGCTAAAGTAAATGAAACTTTGAGGTGTTAAGTTGGCTAAAGTAAATGAAACTTTGAGGTGTTAAGTTGGCTAAAGTAAATGAAACTTTGAGGTGTTAAGTTGGCTAAAGTAAATGAAACTTTGAGGTGTTAAGTTGGCTAAAGTAAATGAAACTTTGAGGTGTTAAGTTGGCTAAAGTAAATGAAACTTTGAGGTGTTAAGTTGGCTAAAGTAAATGAAACTTTGAGGTGTTAAGTTGGCTAAAGTAAATGAAACTTTGAGGTGTTAAGTTGGCTAAAGTAAATGAAACTTTGAGGTGTTAAGTTGGCTAAAGTAAATGAAACTTTGAGGTGTTAAGTTGGCTAAAGTAAATGAAACTTTGAGGTGTTAAGTTGGCTAAAGTAAATGAAACTTTGAGGTGTAAGTTGGCTAAAGTAAATGAAACTTTGAGGTGTAAGTTGGCTAAAGTAAATGAAACTTTGAGGTGTAAGTTGGCTAAAGTAAATGAAACTTTGAGGTGTTAAGTTGGCTAAAGTAAATGAAACTTTGAGGTGTTAAGTTGGCTAAAGTAAATGAAACTTTGAGGTGTTAAGTTGGCTAAAGTAAATGAAACTTTGAGGTGTTAAGTTGGCTAAAGTAAATGAAACTTTGAGGTGTTAAGTTGGCTAAAGTAAATGAAACTTTGAGGTGTTAAGTTGGCTAAAGTAAATGAAACTTTGAGGTGTTAAGTTGGCTAAAGTAAATGAAACTTTGAGGTGTTAAGTTGGCTAAAGTAAATGAAACTTTGAGGTGTTAAGTTGGCTAAAGTAAATGAAACTTTGAGGTGTTAAGTTGGCTAAAGTAAATGAAACTTTGAGGTGTTAAGTTGGCTAAAGTAAATGAAACTTTGAGGTGTTAAGTTGGCTAAAGTAAATGAAACTTTGAGGTGTTAAGTTGGCTAAAGTAAATGAAACTTTGAGGTGTTAAGTTGGCTAAAGTAAATGAAACTTTGAGGTGTTAAGTTGGCTAAAGTAAATGAAACTTTGAGGTGTTAAGTTGGCTAAAGTAAATGAAACTTTGAGGTGTTAAGTTGGCTAAAGTAAATGAAACTTTGAGGTGTTAAGTTGGCTAAAGTAAATGAAACTTTGAGGTGTTAAGTTGGCTAAAGTAAATGAAACTTTGAGGTGTTAAGTTGGCTAAAGTAAATGAAACTTTGAGGTGTTAAGTTGGCTAAAGTAAATGAAACTTTGAGGTGTTAAGTTGGCTAAAGTAAATGAAACTTTGAGGTGTTAAGTTGGCTAAAGTAAATGAAACTTTGAGGTGTTAAGTTGGCTAAAGTAAATGAAACTTTGAGGTGTTAAGTTGGCTAAAGTAAATGAAACTTTGAGGTGTTAAGTTGGCTAAAGTAAATGAAACTTTGAGGTGTTAAGTTGGCTAAAGTAAATGAAACTTTGAGGTGTTAAGTTGGCTAAAGTAAATGAAACTTTGAGGTGTTAAGTTGGCTAAAGTAAATGAAACTTTGAGGTGTTAAGTTGGCTAAAGTAAATGAAACTTTGAGGTGTTAAGTTGGCTAAAGTAAATGAAACTTTGAGGTGTTAAGTTGGCTAAAGTAAATGAAACTTTGAGGTGTTAAGTTGGCTAAAGTAAATGAAACTTTGAGGTGTTAAGTTGGCTAAAGTAAATGAAACTTTGAGGTGTTAAGTTGGCTAAAGTAAATGAAACTTTGAGGTGTTAAGTTGGCTAAAGTAAATGAAACTTTGAGGTGTTAAGTTGGCTAAAGTAAATGAAACTTTGAGGTGTTAAGTTGGCTAAAGTAAATGAAACTTTGAGGTGTTAAGTTGGCTAAAGTAAATGAAACTTTGAGGTGTTAAGTTGGCTAAAGTAAATGAAACTTTGAGGTGTTAAGTTGGCTAAAGTAAATGAAACTTTGAGGTGTTAAGTTGGCTAAAGTAAATGAAACTTTGAGGTGTTAAGTTGGCTAAAGTAAATGAAACTTTGAGGTGTTAAGTTGGCTAAAGTAAATGAAACTTTGAGGTGTTAAGTTGGCTAAAGTAAATGAAACTTTGAGGTGTTAAGTTGGCTAAAGTAAATGAAACTTTGAGGTGTTAAGTTGGCTAAAGTAAATGAAACTTTGAGGTGTTAAGTTGGCTAAAGTAAATGAAACTTTGAGGTGTTAAGTTGGCTAAAGTAAATGAAACTTTGAGGTGTTAAGTTGGCTAAAGTAAATGAAACTTTGAGGTGTTAAGTTGGCTAAAGTAAATGAAACTTTGAGGTGTTAAGTTGGCTAAAGTAAATGAAACTTTGAGGTGTTAAGTTGGCTAAAGTAAATGAAACTTTGAGGTGTTAAGTTGGCTAAAGTAAATGAAACTTTGAGGTGTTAAGTTGGCTAAAGTAAATGAAACTTTGAGGTGTTAAGTTGGCTAAAGTAAATGAAACTTTGAGGTGTTAAGTTGGCTAAAGTAAATGAAACTTTGAGGTGTTAAGTTGGCTAAAGTAAATGAAACTTTGAGGTGTTAAGTTGGCTAAAGTAAATGAAACTTTGAGGTGTTAAGTTGGCTAAAGTAAATGAAACTTTGAGGTGTTAAGTTGGCTAAAGTAAATGAAACTTTGAGGTGTTAAGTTGGCTAAAGTAAATGAAACTTTGAGGTGTTAAGTTGGCTAAAGTAAATGAAACTTTGAGGTGTTAAGTTGGCTAAAGTAAATGAAACTTTGAGGTGTTAAGTTGGCTAAAGTAAATGAAACTTTGAGGTGTTAAGTTGGCTAAAGTAAATGAAACTTTGAGGTGTAAGTTGGCTAAAGTAAATGAAACTTTGAGGTGTTAAGTTGGCTAAAGTAAATGAAACTTTGAGGTGTAAGTTGGCTAAAGTAAATGAAACTTTGAGGTGTTAAGTTGGCTAAAGTAAATGAAACTTTGAGGTGTTAAGTTGGCTAAAGTAAATGAAACTTTGAGGTGTTAAGTTGGCTAAAGTAAATGAAACTTTGAGGTGTTAAGTTGGCTAAAGTAAATGAAACTTTGAGGTGTTAAGTTGGCTAAAGTAAATGAAACTTTGAGGTGTTAAGTTGGCTAAAGTAAATGAAACTTTGAGGTGTTAAGTTGGCTAAAGTAAATGAAACTTTGAGGTGTTAAGTTGGCTAAAGTAAATGAAACTTTGAGGTGTTAAGTTGGCTAAAGTAAATGAAACTTTGAGGTGTTAAGTTGGCTAAAGTAAATGAAACTTTGAGGTGTTAAGTTGGCTAAAGTAAATGAAACTTTGAGGTGTTAAGTTGGCTAAAGTAAATGAAACTTTGAGGTGTTAAGTTGGCTAAAGTAAATGAAACTTTGAGGTGTTAAGTTGGCTAAAGTAAATGAAACTTTGAGGTGTTAAGTTGGCTAAAGTAAATGAAACTTTGAGGTGTTAAGTTGGCTAAAGTAAATGAAACTTTGAGGTGTTAAGTTGGCTAAAGTAAATGAAACTTTGAGGTGTTAAGTTGGCTAAAGTAAATGAAACTTTGAGGTGTTAAGTTGGCTAAAGTAAATGAAACTTTGAGGTGTTAAGTTGGCTAAAGTAAATGAAACTTTGAGGTGTTAAGTTGGCTAAAGTAAATGAAACTTTGAGGCCTTAAGTTGGCTAAAGTAAATGAAACTTTGAGGTGTTAAGTTGGCTAAAGTAAATGAAACTTTGAGGTGTTAAGTTGGCTAAAGTAAATGAAACTTTGAGGTGTTAAGTTGGCTAAAGTAAATGAAACTTTGAGGTGTTAAGTTGGCTAAAGTAAATGAAACTTTGAGGTGTTAAGTTGGCTAAAGTAAATGAAACTTTGAGGTGTTAAGTTGGCTAAAGTAAATGAAACTTTGAGGTGTTAAGTTGGCTAAAGTAAATGAAACTTTGAGGTGTTAAGTTGGCTAAAGTAAATGAAACTTTGAGGTGTTAAGTTGGCTAAAGTAAATGAAACTTTGAGGTGTTAAGTTGGCTAAAGTAAATGAAACTTTGAGGTGTTAAGTTGGCTAAAGTAAATGAAACTTTGAGGTGTTAAGTTGGCTAAAGTAAATGAAACTTTGAGGTGTTAAGTTGGCTAAAGTAAATGAAACTTTGAGGTGTTAAGTTGGCTAAAGTAAATGAAACTTTGAGGTGTTAAGTTGGCTAAAGTAAATGAAACTTTGAGGTGTTAAGTTGGCTAAAGTAAATGAAACTTTGAGGTGTTAAGTTGGCTAAAGTAAATGAAACTTTGAGGTGTTAAGTTGGCTAAAGTAAATGAAACTTTGAGGTGTTAAGTTGGCTAAAGTAAATGAAACTTTGAGGTGTTAAGTTGGCTAAAGTAAATGAAACTTTGAGGTGTTAAGTTGGCTAAAGTAAATGAAACTTTGAGGTGTTAAGTTGGCTAAAGTAAATGAAACTTTGAGGTGTTAAGTTGGCTAAAGTAAATGAAACTTTGAGGTGTAAGTTGGCTAAAGTAAATGAAACTTTGAGGTGTTAAGTTGGCTAAAGTAAATGAAACTTTGAGGTGTTAAGTTGGCTAAAGTAAATGAAACTTTGAGGTGTTAAGTTGGCTAAAGTAAATGAAACTTTGAGGTGTTAAGTTGGCTAAAGTAAATGAAACTTTGAGGTGTTAAGTTGGCTAAAGTAAATGAAACTTTGAGGTGTTAAGTTGGCTAAAGTAAATGAAACTTTGAGGTGTTAAGTTGGCTAAAGTAAATGAAACTTTGAGGTGTTAAGTTGGCTAAAGTAAATGAAACTTTGAGGTGTTAAGTTGGCTAAAGTAAATGAAACTTTGAGGTGTTAAGTTGGCTAAAGTAAATGAAACTTTGAGGTGTTAAGTTGGCTAAAGTAAATGAAACTTTGAGGTGTTAAGTTGGCTAAAGTAAATGAAACTTTGAGGTGTTAAGTTGGCTAAAGTAAATGAAACTTTGAGGTGTTAAGTTGGCTAAAGTAAATGAAACTTTGAGGTGTTAAGTTGGCTAAAGTAAATGAAACTTTGAGGTGTTAAGTTGGCTAAAGTAAATGAAACTTTGAGGTGTTAAGTTGGCTAAAGTAAATGAAACTTTGAGGTGTTAAGTTGGCTAAAGTAAATGAAACTTTGAGGTGTTAAGTTGGCTAAAGTAAATGAAACTTTGAGGTGTTAAGTTGGCTAAAGTAAATGAAACTTTGAGGTGTTAAGTTGGCTAAAGTAAATGAAACTTTGAGGTGTTAAGTTGGCTAAAGTAAATGAAACTTTGAGGTGTTAAGTTGGCTAAAGTAAATGAAACTTTGAGGTGTTAAGTTGGCTAAAGTAAATGAAACTTTGAGGTGTTAAGTTGGCTAAAGTAAATGAAACTTTGAGGTGTTAAGTTGGCTAAAGTAAATGAAACTTTGAGGTGTTAAGTTGGCTAAAGTAAATGAAACTTTGAGGTGTTAAGTTGGCTAAAGTAAATGAAACTTTGAGGTGTTAAGTTGGCTAAAGTAAATGAAACTTTGAGGTGTTAAGTTGGCTAAAGTAAATGAAACTTTGAGGTGTTAAGTTGGCTAAAGTAAATGAAACTTTGAGGTGTTAAGTTGGCTAAAGTAAATGAAACTTTGAGGTGTAAGTTGGCTAAAGTAAATGAAACTTTGAGGTGTAAGTTGGCTAAAGTAAATGAAACTTTGAGGTGTTAAGTTGGCTAAAGTAAATGAAACTTTGAGGTGTTAAGTTGGCTAAAGTAAATGAAACTTTGAGGTGTTAAGTTGGCTAAAGTAAATGAAACTTTGAGGTGTTAAGTTGGCTAAAGTAAATGAAACTTTGAGGTGTTAAGTTGGCTAAAGTAAATGAAACTTTGAGGTGTTAAGTTGGCTAAAGTAAATGAAACTTTGAGGTGTTAAGTTGGCTAAAGTAAATGAAACTTTGAGGTGTTAAGTTGGCTAAAGTAAATGAAACTTTGAGGTGTTAAGTTGGCTAAAGTAAATGAAACTTTGAGGTGTTAAGTTGGCTAAAGTAAATGAAACTTTGAGGTGTAAGTTGGCTAAAGTAAATGAAACTTTGAGGTGTTAAGTTGGCTAAAGTAAATGAAACTTTGAGGTGTTAAGTTGGCTAAAGTAAATGAAACTTTGAGGTGTTAAGTTGGCTAAAGTAAATGAAACTTTGAGGTGTTAAGTTGGCTAAAGTAAATGAAACTTTGAGGTGTTAAGTTGGCTAAAGTAAATGAAACTTTGAGGTGTTAAGTTGGCTAAAGTAAATGAAACTTTGAGGTGTTAAGTTGGCTAAAGTAAATGAAACTTTGAGGTGTTAAGTTGGCTAAAGTAAATGAAACTTTGAGGTGTTAAGTTGGCTAAAGTAAATGAAACTTTGAGGTGTTAAGTTGGCTAAAGTAAATGAAACTTTGAGGTGTAAGTTGGCTAAAGTAAATGAAACTTTGAGGTGTTAAGTTGGCTAAAGTAAATGAAACTTTGAGGTGTTAAGTTGGCTAAAGTAAATGAAACTTTGAGGTGTTAAGTTGGCTAAAGTAAATGAAACTTTGAGGTGTTAAGTTGGCTAAAGTAAATGAAACTTTGAGGTGTTAAGTTGGCTAAAGTAAATGAAACTTTGAGGTGTTAAGTTGGCTAAAGTAAATGAAACTTTGAGGTGTTAAGTTGGCTAAAGTAAATGAAACTTTGAGGTGTTAAGTTGGCTAAAGTAAATGAAACTTTGAGGTGTTAAGTTGGCTAAAGTAAATGAAACTTTGAGGTGTTAAGTTGGCTAAAGTAAATGAAACTTTGAGGTGTTAAGTTGGCTAAAGTAAATGAAACTTTGAGGTGTTAAGTTGGCTAAAGTAAATGAAACTTTGAGGTGTTAAGTTGGCTAAAGTAAATGAAACTTTGAGGTGTTAAGTTGGCTAAAGTAAATGAAACTTTGAGGTGTTAAGTTGGCTAAAGTAAATGAAACTTTGAGGCCTTAAGTTGGCTAAAGTAAATGAAACTTTGAGGTGTTAAGTTGGCTAAAGTAAATGAAACTTTGAGGTGTTAAGTTGGCTAAAGTAAATGAAACTTTGAGGTGTTAAGTTGGCTAAAGTAAATGAAACTTTGAGGTGTTAAGTTGGCTAAAGTAAATGAAACTTTGAGGTGTTAAGTTGGCTAAAGTAAATGAAACTTTGAGGTGTTAAGTTGGCTAAAGTAAATGAAACTTTGAGGCCTTAAGTTGGCTAAAGTAAATGAAACTTTGAGGCCGTAAGTTGGCTAAAGTAAATGAAACTTTGAGGCCGTAAGTTGGCTAAAGTAAATGAAACTTTGAGGCCGTAAGTTGGCTAAAGTAAATGAAACTTTGAGGCCTTAAGTTGGCTAAAGTAAATGAAACTTTGAGGCGTTAAGTTGGCTAAAGTAAATGAAACTTTGAGGTGTTAAGTTGGCTAAAGTAAATGAAACTTTGAGGTGTTAAGTTGGCTAAAGTAAATGAAACTTTGAGGTGTTAAGTTGGCTAAAGTAAATGAAACTTTGAGGTGTTAAGTTGGCTAAAGTAAATGAAACTTTGAGGTGTTAAGTTGGCTAAAGTAAATGAAACTTTGAGGCCTTAAGTTGGCTAAAGTAAATGAAACTTTGAGGCCTTAAGTTGGCTAAAGTAAATGAAACTTTGAGACCGTAAGTTGGCTAAAGTAAATGAAACTTTGAGGTGTTAAGTTGGCTAAAGTAAATGAAACTTTGAGGTGTTAAGTTGGCTAAAGTAAATGAAACTTTGAGGCCTTAAGTTGGCTAAAGTAAATGAAACTTTGAGGTGTTAAGTTGGCTAAAGTAAATGAAACTTTGAGGTGTTAAGTTGGCTAAAGTAAATGAAACTTTGAGGTGTTAAGTTGGCTAAAGTAAATGAAACTTTGAGGTGTTAAGTTGGCTAAAGTAAATGAAACTTTGAGGCCTTAAGTTGGCTAAAGTAAATGAAACTTTGAGGCCGTAAGTTGGCTAAAGTAAATGAAACTTTGAGGTGTTAAGTTGGCTAAAGTAAATGAAACTTTGAGGCCGTAAGTTGGCTAAAGTAAATGAAACTTTGAGGTGTTAAGTTGGCTAAAGTAAATGAAACTTTGAGGCCTTAAGTTGGCTAAAGTAAATGAAACTTTGAGGTGTTAAGTTGGCTAAAGTAAATGAAACTTTGAGGTGTTAAGTTGGCTAAAGTAAATGAAACTTTGAGGTGTTAAGTTGGCTAAAGTAAATGAAACTTTGAGGTGTTAAGTTGGCTAAAGTAAATGAAACTTTGAGGTGTTAAGTTGCTAAAGTAAATGAAACTTTGAGGTGTTAAGTTGGCTAAAGTAAATGAAACTTTGAGGCCTTAAGTTGGCTAAAGTAAATGAAACTTTGAGGTGTTAAGTTGGCTAAAGTAAATGAAACTTTGAGGTGTTAAGTTGGCTAAAGTAAATGAAACTTTGAGGTGTTAAGTTGGCTAAAGTAAATGAAACTTTGAGGTGTTAAGTTGGCTAAAGTAAATGAAACTTTGAGGTGTTAAGTTGGCTAAAGTAAATGAAACTTTGAGGTGTTAAGTTGGCTAAAGTAAATGAAACTTTGAGGTGTTAAGTTGGCTAAAGTAAATGAAACTTTGAGGTGTTAAGTTGGCTAAAGTAAATGAAACTTTGAGGTGTTAAGTTGGCTAAAGTAAATGAAACTTTGAGGTGTTAAGTTGGCTAAAGTAAATGAAACTTTGAGGTTTAAGTTGGCTAAAGTAAATGAAACTTTGAGGTGTTAAGTTGGCTAAAGTAAATGAAACTTTGAGGCCGTAAGTTGGCTAAAGTAAATGAAACTTTGAGGTGTTAAGTTGGCTAAAGTAAATGAAACTTTGAGGCCTTAAGTTGGCTAAAGTAAATGAAACTTTGAGGTGTTAAGTTGGCTAAAGTAAATGAAACTTTGAGGTGTTAAGTTGGCTAAAGTAAATGAAACTTTGAGGTGTTAAGTTGGCTAAAGTAAATGAAACTTTGAGGTGTTAAGTTGGCTAAAGTAAATGAAACTTTGAGGTGTTAAGTTGGCTAAAGTAAATGAAACTTTGAGGTGTTAAGTTGGCTAAAGTAAATGAAACTTTGAGGCCTTAAGTTGGCTAAAGTAAATGAAACTTTGAGGCCGTAAGTTGGCTAAAGTAAATGAAACTTTGAGGCCGTAAGTTGGCTAAAGTAAATGAAACTTTGAGGCCGTAAGTTGGCTAAAGTAAATGAAACTTTGAGGTGTTAAGTTGGCTAAAGTAAATGAAACTTTGAGGTGTTAAGTTGGCTAAAGTAAATGAAACTTTGAGGTGTTAAGTTGGCTAAAGTAAATGAAACTTTGAGGTGTTAAGTTGGCTAAAGTAAATGAAACTTTGAGGTGTTAAGTTGGCTAAAGTAAATGAAACTTTGAGGCCGTAAGTTGGCTAAAGTAAATGAAACTTTGAGGTGTTAAGTTGGCTAAAGTAAATGAAACTTTGAGGTGTTAAGTTGGCTAAAGTAAATGAAACTTTGAGGTGTTAAGTTGGCTAAAGTAAATGAAACTTTGAGGTGTTAAGTTGGCTAAAGTAAATGAAACTTTGAGGTGTTAAGTTGGCTAAAGTAAATGAAACTTTGAGGCCTTAAGTTGGCTAAAGTAAATGAAACTTTGAGGTGTTAAGTTGGCTAAAGTAAATGAAACTTTGAGGTGTTAAGTTGGCTAAAGTAAATGAAACTTTGAGGTGTTAAGTTGGCTAAAGTAAATGAAACTTTGAGGTGTAAGTTGGCTAAAGTAAATGAAACTTTGAGGTGTTAAGTTGGCTAAAGTAAATGAAACTTTGAGGTGTAAGTTGGCTAAAGTAAATGAAACTTTGAGGTGTTAAGTTGGCTAAAGTAAATGAAACTTTGAGGTGTTAAGTTGGCTAAAGTAAATGAAACTTTGAGGTGTTAAGTTGGCTAAAGTAAATGAAACTTTGAGGTGTTAAGTTGGCTAAAGTAAATGAAACTTTGAGGTGTTAAGTTGGCTAAAGTAAATGAAACTTTGAGGTGTTAAGTTGGCTAAAGTAAATGAAACTTTGAGGTGTTAAGTTGGCTAAAGTAAATGAAACTTTGAGGTGTTAAGTTGGCTAAAGTAAATGAAACTTTGAGGTGTTAAGTTGGCTAAAGTAAATGAAACTTTGAGGTGTTAAGTTGGCTAAAGTAAATGAAACTTTGAGGTGTTAAGTTGGCTAAAGTAAATGAAACTTTGAGGTGTTAAGTTGGCTAAAGTAAATGAAACTTTGAGGTGTTAAGTTGGCTAAAGTAAATGAAACTTTGAGGTGTTAAGTTGGCTAAAGTAAATGAAACTTTGAGGTGTTAAGTTGGCTAAAGTAAATGAAACTTTGAGGTGTTAAGTTGGCTAAAGTAAATGAAACTTTGAGGTGTTAAGTTGGCTAAAGTAAATGAAACTTTGAGGCCTTAAGTTGGCTAAAGTAAATGAAACTTTGAGGTGTTAAGTTGGCTAAAGTAAATGAAACTTTGAGGTGTTAAGTTGGCTAAAGTAAATGAAACTTTGAGGTGTTAAGTTGGCTAAAGTAAATGAAACTTTGAGGTGTTAAGTTGGCTAAAGTAAATGAAACTTTGAGGTGTTAAGTTGGCTAAAGTAAATGAAACTTTGAGGTGTTAAGTTGGCTAAAGTAAATGAAACTTTGAGGTGTTAAGTTGGCTAAAGTAAATGAAACTTTGAGGCCTTAAGTTGGCTAAAGTAAATGAAACTTTGAGGCCTTAAGTTGGCTAAAGTAAATGAAACTTTGAGGTGTTAAGTTGGCTAAAGTAAATGAAACTTTGAGGTGTTAAGTTGGCTAAAGTAAATGAAACTTTGAGGTGTTAAGTTGGCTAAAGTAAATGAAACTTTGAGGTGTTAAGTTGGCTAAAGTAAATGAAACTTTGAGGTGTTAAGTTGGCTAAAGTAAATGAAACTTTGAGGTGTTAAGTTGGCTAAAGTAAATGAAACTTTGAGGTGTTAAGTTGGCTAAAGTAAATGAAACTTTGAGGTGTTAAGTTGGCTAAAGTAAATGAAACTTTGAGGTGTAAGTTGGCTAAAGTAAATGAAACTTTGAGGTGTAAGTTGGCTAAAGTAAATGAAACTTTGAGGTGTTAAGTTGGCTAAAGTAAATGAAACTTTGAGGTGTTAAGTTGGCTAAAGTAAATGAAACTTTGAGGTGTTAAGTTGGCTAAAGTAAATGAAACTTTGAGGTGTTAAGTTGGCTAAAGTAAATGAAACTTTGAGGTGTTAAGTTGGCTAAAGTAAATGAAACTTTGAGGTGTTAAGTTGGCTAAAGTAAATGAAACTTTGAGGTGTTAAGTTGGCTAAAGTAAATGAAACTTTGAGGTGTTAAGTTGGCTAAAGTAAATGAAACTTTGAGGTGTTAAGTTGGCTAAAGTAAATGAAACTTTGAGGTGTTAAGTTGGCTAAAGTAAATGAAACTTTGAGGTGTTAAGTTGGCTAAAGTAAATGAAACTTTGAGGTGTTAAGTTGGCTAAAGTAAATGAAACTTTGAGGTGTTAAGTTGGCTAAAGTAAATGAAACTTTGAGGTGTTAAGTTGGCTAAAGTAAATGAAACTTTGAGGTGTTAAGTTGGCTAAAGTAAATGAAACTTTGAGGTGTTAAGTTGGCTAAAGTAAATGAAACTTTGAGGTGTTAAGTTGGCTAAAGTAAATGAAACTTTGAGGTGTTAAGTTGGCTAAAGTAAATGAAACTTTGAGGTGTTAAGTTGGCTAAAGTAAATGAAACTTTGAGGTGTTAAGTTGGCTAAAGTAAATGAAACTTTGAGGTGTTAAGTTGGCTAAAGTAAATGAAACTTTGAGGTGTTAAGTTGGCTAAAGTAAATGAAACTTTGAGGTGTTAAGTTGGCTAAAGTAAATGAAACTTTGAGGTGTTAAGTTGGCTAAAGTAAATGAAACTTTGAGGTGTTAAGTTGGCTAAAGTAAATGAAACTTTGAGGTGTTAAGTTGGCTAAAGTAAATGAAACTTTGAGGTGTTAAGTTGGCTAAAGTAAATGAAACTTTGAGGTGTTAAGTTGGCTAAAGTAAATGAAACTTTGAGGTGTTAAGTTGGCTAAAGTAAATGAAACTTTGAGGTGTTAAGTTGGCTAAAGTAAATGAAACTTTGAGGTGTTAAGTTGGCTAAAGTAAATGAAACTTTGAGGTGTTAAGTTGGCTAAAGTAAATGAAACTTTGAGGTGTTAAGTTGGCTAAAGTAAATGAAACTTTGAGGTGTTAAGTTGGCTAAAGTAAATGAAACTTTGAGGTGTTAAGTTGGCTAAAGTAAATGAAACTTTGAGGTGTTAAGTTGGCTAAAGTAAATGAAACTTTGAGGCCGTTAAGTTGGCTAAAGTAAATGAAACTTTGAGGTGTAAGTTGGCTAAAGTAAATGAAACTTTGAGGTGTAAGTTGGCTAAAGTAAATGAAACTTTGAGGTGTTAAGTTGGCTAAAGTAAATGAAACTTTGAGGTGTTAAGTTGGCTAAAGTAAATGAAACTTTGAGGTGTTAAGTTGGCTAAAGTAAATGAAACTTTGAGGTGTTAAGTTGGCTAAAGTAAATGAAACTTTGAGGTGTTAAGTTGGCTAAAGTAAATGAAACTTTGAGGTGTTAAGTTGGCTAAAGTAAATGAAACTTTGAGGTGTTAAGTTGGCTAAAGTAAATGAAACTTTGAGGCCTTAAGTTGGCTAAAGTAAATGAAACTTTGAGGCCTTAAGTTGGCTAAAGTAAATGAAACTTTGAGACCGTAAGTTGGCTAAAGTAAATGAAACTTTGAGGTGTTAAGTTGGCTAAAGTAAATGAAACTTTGAGGTGTTAAGTTGGCTAAAGTAAATGAAACTTTGAGGTGTTAAGTTGGCTAAAGTAAATGAAACTTTGAGGTGTTAAGTTGGCTAAAGTAAATGAAACTTTGAGGTGTTAAGTTGGCTAAAGTAAATGAAACTTTGAGGTGTTAAGTTGGCTAAAGTAAATGAAACTTTGAGGTGTTAAGTTGGCTAAAGTAAATGAAACTTTGAGGCCTTAAGTTGGCTAAAGTAAATGAAACTTTGAGGCCGTAAGTTGGCTAAAGTAAATGAAACTTTGAGGTGTTAAGTTGGCTAAAGTAAATGAAACTTTGAGGTGTAAGTTGGCTAAAGTAAATGAAACTTTGAGGTGTTAAGTTGGCTAAAGTAAATGAAACTTTGAGGCCTTAAGTTGGCTAAAGTAAATGAAACTTTGAGGTGTTAAGTTGGCTAAAGTAAATGAAACTTTGAGGTGTTAAGTTGGCTAAAGTAAATGAAACTTTGAGGTGTTAAGTTGGCTAAAGTAAATGAAACTTTGAGGTGTTAAGTTGGCTAAAGTAAATGAAACTTTGAGGTGTTAAGTTGGCTAAAGTAAATGAAACTTTGAGGTGTTAAGTTGGCTAAAGTAAATGAAACTTTGAGGCCTTAAGTTGGCTAAAGTAAATGAAACTTTGAGGTGTTAAGTTGGCTAAAGTAAATGAAACTTTGAGGTGTTAAGTTGGCTAAAGTAAATGAAACTTTGAGGTGTTAAGTTGGCTAAAGTAAATGAAACTTTGAGGTGTTAAGTTGGCTAAAGTAAATGAAACTTTGAGGTGTTAAGTTGGCTAAAGTAAATGAAACTTTGAGGTGTTAAGTTGGCTAAAGTAAATGAAACTTTGAGGTGTTAAGTTGGCTAAAGTAAATGAAACTTTGAGGTGTTAAGTTGGCTAAAGTAAATGAAACTTTGAGGTGTTAAGTTGGCTAAAGTAAATGAAACTTTGAGGTGTTAAGTTGGCTAAAGTAAATGAAACTTTGAGGTGTTAAGTTGGCTAAAGTAAATGAAACTTTGAGGTGTTAAGTTGGCTAAAGTAAATGAAACTTTGAGGCCGTAAGTTGGCTAAAGTAAATGAAACTTTGAGGTGTTAAGTTGGCTAAAGTAAATGAAACTTTGAGGTGTTAAGTTGGCTAAAGTAAATGAAACTTTGAGGTGTTAAGTTGGCTAAAGTAAATGAAACTTTGAGGTGTTAAGTTGGCTAAAGTAAATGAAACTTTGAGGTGTTAAGTTGGCTAAAGTAAATGAAACTTTGAGGTGTTAAGTTGGCTAAAGTAAATGAAACTTTGAGGTGTTAAGTTGGCTAAAGTAAATGAAACTTTGAGGTGTTAAGTTGGCTAAAGTAAATGAAACTTTGAGGCCTTAAGTTGGCTAAAGTAAATGAAACTTTGAGGTGTAAGTTGGCTAAAGTAAATGAAACTTTGAGGTGTAAGTTGGCTAAAGTAAATGAAACTTTGAGGCCGTAAGTTGGCTAAAGTAAATGAAACTTTGAGGTGTTAAGTTGGCTAAAGTAAATGAAACTTTGAGGTGTTAAGTTGGCTAAAGTAAATGAAACTTTGAGGTGTTAAGTTGGCTAAAGTAAATGAAACTTTGAGGTGTTAAGTTGGCTAAAGTAAATGAAACTTTGAGGTGTTAAGTTGGCTAAAGTAAATGAAACTTTGAGGTGTTAAGTTGGCTAAAGTAAATGAAACTTTGAGGTGTTAAGTTGGCTAAAGTAAATGAAACTTTGAGGTGTTAAGTTGGCTAAAGTAAATGAAACTTTGAGGTGTTAAGTTGGCTAAAGTAAATGAAACTTTGAGGTGTTAAGTTGGCTAAAGTAAATGAAACTTTGAGGTGTTAAGTTGGCTAAAGTAAATGAAACTTTGAGGTGTTAAGTTGGCTAAAGTAAATGAAACTTTGAGGTGTTAAGTTGGCTAAAGTAAATGAAACTTTGAGGTGTTAAGTTGGCTAAAGTAAATGAAACTTTGAGGTGTTAAGTTGGCTAAAGTAAATGAAACTTTGAGGTGTAAGTTGGCTAAAGTAAATGAAACTTTGAGGTGTTAAGTTGGCTAAAGTAAATGAAACTTTGAGGTGTTAAGTTGGCTAAAGTAAATGAAACTTTGAGGTGTTAAGTTGGCTAAAGTAAATGAAACTTTGAGGTGTTAAGTTGGCTAAAGTAAATGAAACTTTGAGGTGTTAAGTTGGCTAAAGTAAATGAAACTTTGAGGTGTTAAGTTGGCTAAAGTAAATGAAACTTTGAGGTGTTAAGTTGGCTAAAGTAAATGAAACTTTGAGGTGTTAAGTTGGCTAAAGTAAATGAAACTTTGAGGTGTTAAGTTGGCTAAAGTAAATGAAACTTTGAGGTGTTAAGTTGGCTAAAGTAAATGAAACTTTGAGGTGTAAGTTGGCTAAAGTAAATGAAACTTTGAGGTGTTAAGTTGGCTAAAGTAAATGAAACTTTGAGGTGTTAAGTTGGCTAAAGTAAATGAAACTTTGAGGTGTTAAGTTGGCTAAAGTAAATGAAACTTTGAGGTGTTAAGTTGGCTAAAGTAAATGAAACTTTGAGGTGTTAAGTTGGCTAAAGTAAATGAAACTTTGAGGTGTTAAGTTGGCTAAAGTAAATGAAACTTTGAGGTGTTAAGTTGGCTAAAGTAAATGAAACTTTGAGGTGTTAAGTTGGCTAAAGTAAATGAAACTTTGAGGCCTTAAGTTGGCTAAAGTAAATGAAACTTTGAGGTGTTAAGTTGGCTAAAGTAAATGAAACTTTGAGGTGTTAAGTTGGCTAAAGTAAATGAAACTTTGAGGTGTTAAGTTGGCTAAAGTAAATGAAACTTTGAGGTGTTAAGTTGGCTAAAGTAAATGAAACTTTGAGGTGTTAAGTTGGCTAAAGTAAATGAAACTTTGAGGTGTTAAGTTGGCTAAAGTAAATGAAACTTTGAGGTGTTAAGTTGGCTAAAGTAAATGAAACTTTGAGGCCTTAAGTTGGCTAAAGTAAATGAAACTTTGAGGCCTTAAGTTGGCTAAAGTAAATGAAACTTTGAGGTGTTAAGTTGGCTAAAGTAAATGAAACTTTGAGGTGTTAAGTTGGCTAAAGTAAATGAAACTTTGAGGTGTTAAGTTGGCTAAAGTAAATGAAACTTTGAGGTGTTAAGTTGGCTAAAGTAAATGAAACTTTGAGGTGTTAAGTTGGCTAAAGTAAATGAAACTTTGAGGTGTTAAGTTGGCTAAAGTAAATGAAACTTTGAGGTGTTAAGTTGGCTAAAGTAAATGAAACTTTGAGGTGTTAAGTTGGCTAAAGTAAATGAAACTTTGAGGTGTAAGTTGGCTAAAGTAAATGAAACTTTGAGGCCGTAAGTTGGCTAAAGTAAATGAAACTTTGAGGTGTTAAGTTGGCTAAAGTAAATGAAACTTTGAGGTGTTAAGTTGGCTAAAGTAAATGAAACTTTGAGGTGTTAAGTTGGCTAAAGTAAATGAAACTTTGAGGTGTTAAGTTGGCTAAAGTAAATGAAACTTTGAGGTGTTAAGTTGGCTAAAGTAAATGAAACTTTGAGGTGTTAAGTTGGCTAAAGTAAATGAAACTTTGAGGTGTTAAGTTGGCTAAAGTAAATGAAACTTTGAGGTGTTAAGTTGGCTAAAGTAAATGAAACTTTGAGGTGTTAAGTTGGCTAAAGTAAATGAAACTTTGAGGTGTTAAGTTGGCTAAAGTAAATGAAACTTTGAGGTGTTAAGTTGGCTAAAGTAAATGAAACTTTGAGGTGTAAGTTGGCTAAAGTAAATGAAACTTTGAGGTGTTAAGTTGGCTAAAGTAAATGAAACTTTGAGGCCTTAAGTTGGCTAAAGTAAATGAAACTTTGAGGTGTTAAGTTGGCTAAAGTAAATGAAACTTTGAGGTGTTAAGTTGGCTAAAGTAAATGAAACTTTGAGGTGTTAAGTTGGCTAAAGTAAATGAAACTTTGAGGTGTTAAGTTGGCTAAAGTAAATGAAACTTTGAGGTGTTAAGTTGGCTAAAGTAAATGAAACTTTGAGGTGTTAAGTTGGCTAAAGTAAATGAAACTTTGAGGTGTTAAGTTGGCTAAAGTAAATGAAACTTTGAGGCCGTAAGTTGGCTAAAGTAAATGAAACTTTGAGGCCGTAAGTTGGCTAAAGTAAATGAAACTTTGAGGTGTAAGTTGGCTAAAGTAAATGAAACTTTGAGGTGTTAAGTTGGCTAAAGTAAATGAAACTTTGAGGTGTTAAGTTGGCTAAAGTAAATGAAACTTTGAGGTGTTAAGTTGGCTAAAGTAAATGAAACTTTGAGGTGTTAAGTTGGCTAAAGTAAATGAAACTTTGAGGTGTTAAGTTGGCTAAAGTAAATGAAACTTTGAGGCCTTAAGTTGGCTAAAGTAAATGAAACTTTGAGGCCGTAAGTTGGCTAAAGTAAATGAAACTTTGAGGTGTTAAGTTGGCTAAAGTAAATGAAACTTTGAGGTGTTAAGTTGGCTAAAGTAAATGAAACTTTGAGGTGTTAAGTTGGCTAAAGTAAATGAAACTTTGAGGTGTTAAGTTGGCTAAAGTAAATGAAACTTTGAGGTGTTAAGTTGGCTAAAGTAAATGAAACTTTGAGGCCTTAAGTTGGCTAAAGTAAATGAAACTTTGAGGCCTTAAGTTGGCTAAAGTAAATGAAACTTTGAGGTGTTAAGTTGGCTAAAGTAAATGAAACTTTGAGGTGTTAAGTTGGCTAAAGTAAATGAAACTTTGAGGCCGTAAGTTGGCTAAAGTAAATGAAACTTTGAGGTGTTAAGTTGGCTAAAGTAAATGAAACTTTGAGGTGTTAAGTTGGCTAAAGTAAATGAAACTTTGAGGTGTTAAGTTGGCTAAAGTAAATGAAACTTTGAGGTGTTAAGTTGGCTAAAGTAAATGAAACTTTGAGGTGTTAAGTTGGCTAAAGTAAATGAAACTTTGAGGTGTTAAGTTGGCTAAAGTAAATGAAACTTTGAGGTGTTAAGTTGGCTAAAGTAAATGAAACTTTGAGGTGTTAAGTTGGCTAAAGTAAATGAAACTTTGAGGTGTTAAGTTGGCTAAAGTAAATGAAACTTTGAGGCCTTAAGTTGGCTAAAGTAAATGAAACTTTGAGGTGTAAGTTGGCTAAAGTAAATGAAACTTTGAGGTGTTAAGTTGGCTAAAGTAAATGAAACTTTGAGGTGTTAAGTTGGCTAAAGTAAATGAAACTTTGAGGTGTTAAGTTGGCTAAAGTAAATGAAACTTTGAGGTGTTAAGTTGGCTAAAGTAAATGAAACTTTGAGGTGTTAAGTTGGCTAAAGTAAATGAAACTTTGAGGTGTTAAGTTGGCTAAAGTAAATGAAACTTTGAGGTGTTAAGTTGGCTAAAGTAAATGAAACTTTGAGGCCTTAAGTTGGCTAAAGTAAATGAAACTTTGAGGTGTTAAGTTGGCTAAAGTAAATGAAACTTTGAGGTGTTAAGTTGGCTAAAGTAAATGAAACTTTGAGGTGTTAAGTTGGCTAAAGTAAATGAAACTTTGAGGTGTTAAGTTGGCTAAAGTAAATGAAACTTTGAGGTGTTAAGTTGGCTAAAGTAAATGAAACTTTGAGGTGTTAAGTTGGCTAAAGTAAATGAAACTTTGAGGTGTTAAGTTGGCTAAAGTAAATGAAACTTTGAGGTGTTAAGTTGGCTAAAGTAAATGAAACTTTGAGGCCTTAAGTTGGCTAAAGTAAATGAAACTTTGAGGTGTTAAGTTGGCTAAAGTAAATGAAACTTTGAGGTGTTAAGTTGGCTAAAGTAAATGAAACTTTGAGGTGTTAAGTTGGCTAAAGTAAATGAAACTTTGAGGTGTTAAGTTGGCTAAAGTAAATGAAACTTTGAGGTGTTAAGTTGGCTAAAGTAAATGAAACTTTGAGGTGTTAAGTTGGCTAAAGTAAATGAAACTTTGAGGTGTTAAGTTGGCTAAAGTAAATGAAACTTTGAGGTGTTAAGTTGGCTAAAGTAAATGAAACTTTGAGGCCTTAAGTTGGCTAAAGTAAATGAAACTTTGAGGTGTTAAGTTGGCTAAAGTAAATGAAACTTTGAGGTGTAAGTTGGCTAAAGTAAATGAAACTTTGAGGTGTTAAGTTGGCTAAAGTAAATGAAACTTTGAGGTGTTAAGTTGGCTAAAGTAAATGAAACTTTGAGGTGTTAAGTTGGCTAAAGTAAATGAAACTTTGAGGTGTTAAGTTGGCTAAAGTAAATGAAACTTTGAGGTGTTAAGTTGGCTAAAGTAAATGAAACTTTGAGGTGTTAAGTTGGCTAAAGTAAATGAAACTTTGAGGTGTTAAGTTGGCTAAAGTAAATGAAACTTTGAGGTGTTAAGTTGGCTAAAGTAAATGAAACTTTGAGGCCTTAAGTTGGCTAAAGTAAATGAAACTTTGAGGCCTTAAGTTGGCTAAAGTAAATGAAACTTTGAGGCCGTAAGTTGGCTAAAGTAAATGAAACTTTGAGGTGTTAAGTTGGCTAAAGTAAATGAAACTTTGAGGTGTTAAGTTGGCTAAAGTAAATGAAACTTTGAGGCCTTAAGTTGGCTAAAGTAAATGAAACTTTGAGGTGTTAAGTTGGCTAAAGTAAATGAAACTTTGAGGTGTTAAGTTGGCTAAAGTAAATGAAACTTTGAGGTGTTAAGTTGGCTAAAGTAAATGAAACTTTGAGGTGTTAAGTTGGCTAAAGTAAATGAAACTTTGAGGCCTTAAGTTGGCTAAAGTAAATGAAACTTTGAGGTGTAAGTTGGCTAAAGTAAATGAAACTTTGAGGTGTTAAGTTGGCTAAAGTAAATGAAACTTTGAGGCCGTAAGTTGGCTAAAGTAAATGAAACTTTGAGGTGTTAAGTTGGCTAAAGTAAATGAAACTTTGAGGTGTTAAGTTGGCTAAAGTAAATGAAACTTTGAGGTGTTAAGTTGGCTAAAGTAAATGAAACTTTGAGGTGTTAAGTTGGCTAAAGTAAATGAAACTTTGAGGTGTTAAGTTGGCTAAAGTAAATGAAACTTTGAGGTGTTAAGTTGGCTAAAGTAAATGAAACTTTGAGGTGTTAAGTTGGCTAAAGTAAATGAAACTTTGAGGCCTTAAGTTGGCTAAAGTAAATGAAACTTTGAGGTGTTAAGTTGGCTAAAGTAAATGAAACTTTGAGGTGTTAAGTTGGCTAAAGTAAATGAAACTTTGAGGTGTTAAGTTGGCTAAAGTAAATGAAACTTTGAGGTGTTAAGTTGGCTAAAGTAAATGAAACTTTGAGGTGTTAAGTTGGCTAAAGTAAATGAAACTTTGAGGTGTTAAGTTGGCTAAAGTAAATGAAACTTTGAGGTGTTAAGTTGGCTAAAGTAAATGAAACTTTGAGGTGTTAAGTTGGCTAAAGTAAATGAAACTTTGAGGTGTTAAGTTGGCTAAAGTAAATGAAACTTTGAGGTGTTAAGTTGGCTAAAGTAAATGAAACTTTGAGGTGTTAAGTTGGCTAAAGTAAATGAAACTTTGAGGTGTTAAGTTGGCTAAAGTAAATGAAACTTTGAGGTGTTAAGTTGGCTAAAGTAAATGAAACTTTGAGGTGTTAAGTTGGCTAAAGTAAATGAAACTTTGAGGTGTTAAGTTGGCTAAAGTAAATGAAACTTTGAGGTGTAAGTTGGCTAAAGTAAATGAAACTTTGAGGTGTTAAGTTGGCTAAAGTAAATGAAACTTTGAGGTGTTAAGTTGGCTAAAGTAAATGAAACTTTGAGGTGTTAAGTTGGCTAAAGTAAATGAAACTTTGAGGTGTTAAGTTGGCTAAAGTAAATGAAACTTTGAGGTGTTAAGTTGGCTAAAGTAAATGAAACTTTGAGGTGTTAAGTTGGCTAAAGTAAATGAAACTTTGAGGTGTTAAGTTGGCTAAAGTAAATGAAACTTTGAGGTGTTAAGTTGGCTAAAGTAAATGAAACTTTGAGGCCTTAAGTTGGCTAAAGTAAATGAAACTTTGAGGCCTTAAGTTGGCTAAAGTAAATGAAACTTTGAGGCCGTAAGTTGGCTAAAGTAAATGAAACTTTGAGGTGTTAAGTTGGCTAAAGTAAATGAAACTTTGAGGTGTTAAGTTGGCTAAAGTAAATGAAACTTTGAGGTGTTAAGTTGGCTAAAGTAAATGAAACTTTGAGGTGTTAAGTTGGCTAAAGTAAATGAAACTTTGAGGTGTTAAGTTGGCTAAAGTAAATGAAACTTTGAGGTGTTAAGTTGGCTAAAGTAAATGAAACTTTGAGGTGTTAAGTTGGCTAAAGTAAATGAAACTTTGAGGTGTTAAGTTGGCTAAAGTAAATGAAACTTTGAGGTGTTAAGTTGGCTAAAGTAAATGAAACTTTGAGGTGTTAAGTTGGCTAAAGTAAATGAAACTTTGAGGTGTTAAGTTGGCTAAAGTAAATGAAACTTTGAGGTGTTAAGTTGGCTAAAGTAAATGAAACTTTGAGGTGTTAAGTTGGCTAAAGTAAATGAAACTTTGAGGTGTTAAGTTGGCTAAAGTAAATGAAACTTTGAGGTGTTAAGTTGGCTAAAGTAAATGAAACTTTGAGGTGTTAAGTTGGCTAAAGTAAATGAAACTTTGAGGTGTTAAGTTGGCTAAAGTAAATGAAACTTTGAGGTGTTAAGTTGGCTAAAGTAAATGAAACTTTGAGGTGTTAAGTTGGCTAAAGTAAATGAAACTTTGAGGTGTTAAGTTGGCTAAAGTAAATGAAACTTTGAGGTGTTAAGTTGGCTAAAGTAAATGAAACTTTGAGGTGTTAAGTTGGCTAAAGTAAATGAAACTTTGAGGTGTTAAGTTGGCTAAAGTAAATGAAACTTTGAGGTGTTAAGTTGGCTAAAGTAAATGAAACTTTGAGGTGTTAAGTTGGCTAAAGTAAATGAAACTTTGAGGTGTTAAGTTGGCTAAAGTAAATGAAACTTTGAGGTGTTAAGTTGGCTAAAGTAAATGAAACTTTGAGGTGTTAAGTTGGCTAAAGTAAATGAAACTTTGAGGTGTAAGTTGGCTAAAGTAAATGAAACTTTGAGGTGTTAAGTTGGCTAAAGTAAATGAAACTTTGAGGTGTTAAGTTGGCTAAAGTAAATGAAACTTTGAGGTGTTAAGTTGGCTAAAGTAAATGAAACTTTGAGGTGTTAAGTTGGCTAAAGTAAATGAAACTTTGAGGTGTTAAGTTGGCTAAAGTAAATGAAACTTTGAGGTGTTAAGTTGGCTAAAGTAAATGAAACTTTGAGGTGTTAAGTTGGCTAAAGTAAATGAAACTTTGAGGTGTTAAGTTGGCTAAAGTAAATGAAACTTTGAGGTGTTAAGTTGGCTAAAGTAAATGAAACTTTGAGGTGTTAAGTTGGCTAAAGTAAATGAAACTTTGAGGTGTTAAGTTGGCTAAAGTAAATGAAACTTTGAGGTGTTAAGTTGGCTAAAGTAAATGAAACTTTGAGGTGTTAAGTTGGCTAAAGTAAATGAAACTTTGAGGCCTTAAGTTGGCTAAAGTAAATGAAACTTTGAGGTGTTAAGTTGGCTAAAGTAAATGAAACTTTGAGGTGTTAAGTTGGCTAAAGTAAATGAAACTTTGAGGTGTTAAGTTGGCTAAAGTAAATGAAACTTTGAGGTGTTAAGTTGGCTAAAGTAAATGAAACTTTGAGGTGTTAAGTTGGCTAAAGTAAATGAAACTTTGAGGTGTTAAGTTGGCTAAAGTAAATGAAACTTTGAGGCCTTAAGTTGGCTAAAGTAAATGAAACTTTGAGGCCGTAAGTTGGCTAAAGTAAATGAAACTTTGAGGTGTTAAGTTGGCTAAAGTAAATGAAACTTTGAGGTGTTAAGTTGGCTAAAGTAAATGAAACTTTGAGGTGTTAAGTTGGCTAAAGTAAATGAAACTTTGAGGTGTTAAGTTGGCTAAAGTAAATGAAACTTTGAGGTGTTAAGTTGGCTAAAGTAAATGAAACTTTGAGGTGTTAAGTTGGCTAAAGTAAATGAAACTTTGAGGTGTTAAGTTGGCTAAAGTAAATGAAACTTTGAGGTGTTAAGTTGGCTAAAGTAAATGAAACTTTGAGGTGTTAAGTTGGCTAAAGTAAATGAAACTTTGAGGTGTTAAGTTGGCTAAAGTAAATGAAACTTTGAGGTGTTAAGTTGGCTAAAGTAAATGAAACTTTGAGGTGTTAAGTTGGCTAAAGTAAATGAAACTTTGAGGCCTTAAGTTGGCTAAAGTAAATGAAACTTTGAGGCGTAAGTTGGCTAAAGTAAATGAAACTTTGAGGTGTTAAGTTGGCTAAAGTAAATGAAACTTTGAGGTGTTAAGTTGGCTAAAGTAAATGAAACTTTGAGGTGTTAAGTTGGCTAAAGTAAATGAAACTTTGAGGTGTTAAGTTGGCTAAAGTAAATGAAACTTTGAGGTGTTAAGTTGGCTAAAGTAAATGAAACTTTGAGGTGTTAAGTTGGCTAAAGTAAATGAAACTTTGAGGTGTTAAGTTGGCTAAAGTAAATGAAACTTTGAGGCCTTAAGTTGGCTAAAGTAAATGAAACTTTGAGGTGTAAGTTGGCTAAAGTAAATGAAACTTTGAGGTGTTAAGTTGGCTAAAGTAAATGAAACTTTGAGGTGTTAAGTTGGCTAAAGTAAATGAAACTTTGAGGTGTTAAGTTGGCTAAAGTAAATGAAACTTTGAGGTGTTAAGTTGGCTAAAGTAAATGAAACTTTGAGGTGTTAAGTTGGCTAAAGTAAATGAAACTTTGAGGTGTTAAGTTGGCTAAAGTAAATGAAACTTTGAGGTGTTAAGTTGGCTAAAGTAAATGAAACTTTGAGGCCTTAAGTTGGCTAAAGTAAATGAAACTTTGAGGTGTTAAGTTGGCTAAAGTAAATGAAACTTTGAGGTGTTAAGTTGGCTAAAGTAAATGAAACTTTGAGGTGTTAAGTTGGCTAAAGTAAATGAAACTTTGAGGTGTTAAGTTGGCTAAAGTAAATGAAACTTTGAGGTGTTAAGTTGGCTAAAGTAAATGAAACTTTGAGGTGTTAAGTTGGCTAAAGTAAATGAAACTTTGAGGTGTTAAGTTGGCTAAAGTAAATGAAACTTTGAGGTGTTAAGTTGGCTAAAGTAAATGAAACTTTGAGGTGTTAAGTTGGCTAAAGTAAATGAAACTTTGAGGTGTTAAGTTGGCTAAAGTAAATGAAACTTTGAGGCCTTAAGTTGGCTAAAGTAAATGAAACTTTGAGGCCGTAAGTTGGCTAAAGTAAATGAAACTTTCAGGCCTTAAGTTGGCTAAAGTAAATGAAACTTTGAGGCGTTAAGTTGGCTAAAGTAAATGAAACTTTGAGGTGTTAAGTTGGCAAAAGTAAATGAAACTTTGAGGTGTTAAGTTGGCTAAAGTAAATGAAACTTTGAGGTGTTAAGTTGGCTAAAGTAAATGAAACTTTGAGGTGTTAAGTTGGCTAAAGTAAATGAAACTTTGAGGTGTTAAGTTGGCTAAAGTAAATGAAACTTTGAGGCCTTAAGTTGGCTAAAGTAAATGAAACTTTGAGGCCTTAAGTTGGCTAAAGTAAATGAAACTTTGAGACCGTAAGTTGGCTAAAGTAAATGAAACTTTGAGGTGTTAAGTTGGCTAAAGTAAATGAAACTTTGAGGTGTTAAGTTGGCTAAAGTAAATGAAACTTTGAGGCCTTAAGTTGGCTAAAGTAAATGAAACTTTGAGGTGTTAAGTTGGCTAAAGTAAATGAAACTTTGAGGTGTTAAGTTGGCTAAAGTAAATGAAACTTTGAGGTGTTAAGTTGGCTAAAGTAAATGAAACTTTGAGGTGTTAAGTTGGCTAAAGTAAATGAAACTTTAAGGCCTTAAGTTGGCTAAAGTAAATGAAACTTTGAGGCCGTAAGTTGGCTAAAGTAAATGAAACTTTGAGGTGTTAAGTTGGCTAAAGTAAATGAAACTTTGAGGCCGTAGGTTGGCTAAAGTAAATGAAACTTTGAGGTGTTAAGTTGGCTAAAGTAAATGAAACTTTGAGGCCTTAAGTTGGCTAAAGTAAATGAAACTTTGAGGTGTTAAGTTGGCTAAAGTAAATGAAACTTTGAGGTGTTAAGTTGGCTAAAGTAAATGAAACTTTGAGGTGTTAAGTTGGCTAAAGTAAATGAAACTTTGAGGTGTTAAGTTGGCTAAAGTAAATGAAACTTTGAGGTGTTAAGTTACTAAAGTAAATGAAACTTTGAGGTGTTAAGTTGGCTAAAGTAAATGAAACTTTGAGGCCTTAAGTTGGCTAAAGTAAATGAAACTTTGAGGTGTTAAGTTGGCTAAAGTAAATGAAACTTTGAGGTGTTAAGTTGGCTAAAGTAAATGAAACTTTGAGGTGTTAAGTTGGCTAAAGTAAATGAAACTTTGAGGTGTTAAGTTGGCTAAAGTAAATGAAACTTTGAGGTGTTAAGTTGGCTAAAGTAAATGAAACTTTGAGGTGTTAAGTTGGCTAAAGTAAATGAAACTTTGAGGCCTTAAGTTGGCTAAAGTAAATGAAACTTTGAGGTGTTAAGTTGGCTAAAGTAAATGAAACTTTGAGGTGTTAAGTTGGCTAAAGTAAATGAAACTTTGAGGTGTTAAGTTGGCTAAAGTAAATGAAACTTTGAGGTGTTAAGTTGGCTAAAGTAAATGAAACTTTGAGGTGTTAAGTTGGCTAAAGTAAATGAAACTTTGAGGTGTTAAGTTGGCTAAAGTAAATGAAACTTTGAGGTGTTAAGTTGGCTAAAGTAAATGAATCTTTGAGGCCTTAAGTTGGCTAAAGTAAATGAAACTTTGAGGCCGTAAGTTGGCTAAAGTAAATGAAATTTGAGGCCGTAAGTTGGCTAAAGTAAATGAAACTTTGAGGCCGTAAGTTGGCTAAAGTAAATGAAACTTTGAGGCCTTAAGTTGGCTAAAGTAAATGAAACTTTGAGGCGTTAAGTTGGCTAAAGTAAATGAAACTTTGAGGTGTTAAGTTCGCTAAAGTAAATGAAACTTTGAGGTGTTAAGTTGGCTAAAGTAAATGAAACTTTGAGGTGTTAAGTTGGCTAAAGTAAATGAAACTTTGAGGTGTTAAGTTGGCTAAAGTAAATGAAACTTTGAGGCCTTAAGTTGGCTAAAGTAAATGAAACTTTGAGGCCTTAAGTTGGCTAAAGTAAATGAAACTTTGAGACCGTAAGTTGGCTAAAGTAAATGAAACTTTGAGGTGTTAAGTTGGCTAAAGTAAATGAAACTTTGAGGTGTTAAGTTGGCTAAAGTAAATGAAACTTTGAGGCCTTAAGTTGGCTAAAGTAAATGAAACTTTGAGGTGTTAAGTTGGCTAAAGTAAATGAAACTTTGAGGTGTTAAGTTGGCTAAAGTAAATAAAACTTTGAGGTGTTAAGTTGGCTAAAGTAAATGAAACTTTGAGGTGTTAAGTTGGCTAAAGTAAATGAAACTTTGAGGTGTTAAGTTGGCTAAAGTAAATGAAACTTTGAGGCCGTAAGTTGGCTAAAGTAAATGAAACTTTGAGGTGTTAAGTTGGCTAAAGTAAATGAAACTTTGAGGCCGTAGGTTGGCTAAAGTAAATGAAACTTTGAGGTGTTAAGTTGGCTAAAGTAAATGAAACTTTGAGGCCTTAAGTTGGCTAAAGTAAATGAAACTTTGAGGTGTTAAGTTGGCTAAAGTAAATGAAACTTTGAGGTGTTAAGTTGGCTAAAGTAAATGAAACTTTGAGGTGTTAAGTTAGCTAAAGTAAATGAAACTTTGAGGTGTTAAGTTGGCTAAAGTAAATGAAACTTTGAGGTGTTAAGTTGCTAAAGTAAATGAAACTTTGAGGTGTTAAGTTGGCTAAAGTAAATGAAACTTTGAGGCCTTAAGTTGGCTAAAGTAAATGAAACTTTGAGGTGTTAAGTTGGCTAAAGTAAATGAAACTTTGAGGTGTTAAGTTGGCTAAAGTAAATGAAACTTTGAGGTGTTAAGTTGGCTAAAGTAAATGAAACTTTGAGGTGTTAAGTTGGCTAAAGTAAATGAAACTTTGAGGTGTTAAGTTGGCTAAAGTAAATGAAACTTTGAGGTGTTAAGTTGGCTAAAGTAAATGAAACTTTGAGGTGTTAAGTTGGCTAAAGTAAATGAAACTTTGAGGTGTTAAGTTGGCTAAAGTAAATGAAACTTTTAGGTGTTAAGTTGGCTAAAGTAAATGAAACTTTGAGGTTTTAAGTTGGCTAAAGTAAATGAAACTTTGAGGTGTTAAGTTGGCTAAAGTAAATGAAACTTTGAGGCCGTAAGTTGTCTAAAGTAAATGAAACTTTGAGGTGTTAAGTTGGCTAAAGTAAATGAAACTTTGAGGCCTTAAGTTGGCTAATGTAAATGAAACTTTGAGGTGTTAAGTTGGCTAAAGTAAATGAAACTTTGAGGTGTTAAGTTGGCTAAAGTAAATGAAACTTTGAGGTGTTAAGTTGGCTAAAGTAAATGAAACTTTGAGGTGTTAAGTTGGCTAAAGTAAATGAAACTTTGAGGTGTTAAGTTGGCTAAAGTAAATGAAACTTTGAGGTGTTAAGTTGGCTAAAGTAAATGAATCTTTGAGGCCTTAAGTTGGCTAAAGTAAATGAAACTTTGAGGCCGTAAGTTGGCTAAAGTAAATGAAAATTTGAGGCCGTAAGTTGGCTAAAGTAAATGAAACTTTAAGGCCGTAGGTTGGCTAAAGTAAATGAAACTTTGAGGTGTTAAGTTGGCTAAAGTAAATGAAACTTTGAGGTGTTAAGTTGGCTAAAGTAAATGAAACTTTGAGGTGTTAAGTTGGCTAAAGTAAATGAAACTTTGAGGTGTTAAGTTGGCTAAAGTAAATGAAACTTTGAGGTGTTAAGTTGGCTAAAGTAAATGAAACTTTGAGGTGTTAAGTTGGCTAAAGTAAATGAATCTTTGAGGCCTTAAGTTGGCTAAAGTAAATGAAACTTTGAGGCCGTAAGTTGGCTAAAGTAAATGAAAATTTGAGGCCGTAAGTTGGCTAAAGTAAATGAAACTTTGAGGCCGTAAGTTGGCTAAAGTAAATGAAACTTTGAGGCCTTAAGTTGGCTAAAGTAAATGAAACTTTGAGGCGTTAAGTTGGCTAAAGTAAATGAAACTTTGAGGTGTTAAGTTGGCAAAAATAAATGAAACTTTGAGGTGTTAAGTTGGCTAAAGTAAATGAAACTTTGAGGTGTTAAGTTGGCTAAAGTAAATGAAACTTTGAGGTGTTAAGTTGGCTAAAGTAAATGAAACTTTGAGGTGTTAAGTTGGCTAAAGTAAATGAAACTTTGAGGCCTTAAGTTGGCTAAAGTAAATGAAACTTTGAGGCCTTAAGTTGGCTAAAGTAAATGAAACTTTGAGACCGTAAGTTGGCTAAAGTAAATGAAACTTTGAGGTGTTAAGTTGGCTAAAGTAAATGAAACTTTGAGGTGTTAAGTTGGCTAAAGTAAATGAAACTTTGAGGCCTTAAGTTGGCTAAAGTAAATGAAACTTTGAGGTGTTAAGTTGGCTAAAGTAAATGAAACTTTGAGGTGTTAAGTTGGCTAAAGTAAATAAAACTTTGAGGTGTTAAGTTGGCTAAAGTAAATGAAACTTTGAGGTGTTAAGTTGGCTAAAGTAAATGAAACTTTGAGGTGTTAAGTTGGCTAAAGTAAATGAAACTTTGAGGCCGTAAGTTGGCTAAAGTAAATGAAACTTTGAGGTGTTAAGTTGGCTAAAGTAAATGAAACTTTGAGGCCGTAGGTTGGCTAAAGTAAATGAAACTTTGAGGTGTTAAGTTGGCTAAAGTAAATGAAACTTTGAGGCCTTAAGTTGGCTAAAGTAAATGAAACTTTGAGGTGTTAAGTTGGCTAAAGTAAATGAAACTTTGAGGTGTTAAGTTGGCTAAAGTAAATGAAACTTTGAGGTGTTAAGTTAGCTAAAGTAAATGAAACTTTGAGGTGTTAAGTTGGCTAAAGTAAATGAAACTTTGAGGTGTTAAGTTGCTAAAGTAAATGAAACTTTGAGGTGTTAAGTTGGCTAAAGTAAATGAAACTTTGAGGCCTTAAGTTGGCTAAAGTAAATGAAACTTTGAGGTGTTAAGTTGGCTAAAGTAAATGAAACTTTGAGGTGTTAAGTTGGCTAAAGTAAATGAAACTTTGAGGTGTTAAGTTGGCTAAAGTAAATGAAACTTTGAGGTGTTAAGTTGGCTAAAGTAAATGAAACTTTGAGGTGTTAAGTTGGCTAAAGTAAATGAAACTTTGAGGTGTTAAGTTGGCTAAAGTAAATGAAACTTTGAGGTGTTAAGTTGGCTAAAGTAAATGAAACTTTGAGGTGTTAAGTTGGCTAAAGTAAATGAAACTTTTAGGTGTTAAGTTGGCTAAAGTAAATGAAACTTTGAGGTTTTAAGTTGGCTAAAGTAAATGAAACTTTGAGGTGTTAAGTTGGCTAAAGTAGATGAAACTTTGAGGCCGTAAGTTGTCTAAAGTAAATGAAACTTTGAGGTGTTAAGTTGGCTAAAGTAAATGAAACTTTGAGGCCTTAAGTTGGCTAATGTAAATGAAACTTTGAGGTGTTAAGTTGGCTAAAGTAAATGAAACTTTGAGGTGTTAAGTTGGCTAAAGTAAATGAAACTTTGAGGTGTTAAGTTGGCTAAAGTAAATGAAACTTTGAGGTGTTAAGTTGGCTAAAGTAAATGAAACTTTGAGGTGTTAAGTTGGCTAAAGTAAATGAAACTTTGAGGTGTTAAGTTGGCTAAAGTAAATGAATCTTTGAGGCCTTAAGTTGGCTAAAGTAAATGAAACTTTGAGGCCGTAAGTTGGCTAAAGTAAATGAAAATTTGAGGCCGTAAGTTGGCTAAAGTAAATGAAACTTTAAGGCCGTAGGTTGGCTAAAGTAAATGAAACTTTGAGGTGTTAAGTTGGCTAAAGTAAATGAAACTTTGAGGTGTTAAGTTGGCTAAAGTAAATGAAACTTTGAGGTGTTAAGTTGGCTAAAGTAAATGAAACTTTGAGGTGTTAAGTTGGCTAAAGTAAATGAAACTTTGAGGTGTTAAGTTGGCTAAAGTAAATGAAACTTTGAGGCCTTAAGTTGGCTAAAGCAAATGAAACTTTGAGGCCGTAAGTTGGCTAAAGTAAATGAAACTTTGAGGTGTTAAGTTGGCTAAAGTAAATGAAACTTTGAGGTGTTAAGTTGGCTAAAGTAAATGAAACTTTGAGGTGTTAATTTGGCTAAAGTAAATGAAACTTTGAGGTGTTAAGTTGGCTAAAGTAAATGAAACGTTGAGGTGTTAAGTTGGCTAAAGTAAATGAAACTTTGAGGCCTTAAGTTGGCTAAAGTAAATGAAACTTTGAGGCCTTAAGTTGGCTAAAGTAAATGAAACTTTGAGGTGTTAAGTTGGCTAAAGTAAATGAAACTTTGAGGTGTTAAGTTGGCTAAAGTAAATGAAACTTTGAGGCCGTAAGTTGTCTAAAGTAAATGAAACTTTGAGGTGTTAAGTTGGCTAAAGTAAATGAAACTTTGAGGCCGTAAGTTGGCTAAAGTAAATGAAACTTTGAGGTGTTAAGTTGGCTAAAGTAAATGAAACTTTGAGGTGTTAAGTTGGCTAAAGTAAATGAAACTTTGAGGTGTTAAGTTGCTAAAGTAAATGAAACTTTGAGGTGTTAAGTTGGCTAAAGTAAATGAAACTTTGAGGTGTTAAGTTGGCTAAAGTAAATGAAACTTTGAGGTGTTAAGTTGGCTAAAGTAAATGAAACTTTGAGGTGTTAAGTTGGCTAAAGTAAATGAAACTTTGAGGCCTTAAGTTGGCTAAAGTAAATGAAACTTTGAGACCGTAAGTTGGCTAAAGTAAATGAAACTTTGAGGTGTTAAGTTGGCTAAAGAAAATGAAACTTTGAGGTGTTAAGTTGGCTAAAGTAAATGAAACTTTGAGGTGTTAAGTTGGCTAAAGTAAATGAAACTTTGAGGTGTTAAGTTGGCTAAAGTAAATGAAACTTTGAGGTGTTAAGTTGGCTAAAGTAAATGAAACTTTGAGGTGTTAAGTTGGCTAAAGTAAATGAAACTTTGAGGTGTTAAGTTGGCTAAAGTAAATGAAACTTTAAGGCCTTAAGTTGGCTAAAGTAAATGAAACTTTGAGGCCGTAAGTTGGCTAAAGTAAATGAAACTTTGAGGTGTTAAGTTGGCTAAAGTAAATGAAACTTTGAGGTGTTAAGTTGGCTAAAGTAAATGAAACTTTGAGGTGTTAAGTTGGCTAAAGTAAATGAAACTTTGAGGTGTTAAGTTGGCTAAAGTAAATGAAACTTTGAGGTGTTAAGTTGGCTAAAGTAAATGAAACTTTGAGGTGTTAAGTTGGCTAAAGTAAATGAAACTTTGAGGTGTTAAGTTGGCTAAAGTAAATGAAACTTTGAGGCCTTAAGTTGGCTAAAGTAAATGAAACTTTGAGGCCTTAAGTTGGCTAAAGTAAATGAAACTTTGAGGTGTTAAGTTGGCTAAAGTAAATGAAACTTTTAGGTGTTAAGTTGGCTAAAGTAAATGAAACTTTGAGGTGTTAAGTTGGCTAAAGTAAATAAAACTTTGAGGTGTTAAGTTGGCTAAAGTAAATGAAACTTTGAGGTGTTAAGTTGGCTAAAGTAAATGAAACTTTGAGGTGTTAAGTTGGCTAAAGTAAATGAAACTTTGAGGTGTTAAGTTGGCTAAAATAAATGAAACTTTGAGGCCTTTAGTTGGCTAAAGTAAATGAAACTTTGAGGTGTTAAGTTGGCTAAAGTAAATGAAACTTTGAGGCTTTCTGTTAAAAAAAAAAAACTACATCACAAGGTCTATGTCATCGACTACAATACAAACAATTTGGAGACTCCTAATATTGTGATAATCTGAAAATCTACAAAAATTACTTAACATGGAATAAACATTGCACGCAAAAAAATATGGAATAGATATGAATATCAAAAAGACTAATTCTGTGATCAGAAACAAAGATAATGCTCAAAACCCACAAGTGGATATCAAAGTGGAAAGAATAAACGTGGATGGAGATAGTTGAGATCTACAACTACCTTCATCATCAAGTACCGGGCCTAGTGGCGTCGGTGGCATGTCTCTCCACAACTTTCGATCTCGGCAGCTATTTATCATTTCTGTTGTTGACCTTCTGCCAAGCCATTCTCTTAAGCTGTCTGTTATTTTTTCTCTTTGCTTCCCTCTATCTCTTCGTCCCTCAATTTTTCCAGTTGTTACAATATATTCCAGATGTTCTCTATTCATTAAATGGCCAAAAAATGATGATTGTCTCTTCCTAACATTGGAAATTAGCTCTCTTTTTGCTTTGACCTCTCTCAGAACATCTTCATTACTCTTCTTTAGCTACAAGAGCTAACAATACAAATCATTGATGAACAGTAGGAAATGCTAAAAGAGTCAATGCAACAAACATCAAAAGAGTTCATACCACCAGTGAGGACAAATTCAAGAAAGAAATGGATGACAGATGATATTTTGCAGCTAATGGATACAAGAAGAAGAAATAAAGAAAATACAGATGAGTATAAGAGATTAAATAAAGAAATTGTAGTAACATGCAATGAATCAAAAGAAGCATGGCTAAAAGAGAGATGCAAAGAAATCGAATTGCAACAAAAAGGAGATGCTAAAGCTAAATACAAACAACTACCTTAGATATACAATAACCAGAGGTGGAAAATTTAAAACTGAAATAAACAAAAGAATAGGAATGGCATAAAGTCATTTTAATGACTTGGAAAATATACTAACATCAATACAAATAACACTGGGGCTAAATTAAGAATAGCAAAGTGTTATATCTTCTCAAAATTCATGTATGGTGCAGAAACAAGGACATTAAACAAGAAAAGAGAACAGAAAATTGAAGCCTTTGAAATGTAGATTTATAGAAGAATAGGAAGAATTGGATGGAAAGAAAAGAAAACAAACGAGTCCTAAAAGAACTAAAAATGAAAAGAGAACTTCTAAACACGATTCAAACAAGACAAATAAGATTTGTTGAACACAACAACCTACTAAAAGTAATCTTGGAAGGGAAAATACAAGGTAAGAGAGGTAGAGGCAAACCAAGACTAACATGGGCGAGTAATATCAAAAGATGGATAAGTGAGCCTATGACAACTTGCGCCATCAAAGCAAGAGACAGAGCAGAATGGCGCTCCACGGTAGCCAATCATCAGTGCGGAGACGGCACTCGATGATGATGATGATGATTAATATTGTGAGGCCCCAAGCTGTTAATCTAGGTCTAAAACCAACGAAGCTGTTTATCTTCACTGGAGACAAATAATAATAAATGAATACCTGGGAAGACCCAGGGAGACACTGAAAAGAACATTGATGAGAGAGGCAAGAGCAGCAGGAATCGGCTCCCTCAATGAGATAGAACTGCTTGCACAGAACAGAGACAGATGGCGAGATTTGATAAAATATCTTTAAAAGAAAACTGCTAGAACAAAAATTCATATAGGAGAAGGTGTATCTTGGTCTACGCCCTATGGGCCGGTTACGGCTCGAAAGGTCAATAGATAGATAGATTATAGAGGGAAACTCCCGAGGCAATAATCAGCGAATCAATTCAGCTGTCTTAATAGGAAAAATACAGATACCCAATTTATTCTCGAGTTGTGATCACAGCCCTTTGCTATAGTCATGAGAACACCTGCGTGAAAGACATCGCCAATGATGGCTAATTTTTTAGTTAGCCGAGTTGGTAGTGTTCCCTAGCGTTTAGCTTTTCGTGGCAAGGCGCTGTGCCAAGGAGTACGGGTTCGATCCTGCTTAGGACCATATCTTGTTTTTTTTTTTTTTTTTTTTCTTATGTTGATTATTTGTCATTTTTTCCGATTGCTGTAATCATACCTCTTCCTCTGAATTGATTCGCTGATTATCGCCTCGGAAGTTTCCCTCTATAATAATATTCATTTATTATTATTTGTCTCCAGTCTAAACCACTGGAAGCTACTATTCGTGCTGTTTCGTCCTAAATGTTTGTCTGCAACGCAAGTATTCAGCCCTACCCTATCCGGGAGATACGTGTCTTAATAGGAAAAATATAGATAAACAATTTATTCTCGAGTTGTGATCACAGCCCTATGCTATAATCATGAGAACACCTGCGTGAAAGACATCACCAATGATGGCTAATTTTTTATTTAACCGAGTTTGACAGTGTTCCCTAGCGTTTGGCTTTTCGTGGCAAGGCGCTGTGCCAAGGATTACGGGGTTCGATCCTGCTTAGGACCATATGCTGTTCTTTGTTTTTTTTTTCTGTTGTTGATTATTTGCCTTTTTTTTCGAGCGCTTTAAACATACCTCTTCCTCTGAATTGATTCGCTGTTTGTTTTCACCTCAAATTGGTATTATAGTTCCAATTTGGAAATGTTGCAGCATTTAAGGATGAACATATCCTGGGTCTAGAACATCCCTTTTAATATTAAACTGATATTTTATGGAAGTGGTTTCATTTTGTAACACTATGCATAAAAAGGTAAAATTTGTTAGCCAAAGTCGTTATTTATATATGAATGATATTGTAGAAGTTTATTACTGTAATACATATATTAAAGATTGACAATAAATATATTAAAGATTGACAATAAATATATTAAAGATTGACAAAAATATATTAAAGATTGACAATAAATATATTAAAGATTGACAATAAATATATTAAAGATTGACAATAAATATATTAAAGATTGACAATAAATATATTAAAGATTGACAAATGTGAGAGTTTCCGGGGATGAAATCTCCATTCTTTAACCACGAAAGTTTTTTTTTAATTTTAAGATACATTTTTTTAAAACAACATCTTCTACTGACTTTCAGTGTTTAATAGAACGATGATGTATATGGCTTTTCAGAAAGTGAAACAAAATTTATGCAACAAATCTATGTCTAGAGAAGTGAGGATGGCTTTGCTTCTCTTATAAGTGTAATTTTTAATGTCTCTCTAGGTCTTCCTCTTTTTCCTGTATCCTGATGTTTCCCATAGAAGAGCCTGTTTTGAAATTCTCCTGTTATCTCTTCTCAATATATGTCCCACATATGCCCATCTTCTCTTCCTAATTGTATGTGAAATTATTTTTTTCATGGCAATTTTCTTTTAAAGATAGTTCATCGGCGCTATATAGAACCAATTCTGACCTATGGAAGCGAATCATGGACAGTAGACAAACAAATGAAAAGACAATTAGAGGCCACAGAGAGGGGATTTCTCAGAAGAATGCTGAAAGTTCCCTGGACAGCTAAAAAGACCAATGAGGAAATTATCAGATTCCAACGCAAAAAGGGAGCTCATAAGAAACATCAGAAAGAAAAAATCAACAATTTTCGGGCACATCATGAGAAGAGGAAAGTTGGGATACTTACTTGGCTACAACTGGCAAAATACAGAGAGAAAATACTATAAAGTGTCATAACATGGAAAACAGTCAACAACAGAATTGAAACGATGCATGATGATAGAAGACTGTGGAAGGACATGATCGCCTACGTCAACCGAAATGCCACATGAGGATGATGATGTAGTAATATATAAGTTATGCTTGCACTTTGGCGACATATTTTATCCTTTATTACAAGACAATTAATTATTTATTTTAAAATTACCTTTATTTATTTATTTTTTTTTTGGGGTACTTCTTCTACTTTTAACGTCGAGGGGAGATATAATTTGCGGTCTTTTGCTCTTCTGTTCGCTCCTGCTGCTGTTATGTTTCCTAGCGTTTCCAATATTCCGTCGATCCATCTTTTTCGTGAACGGCCTTTGGGTTTGGTGTTCTCGCAATGTTTATTGAAGGCTCGTTGTATTGAGTTTTGATTGTCTACCTCGTCAAGTGGCCAAACCATTTTATCTGTTGTTTTTTTTTTATTTATTCTATGGCAGGGATTATTTCTAGCTTTTTTCTCAGTTCTTCATTTCTGATCAGGCTGTTTCCTATCATTCGTCTAATACATTTCATCTCAGTAGAGGTTATTTTTCTTATTGTTCTTGCATCTAGGGTCCAGATCTGGCATTTGTAACACGTCTTTTTAAAATTGATAAATATTCAATATAGTAGTTTCTATGGAGACTTCAAAGTCTAAGAAAAATAGACTAGTTGGCCGGATGTGGCCTGCGGGCCTCCATTTTGCCATCACTGAACTAAAGTATCAATGATAAGCAATTGTGCTTACCTGTGTCCCATATCCACCATCTGACGTTATTAAACAGTTATAAAAGTAGTAATAACTCTGTTATGTACTGTAACTGTATTTCATTAAAGTCGACAAAGAAACAGTTATAGACAGATGCCGTGTAATTTGAGAGCCATCAGTACTACGGGGGCAGCAACTTTTCATGCGCAAATATAGGTCTACAGTAACTCCATTTTCTTGGCACTGGACTATTGCAAAGATGGTTCCGAGATTTGCTGGACAAATATCTGGCAATGCGTGAGTTCAGCTTGAAAGTTGCTTCTATGTCTGGAAGTACATACGTATGTGAATGCTCTTTTTCAACAAAAAACATACGTATGTGAAAGCTCTTTTTCAACAAAAAACATACGTATGTGAATGCTCTTTTTCAACAAAAAAACTATTATGAAGACGATTAAAACATCACAAAGAAACTTACAGATGAACACCTTCGAGATTTGTTACGAATATCATCATCTTCTTTAAACATTAACTGATGAACTTGTTACTGTTGAGTTTGTTTAACTTGTATATCTCTCTATGTATTAATTTAGATAGTTGAGTTTGTTTAACTTGTTTAACTTGTATATCTCTCTATGTATTAATTTAAATAGTTGAGTTTGTTTAACTTGTTGTATATCTCTATGTATTAATTTAGATAGTTGAGTTTGTTTAACTTGTTGTATATCTCTCTATGTATTAATTTAGATAGTTGAGTTTGTTTAACTTGTTGTATATCTCTCCATGTATTAATTTAGATAGTTGAGTTTGTTTAACTTGTATATCTCTCAGTGTATTAATTTAGATAGTTGAGTTTGTTTAATTTGTTGTATATCTCTCAGTGTATTAATTTAGATAGTTGAGTTTGTTTAACTTGTATATCTCTCTATGTATTAATTTAGATAGTTGAGTTTGTTTAACTTGTATATCTCTCAGTGTATTAATTTAGATAGTTGAGTTTGTTTAACTTGTTGTATATCTCTCTATGTATTAATTTAGATAGTTGAGTTTGTTTAACTTGTATATCTCTCAGTGTATTAATTTAGATAGTTGAGTTTGTTTAACTTGTTTAACTTGTATATCTCTCTATGTATTAATTTAGATAGTTGAGTTTGTTTTACTTGTTTAACTTGTATATCTCTCTATGTATTAATTTAGATAGTTGAGTTTGTTTTACTTGTTTAACTTGTATATCTCTCTATGTATTAATTTAGATAGTTGAGTTTGTTTTACTTGTTGTATATCTCTCTATGTATTAATTTAGATAGATGAGTTTGTTTTACTTGTTGTATATCTGTTGTATATGTAAGTAAAAAAAATAAAATAGGGGTTTAGGAAAGGTTGTGTGCTGTCACCAGATTTGTTTAATATGTATAGTGAGATTATTGTAATATCCATAAGGGGCATGCCTGGAATAACAATCGGCGGTCACAATATAAATAATCTAAGATATGCTGATGATACAGTCTTGATCGCTAAGAATGAAAATGAGTTACAAGAAATGTTAGACATTATAGTGAAAGAAAGCAAACATAAAGGACTCAGCCTTAATAGCAAAAAGACAGAAGTAATGGTAAGAACAAAGAAATATACATCACCGCAGTGCAAAATAAAGACAAGTGGAACAATATTAAAACAGGCAAATGAATTTAAATATTTGAGAACTTTGTTAACCTCAGACGGAAGATGTACAAAAGAGGTGAGATGCAGAATGGCTCAGGCAAAAGCAGCTTTCCAAAAAAATGAGGAAGATACTATGCAATCCATTTTTGACAATAGAAACAAGAAAAAGAGTTGTTAAATGTTATGTAGAGCCAGTCTTAACATATGGATGTTAATCATGAACAATAGGACAACAGACAAGGAAATCATTGGAGTCTGTAGTAATGTTGTTTTACAGAAGAATGTTGAGAATACCATTTACAGCTAAGAAGAGTTATGAAAACGTTCTGAAAGAGATCAAAGCAAAAAGATAGTTAACTTCCAGTATTAGGAAAAAGCAATCATCATTTTTTGGGGTCATGTAGTGAGAAGAGAACAGCTGGAATATATTGTAACAACTGGGAAAATTAAGGGACAAAAAGATAGATGGAAGCAAAGAGAAAAGATACCAGACAGCTTTAGAGAATGGCTTGGCTGAAAGTCAACAACAGAAATGATAAATAACTGTCAAGATCGAAAGTTGTGAAGAGGCATGATTACCTACGCCAGCAGGTCCGGCACTTGATAATGATGATGAAATCTCTCTGCATATTAATTTAGACAGTTGAGTTTGTTTTACTTGTATATCTCTCTGTGTATTAATTTAAATACTTCGGTTTGTTTAACTTGTTGTGTATCTCTCTTTGTATTAATTCAGATAGTTGAGTTTGTTTAACTTTCTAATATGGTTACTCCTTACCAGACCTCCTGTGTGTTACCGGGGCCTCATTATGAGGGAAGTAAAGAATAGTGGCACTGTGACCTTCCAGGCATGTTGTAAGAGGCGACTAAGGAGGTTGATCGATGGCTTGACAAGCTGTCATTGTAAAAAGTATTGTTATGGAAACAGAACCACAGATTTTAGAAGCAGTGATCTCTGCAATATGTGCCATTTTGGCACGCAAGGTTTCTGTTTTTTGAGATTGTGGTTTTGCCCTATGTGCCGTCTTCGGCTCGAAAGGACAATAGATAGATAGATACCAGACAGCTTGTTGTATATCTCTCCATGTTTTAATTCAGATACACAGTTGAGTTTGTTTAGCTTGTTGTATATCTCGCTGTGTATTAGTTTAGATAGTTGAGTTTATTTAACTTGTTGTATGTCTCTCTATGTATTATTTCCGATAGATAGTTGAGTTTGTTTAACTTGTTGTATGTCTCTCTATGTATTAATTCCTATAGATATTTGAGTTTGTTTAACTTGTTGTATGTCTATCTATATATTAATTCCTATAGATATTTGAGTTTATTTAACTTGTTGTATGTCTCTCTATGTATTAATTCCTATAGATATTTGAGTTTATTTAACTTGTTGTATGTCTCTCTATGTATTAATTCCTATAGATATTTGAGTTTGTTTAACTTGTTGTATGTCTCTCTATGTATTAATTCCTATAGATATTTGAGTTTGTTTAACTTGTTGTATGTCTCTCTATGTATTAATTCCGATAGATAGTTGAGTTTATTTAACTTGTTGTATGTCTCTCTATATATTAATTCCTATAGATATTTGAGTTTATTTAACTTGTTGTATGTCTCTCTATGTATTAATTCCGATAGATAGTTGAGTTTATTTAACTTGTTGTATGTCTCTCTATGTATTAATTCCGATAGATAGTTGAGTTTATTTAACTTGTTGTATGTCTCTCTATGTATTAATTCCGATAGATAGTTGAGTTTGTTTAACTTGTTGTATGTCTCTCTATGTATTAATTCCGATAGATAGTTGAGTTTATTTAACTTGTTGTATGTCTCTCTATGTATTAATTCCGATAGATAGTTGAGTTTATTTAACTTGTTGTATGTCTCTCTATGTATTAATTCCGATAGATAGTTGAGTTTGTTTAACTTGTTGTATGTCTCTCTATGTATTAATTCCGATAGATAGTTGAGTTTGTTTAACTTGTTGTATGTCTCTCTATGTATTATTTTCAATAGCTGGGTTTGTTTTACTTGTTTTATGTCTATATTAACTTGTGTGTTTTATGTCTATATTAACTTGTGTGTTTTATGTCTATATTAACTTGTGTGTTTTATGTCTATCTTAACTTGTGTGTTTTATGTCTATATTAACTTGTGTGTTTTATGTCTATATTAACTTGTGTGTTTTATGTCTATCTTAACTTGTGTGTTTTATGTCTATCTTAACTTGTGTGTTTTATGTCTATATTAACTTGTGTGTTTTATGTCTATATTAACTTGTGTGTTTTATGTCTATATTAACTTGTGTGTTTTATGTCTATATTAACTTGTGTGTTTTATGTCTATATTAACTTGTGTGTTTTATGTCTATATTAACTTGTGTGTTTTATGTCTATATTAACTTGTGTGTTTTATATCTAGAGTTGTTAATTCATATAGTTAGATTTTTATTGTATATGTTCAGTCACACAACTGGGTGTATTCAATATGTTGGATGTTGTATGTCAGAGCCGGCTCAAGGTGCCGGCAACGCTCGAGCACTTGCCCCGAGCAGGCCATGTACTTAGAGACGCTATCAAGGATCTTCCCCACAAAAATTAAACAGAAAAAGTAAAAATAAGAAATAAAATTTCGCCGAAATTCAGCTTGCCCTGAGCGACAGAAACCATAGAGGCGTCTCTGATAAATGTTTAGTCAATTGATTTGGTGTATGGTGTATGTCTCTCACAGTGTTCTTGCTTTCGTTATGGTCTTTTTGAAACCCATTGACTCCGATAACAATCTTTAATGTCACCTACATATTTAGTACCATAGTACGTTTCAGTTCTCCTATGCCGCATCATCGTCTCTTTAATCCTGGGGACAAAGAATAATAAATGGATATTATTATAGAGTGAAGCCTCTGAGGTTATTGAGTTATTTATGGGTCATCATCATTGCACTCCGAACATGTCCATAAAAAAACTATCTTTACGTCACATAGTACCATTGTTGGTGTATGACGGGGGGCAACGATAGGACCAGAGGGATAAAGGCCTCTTGGTCAAGCAGTCGCCACGACGTGTGAGACTCAGGATTTTTATTTCACCCCCGATAGAAAAAATCCTTTCTGTCTACCGCGGGCTTCGAACACCGAACATCGGCTTTTCAGCCAGCGGAACAGTGGTTTTAGCCGCACGGATAAGTGCTCAAATCCCCTCCTCGGCAATTCCCACAGTGTCCGGCGACTGACGACTCCAGTTCTATGTTGTTTGATAAGTCTTCGTACACGGCCACTAAGTTTCTCGTTTCTGGCTGTGCCCATCTTAACTCTCATCTCTTTCATCCGAGGTAAATCCGACCAGCGATTAACTTCAAGGGAAGAGGTATGTTTACAACACTTGGATACAAAATCACCAATAATCAACAACAGAAAAAAAAAAAAAACAAAGAACAATAGACGGCCCGAAGCAGGATCGAACCCATATCCGAACCCACTTCGGACCGTCTATTCTTCTTTTTTTTCTGTTGTTGATTATTTATAATTTTTTTCCAAGTATTGTAATCATACATCTTCTCCTGAAGTTATTCTCTTTAATCCTCAGTGAATTGTCTTTGACATGCAAGTCTTTTATCTTTTATTCGCGTGCTGTCTGCACATTTGTGTCTTATGTATGTATGTGTGTGTGTGTGTGTGTGTGTGTATGTGTCTGTGTGTCTGTGTGTCTGTCTGTGTGTGTGTGTGCGTGTGTGCGCCTGTGTGTGTGTGTGTGTGTGTGTGCGTTTGTGTATGTGTGAACATCCTCCTTGTATTTATTTTTTTGTAAGTAATTAAAGCAAGCTGCCCTTAACATAGCGCGAATGCATGGATAATGCAACCAAACATCAAACAAATACAATTTTACTAATTCTCCACTGCTCGCCTTCTTGAAGTGACCAATAAAAACGTGTAAGCGTTCTCCTGATGTTCTCTTTACAACTTTGCCGAATAAATATGTGGCCCTGCCCAGCCAACAAATTCATATTTATTTGAGATATGGTTACGGTTATGGAAGGCCCCGGTATCACTGCAAACGAATTAAAATCCATAATTGCTCAACCGCCTGTGCCAGTGGAAACATCAGAATTAATATCTCATCTAAAAAACAAAGAATATTGAGTTAGCGGGTCAAATATATTTATTTGAGATCTTCGTACAACAAACAAAAAACTGAAAGCTGTTCAAGTTAAAGTTGTTTGTTTTAGAGAGGGACAATGGTACTTTAATTCTAGATATCTTGAAGTTAATTATTCAATCACCTGGTCAGAATGAATCCTCACCAATCACCATCAAGGGCGTTCTTCTCGAGAATGCATGGAAAAAGACCATGAGGAAGACCCAGAAGAAGATGGATAGATACAGAGACATGTAACAACAAAGGAAAATCACTAATTCGGACAATTCGAGCAGCTCAAGAACGACAAATGATATAAACCACGACACCTTTTAGGTATTAGGGTAAATAGAAAAGAAGAAAAAGAAGAATTATTCAATTCGATTAATTAATTGTTCTATTCATTTCTTGTAAACAACTATTTTTCTTTCCGAAGAACTGACAGCAGGCATATCCATAGTGGCCAAATGACCACTGCAAAGGAAGGAAGAGATAGTTGGACACTTAGTTCCGATGATTCAAGCTCTGGCGGAGAGTACATATCCAAAGTGGAGATTCCCAAGAGACGGCTGCACAAGCGAGACCAGTGGGCCAAGAAGTTGGACTTCCTGTTGGCCTGTATTGGTTTCTCGGTGGGCTTGGGCAATGTCTGGCGGTTCCCATTTTTGTGTTACAGAAATGGCGGAGGTAAGAGTTCAGTCCCTTATAACTTTTGTATATCAATCATACAGATTCTGTACAATCCATTTTTGACAATGGAAGCAAGAAAAATGAGTTCCTAAATGTTACGTGAAACCAGTTTGAACAAATGGATGTGAATTTTGGACAATAGGACAACAGACAAAAAAATCACCGGAGGCTGTAGAATTGTGGTTTTACAGAAGAATGTTGAGAATACCATGGACAGCTAAGAAGAGTAATGAAAAACTTTCTGAAAGAGGCCAAAACAAAAAGAGAGCTAATTCGCAATATCTGCTTCTTCTACCTTCTTAGCTCCCAGTGGAGCATAGGACTTCAACAAACACTTTCCAAGTCGTTCTGTTTTTTGCCATTCTTTTAAGATTATTCCATGTCTTCTCCGTCATCTTCATCTCTGCTTCGATCTGTCTTCTCCAAGAATTCATTGGTCTTCCTCTTTGTCTATTCCCCTGGGAATTCCAAGAATGGGCCTGTTGTGTAATACTCTCAGTTGGCTTCCGTAGTGTGTGTCCTGTCCAGCGCCAACGTCTTCGCTGTATCTCTTTATCCACTGGTATTTGACTGGTACATTTCCATAATTCTATGTTAGTGATTTTGTTCTGCCATTTCTATTCTTTTATTCTGAGTAAGCATCCATTAAAGAAAGTCTGTATCTTCGTGATTGTCAATTTTGTTGTTCTCCATGCTTGACAGCCATATAATAGGACCGACTTAAAATTTGAGTTGAAAATTTTTATTTTTGTATTTAACCTAATTTCTTTGGATTTCCATATGTGTCCCAGTGCAATGAAAGCTCCTCTTGCTTTTGATATCCTTATTTTGATATCATTTTCTGTTCCACCCTCTTTATCTATATTACTGCCCAGATATATATGTAAGATTGTACGTCTAGTAGAGTTATTTCTCCAAATTGTATTTGGTTATTGCCAACTGTATTAATTCTCATAATGTTGGTCTTATCTATATTAATCTTCAGTCCTAGCTGTTGTGATCTCTCATCAAGTATGCTCATTTTATCCTGCATCTGTTGATGGCTGTGTGATAGGAGAGCTACGTCATCAGCAAAATCTAAATCATCAAGTTGTTTGGTCAGTGACCACTGGATCCCATTTCTGTTGTTTTGAGTTATTTTCATAATCCAATCTATGGTCAGTAGAAAGAGAAATGGAGACAGAAGGCATCCCTGCCTTACTCCTGTTCTTATTTCAAATGCTACTGTAAGCTGTCCTTCATGCACCACACTACATTTCGTTCCTTCATTCATTATTTTTATCAGGTTAATATACGTTATGGGGATTCCGTAATGACTCAACAACTTCCAAAGCATTCCTCCGCCTAAACTTCAAATACCTTTTTGTAATTTATGAATCCAATATAATGTGGGGACTGTAGTTATAAACTTTGTTCAACTATTATACGTAGTGTAGTTATTTTAGCAGTTATTCTGTGGCTGCCCTGATGCCTTGCAGGTAAGCTCGGGTGAGTAAAAGACTAAGGGAGGGTACCCCGAAGTAAAACAACCCCACTGCCTTGTGGGTGAGACTTTTTAGTCAAAGGCTAGCGGAGCCAACCATAAACAAATCGACGGAAGGCAACAGAAAACCACCGTCGTAATTTCTTTGTACAATCATGAATCGCCACTAGCTTTCCAAAAAATGAGGAAGATACTATGCAATCCATTTCTGACACTAGAAACAAGAAAAAGAGTTCTTAAATGTTATGTACAGCCAGTCTTAACATATGGATGTTAATCATGGACAATAGGACAACAGACAAGAAAATCACTGGAGTCTGTAGAGATGTGGTTTTACAGAAGAATGTTGAGAGTACCATGGACAGCTAAGAAGAGTAATGAAAACGTTCTGAAAGAGGTCAAAGCAAAAAGAGAACTAATTTCCAATATTAGGAAGAGACAATCATCATTTTTTGGCCATGTAATGAGAAGAGAACAAATGGAATATAGTGTAGCAACTGGAAAAATTGAAGGACGAAGAGATAGAGGGAAGCAAAGAGAAAAAATAACAGACAGCTTAAGAGAATGGCTTGGCAGAAGGTCAACAACAGAAATGATAAAATAGCTGCCGAGATCGAAAATTGTGGAGAGACATGATGCACAGTACTTGATGATAATGAGTTATTTGATCAGCACATGATCTGTTCTTCCTAAAACCTGCTTGTTCATCTCTCAAATGTTTTTTTTATGGCCTCTTTTAGTCTCTCCAGAATGATTCTGCTTAATATTTTTCCTGGCACTGATAGTAGCATAGTTCCCCTATAATGTGTGTACTCCTGTAAACTTCCTTTCTTTGGTAGTTTGATCATATAACCTTTTTTCCAGTCTTTATGTATTTCTTCCCTCTCCCAAATTTTATCTAATAGATTATGTAACATCTTGGTAGAGGTGTTAATATCTGCTTTGATGGTTTCTGAAGGAATTTCATCTGGTCCTGTGGCTTTACCATTTTTTAATAGTTTGATGGCTTTCATTATTTCTTCTTTGCTTGGTTTTCCACAGTTAACTTGTAACTCTTCTTCTGCTGGTAGTATATCTGGAGGATTATTTGAGCCGGATCTGTTCAAAAGTTCTTTAAAGGGCTCTTTCCATCTCTCCATTTGTTCCCTTATATTACTAAGCAGATTTCCTTTCTTATATCTAATAAAGGCATTGATCTGTTTGTATTTTCCACTTAATTTCTTTGTGCTGTTGTACAGTTCTTTCATATTCCCTTTATTTGCTGCTTCTTCTCCCTCATTAGCTAGTTCATCTATATATCTCCGCTTATCCCTTTTAATGCATCTTCTTACTTCTTTGTTCACCTCTGTGTAAGCTTCCCGTGTTTTGGCTTTATTACTTCTCGTTTTGCTTTTATTTATGTCTGCCTTTTTGTTCTTTCTTTCTTTAATTTTATCCAGGGTCTCTGCTGCCACCCATGCCTTATTCTGGCGCTCTCTTTTCCCCAGTATTTCTTCGCATGTCTTTTTCTATATATCTTTTACCTGTTTCTAATGATCTTCCATATTTATTGTTTTTTTCTAGTTGTTGGAGGACTTGGTATTTGTTTTCTATTGTGACTGCGAATTTATCTTTAATTCCTTGTTCTTTAAGAAACCAATTCCCAATATCAGGAAGAAACAATTATCATTTTTTTGTCATGTGATGAGAAGGGAACAGCTGTATATAGTGTGACAACTGGGAAAATTAAGGGGCGAAGAGATAGAGGGAAGCAAAGAGAAAAGATACCGTTAATCCATACCAAACAGCCTAAGAGAATAGCTTGGCAGAAGGTCAACAACAGAAATGATAAATAAATGTCGAGATCGAGAGTTGTGTACAGACATGAATACTTACCCCAGCAAGCGTGGTATTTGATGATGATGATGATGATGATGATAATGATGATGATGATACAATTAATAGTTTAGTTGCTGCATTGTTGATTCAAGCTATTTTTTATACACAAATCCTGTAATAAGTTCCCAGATGTCCCAAAAAATGGGGCTAACAAATGTACAAAAACCATTAAAGCAGTCAAGTTTGCTAATAAAATGGGACCGAAATATATGTAAAAACATTAAAACAGTCAAGTTTGGTAAAAAAAAATAATAAATAAATGGAACCGACCTATGTGTAAAAAAAACCCATTAAAACAGCCAATTTTTTTTTTTAATGGGACTGGCGCGCGAGAAGAAATATTAAAACAGTCTGATTCGCCCAAAATTGGACTGATGTGTGTAAAAGAGAGAGAGAGAGAAAGAGTGAGATTCAAACAGAATCAGACGTACAAAAAAATATGAGTTATTGTGCGTAATTCATCGGTTCATGAAAGTAAAAGATAAAACTCGTTTGAGTCAGAGTTCTCAAAATGAGAACCTAGGCTGTGTCTCCCTAGTCACTTTTGGTTTTAAAAAAAGGAGATATTATAATTCAGGGAAGCTGGGTAGTCTAGAGGTTTACGTCGACCTTAGGACATGAAGGACGCGGGGTCAAAGCCCACCAGAAGTAGTGGTGATTTTTCAAAAATAGGAAAAATTAATTCGTGGTTTCTTTACGACGTTACCCTCCCCTGCTATCTCGGATAACGAAAGTAAACAGGGGGTCTCGTGTGTACTCGCACACGTTAAAGATCCTTTGGCAGTTAAAATCGAAAAGAGTAGACCATAAATATGGCTGCCGCCTAGACAAAATTGTCAACAAAAAAAAAACCTACCCACATCGTTGATGTCAGGTTGTGCCACGGAGTTCGTCCACGTAGGCCAGGATTCTCCTCGTGTTTTCTCGAGATTCTCGAGAGGAATATCGGAACAACAAGAACAATTAAAAAAAAAAACACATTAAAAATGCTAGAACGAGAATTGTCAAAACGAGCTCCAGTGTCCATGTTCTACCTGTCACTGCATATCAAACATTAAAACAGATTGCAACTGCTATAATCAGAACATCCTCACAGGCAAAAGGGTGGCAAATCTACTAATAGAGACTTACAAAAACATTAATAGAATAAACATTCCAATAGACAAACAGAAAGCTGCAAGACGGGAAAACCAAGATGCAAAACACATGCCTTTAGCATCAGAAGAGCATCGGACGACCATCTTTACCCCAACTGAATTAGATGTTGCCCTCAAAGGATTGAAGCTCAAAAGTTCCCCTGGTAAAGATGGAATCTCCAACGAAATGCTCCTAAATCTGGGACAGAAAGCCAAGGGCCAGTTTCTAATGATAATAAATGCTAGCTGGAAGAGAGGTCATGTGCCGGCAATCTGGAAAGAAGCTATTATGGGTCCCATCCTCAAGCGTGGAAAAGACCCACTAGACCCAAGTAGCTATAGACCAATTAGCCTACTGAGCTGCATGAGTAAACTCATGGAAAGGCTGGTTAACAGAAGACTTATGTGGCATTTGAGACAAAACAACAAATCGTACCACAACAAAGTGGCTTCCGTCAGCACAGATCAACTGAAGACCTGATCACCTACATTGCACAGGAAATAGAGGATGCTCTACAAAAAAAGAAACACACACTGGCAGTGTGGATCGACATGGAGAAGGCTTTTGATAGGGTTTGGCGAGAGGGTTTAAAGAACAAGCGTTTTAGACTTGGCATCCAGGGTCGTTTATTCAATTGGGTCTCTCAATACCTTCAGGATAGAACGGTCAGAGTACAAGTACAAGGTCAACGAAGTAAGAAGGTCACAATCGAACAAGGTGTCCCACAAGGCGGAGTCTTGTCCCGAACGCTCTTTTTAATTTTCATAAATGACATCGTAAAGGACATTCCACCCAGAATACACTCAGCAATATACGCAGATGATCTGGCGTTATGGGCTCGCGAGGAAAGTATGTCGGTGGCTGGACCCAGGATGCAAGATGCCCTAGGTGAACTTGAAAAATGGACGAACACCTGGTTCTTAGCAATCAACGGAAAAAAAAAACTACATATACAATTTTCAGCCTATCAAGAAACACACTCTCTGCAAACTTGAAGATAAAAGACCATACACTCCCTATTGACCAAAACACAACATATCTTGGCGTCACCATGAATCACAGAATGACTTGGGAAAATCAGATAGACAGAGCAAGGAAAAAAGCCAGAAAACGAACAAATATTATGAAGAAATTGGCAGGAGCAGACAGCAATATTTTGAAAAGACTATACGTAGGAAGAGTAAGACCAGTTCTAGAGTATGGAGTCACAGCCTGGGCTATGGCTTCCAAATCACACCTTAGCAAAATTAACAGAACACAGAACCAAGCTGCCCGTATCATCACTGGTGCTATGAAATCTACACCTATCAAGACTCTAGAAACAGTAGCAGGTTTATAACCCTTAGATGACAGACGGGTCACTAAAGTATTGCAACAAGCGGAGAAATATAGATGGCTCCTTAGCCACCCCATGCACCAAAGAATAACTGGTTCCGGAATTGTACGACTAAAGAGGAGCAATTTCGCTGCAATTGCCAATGAACTAACTACTGGAGACCCAGTACTTTCCCAAACAATATCGAAACCCTTGGGCCCATCTGATATGTCTCCTCATGGAAAACATAAAATACCAGAACTTAAGGAAAATATAACAGGAATCATGAAAAAAGGCACCCAATCAGACACAGAAAGAAAACACATAGCAGAAAAACGCATACACGTTACCTACCCACAGGACTTTTGGTCCCACATATACACAGATGGCTCTGCTACAAATGCCACCAGAAATGGAGGGGGAGGTGTGTTCTTGACGCTGAATAATCAGGACGAGATCACCAAGTCAATAGCTACTGGGATATTCTCAAACAACTTTAAAGCAGAAACTGGGGCCATCAGAGATGCTGCAACACTGGCTACTCAACACACACAAAAAATAACATGCACAATAAATTGGTGATTCTGACTGATGCACTGTCAGTACTATCAGCTCTAAAAAGCCCCAAGAACAATGAACTAGATGGCTTGAGAACAACCCTAGACCAACTATGCAATAACTTCCAGAGAGTAGTCATTCAATGGATACCATCACACTGTAATATACACGGGAACGAACGTGCAGACAAATTAGCTAAAGAGGGAGGGAGATTACCACAAGAGAACCATCCGCTCAGTTATGATGAAGCCAAATCCATCCTCAAAGGTCAGTTCCATGAAAAATGGAAACGAGAACACCTAAAGCATAACGAGAGTGACGGATACCACCAACTATCAAGGAGGGATCAAGTCATCATACTTCGCCTACGCACTGGCGACAATAGAATGAGAAATCACATGTTCACCAAATTCACAATAGGTACAACCAGCCTATGCCACTGTACACTGGACAATATGACTACAAAACATGTTCTACAGGATTGCCCCCAGTACACAGTCTTGAGAAGAGCAATGTGGTCCACACCCACCTCCCTGGAATAGAAACTATATGGGGCAATTGATTCACTTAAACAGCTGACTTCATGAGAGAGTCTGGAATCCTACTCTGATTGAGTCTTGATCGCAGAGAGAGAGAGAGAGAGAGAGAGAAACTGCTACTCTTTAAATAATTGTTCTTTAGATGTAGACAATTATTGTTATTATCACAGAAAGAGTACAAATATTTACTCATTTAATGTACATGGTGTTTACTAAATTGATTCATTCCTGTTTGTGCCATTATAAATATGAAACCGGCAATAGAGATCGCACTTAATGCGTGTCCGCTGGCCCAAGAAAGGTCGATCTCTTCATCTTCTTCTACTTCTTTCCTTCCTCATCTGCCTTTCAGTGACGAGGGGAGATATAATTTGCGGTCTTTTGCTCTTCTGTTCGCTTCTGCTGCTGTTATGTTTCCTAGTGCTTCTAATATTCCATCCATCCATCTTTTCCGCGGTCGACCATCGGGTCTGGTATTCTCACAACGTTTGTTGAAGGCTCGTTCTGTTGTGTTTTAACCTTTCTGCCTTGTCACGTGGCCAAACCATTTTATCTGTTGTTTCTTTATATATTCTGTGGCGGGGGCTATTCCTAGCTTTTTTCTCAGTTCTCCATTTCTGATCTTATCTCTCAGACTGTTTCCTGTCATTCGTCTAACACATTTCACCTCAGTAGAGGTTATTTTTATTATTGTTCTTGCATCTAGGGTCCAGGTCAAGCATTGGTAGCACAACGTTGGGATGATCTTTTTAAGCTCATTACTTGCACTTCACCGAATTATTACTCTTTGTCATATACCACCGGTAGAGTATTCTAAAGCGTTCAATGATTATGTGCATTATATGTTACATATGTTATATGAAATTGACACCCGCATTGGTAAAGCTGCTACCATCTTGTTTAACAAAACGGCAAACTGACAATTAAAACATAGGGCAGAGTTTATATTACCAGCATCATCAGTATTCTCATGTATGGCAGTGAGCCTTTGACAGCTTATGCAAAGCGGGAGAGAATGCTAAATTCAATGCATATGCGATGAGTGCGCCGTATTCTTGATATTATCTGGAGGGATAACGTGACAAACATGGAGATCTTCACTTACACAGGCCTTCCGAACATCTACACGCTGCTCAAATAACGTAGGTTACGCTGGCTTGGCCACGTACACCGTACTAAAGATGGTCGCGTACCAAAGAAATACTCTATGGACAACTCATCATCATGTGCCATACCGGTTGGCGTTGGCGATCATGTCCTTCCACAAATCTTCTATCTACAGTGCATCGTATCAGTTCTGTTTTTGACTGTCTTCCATGCCATGACACCAAGCTATCCAGTATTTTCTCTCTTTGTCGTCCGCGATCTCTCTTTCCTTTTATTTTGCCAGTTGTAACCAAGTATTCCAACTTTCCTCTTCTCATGATGTGCCCAAAAAATATTGATTGTTTCTTTCTGATGTTTTTTAGGAGTTCCCTTTGTGTATTGGCTTCTTTGAGAATTACTTCATTGGTCTTTTTTGCTGTCCGTGGAACTTTCAACATTCTTCTGAGAAATCCCATCTCTGTGGCCTCTAATCGTCTTTTCATTTGTTTGTCTTCTGTCCATGATTCGCTTCCATAGGTCAGAATTGGTTCTATATGGCACAGATGAGCTCTCTTTCTCACTTCTTTTGACATAGATTTGTTGCATAAGATATTTTTCATTTTCTGAAATGCTATTTTGGCCTGAGCTATTCTGCTTTTTCCGTGGTGCATCTTCCATCTGATGCCGTTATTGTGCTCAAGTATTTGACGCGTTGCACTTGTTTCAGATTTGTCTCGTTTATTTTTATGCTGCATGATGGTGATGATTGTTTCTTCGATATAACCATTACTTCTGTTTTCTTACTATTCAGACTGAGACCTTTCTTGTTGCTTTCTTTTACTACTATGTCTATCATTTCTTGTAGTTCATTCTCTGTCTCTGCTATTAAGACTGTGTCATCCGCATATCGCAAATTATTTATGTTGTGACCGTTGACTTCAATTCCTTTTTTTTTATACTGTTGATCTCATAATATTTTCGCTGTAAAGTGAAAATAAATCCGGTGACAAAACAAAACCTTGTCTGACTCCTTGTTTTATATATTGGAATTGTCCTCTTTGGTTGCCAATTCATATAGCTGCTGTTTGTTGCCAGTACATGTTTTTTTTTTTTTAATGATTCGCAGATCTTTGCATCAATGTTTAATTTCTCCAGTATTTTGATTATTTTCACATGCTTTTCTTTGTAAAATGCTTTTGTGTAGTCTATAAAGCACATATAGATTTTTCTTTACCTCTATATATTTTGTTATTTGGTTATGGAATGCTCTGGTATCACTTGAAATGAATTAAAATCCATAATTTCCCAACCGCCCGTGCCAGTGTAATCATCCAAATTAATATCTCATCTCCCAAACAAAGAAAGGTAACTGTAGCCCCCATCGTAGCAGTCTCAGCACACGCCAAAAGACATAAGGCGAAACCGCGCAGAAAGTGAACACAGCCAACTGTTCCCTGTCATACGATATCATCATTCATCATAAACAATTGGAATATGGAAACATGATCAGAACGGATGAGACACACAGCTCACGGTGTGCACAGAGCACTTAACTCAGTAGCTCCTGCAACAAGCCGGACTTTGAATATGAGGAAGCTGCAACAAGGAACACTTTTCATGCATAGCCTTCAGTTGTTCCCGCTGCCTGTCCACCATATACCGGAAGTTCACGTTCTCTTGAAAATGATGATCGTCGTATTTTTAAAAAATGTATAGCGTTTGATGATGTTAGGCCATCGTTGTTGACTCTAATTCCGAACATATAGACACACCCGTATATTATCCCCGTCTCGCATCAAACAACAGACCGTAAGATTAGCGTACGGTCGGTCTAGGGATGTACGATGAGCCATTATAGATCTTTCTATCAATGTCCTTAAGATGTATATTGCGTTATTGGTGCCCTTTCCTTCCACAAATCCACATTGTTCCTCACGTATTTCTGGTTTTATTTTGTTCCTTACACGTCTCATGATGTACAACTAGCAGATAGCAAAAGGACTAGGGGACGCCCAAAACTTCGATTTGTAGACGTGTGTGAACGTGAGATGAAGACTCAGAACATACACCCTGCAGCCTGGGAAGAAATAGCTGCAAACAACAATATTTGGAAACACACTCTAAAATTCCAACTCAAACAAGAAGGCAAACAAATTCATAGAAAAAGAGAATACACGGCGAAAGAAAAGACAGAAATAGCATTTCTAGGGGCGCAGAAAAATCCATAGTCAACTATGACTGAGTTATTGAGTTATTTACGGGTCGTCATTGCACTCCGAACAATTATGACTGACGGAGGCTGCTATGTAATTTACGCTGAAAAGATCAATGAGAACATTCTCAAAGAGGCCAACACAAAAAGGAAGCTCCTAAAAAACATCACAGAGAAGCAAGCAACATTTTCGGACACATCATAAGAAGAGGAAAGTTGGAATACTTGGTTACAACTGGCAAAATACAAGAGATATCGCAGACGAGAATGAGAGGAGATGCTACATAGCTTGGTGTCATGGCGCGGAAAACAGTCAACAACAGAACTGATACGATGCACTATGGATAGAAAATTGTGGAAGATGTTCGCATACGCCAACCGGTATAGCATATGATGATGATGTAATTTATAAGCAAGGCAGGCAATGTATGCGAACGGAAAACCACAACGCCTGAAAAGACTAAATTATTGTGCTTTACAGCAAGCGACAACATCTGTGTCTTTCGGCTTAGCGTGTGATATTTTAGGTAAGTGTCTTCTCGCTTTATTCCTACTCACTTAATCAGACTGATCAGACTGGTTAATTCTGGTGTCTTAACATATCAGGGGAAGCTATTCTCACTGACAGTGGCGGAAACAATCACCTTTAAGTCACTGACCGCTGTCAACACAAGTGTTGTTTGGCTTCGTGTTCCCAAACCAGTTGTTACCTGTAAGACTTTCGTGATAGATTTGTCACTAGGGACCGTAGATTAGAGATGTTAAAAATTGTATGTTTCAGGTGAACATCTTTCAATGTACTCCAAAGTGACAGTTTTCCAGTACAAAAATTGGCTTCGCTGATTGCAACATTATTTCTTATAACTTATTTTTCTTCACTTCACTTAATTGTACTTCAGTTCACGTTACTTTACTGTACTTCAATTCACAGTACACTTACACTACTTTACTTCACTTCACATTACTTTAATTTACTTCACTATGCTTTCTATTGACCTTTCGAGCCGTAGCCGTCCCATAGAGCGTAGACCAAGATACTCCTTCTCTTCTCTGAATTTTTGTTCTAGCAGTTTTCACTTCTTTTAGAGATATTTTATCAAATCTCGCCATTTGTCTCTGTTCTGTGCAAGCAGCTCTATCTCATTGAAGTAGCCGATTCCTGCTGCTTTTGCCTCTCTCATCAATGCTCTTCTCAGTGTCTCTCTGTGTCTTCCTCTTTTTCTCTTACCTGTTGTTTCCCACATGAGGGCTTGCTTTGCTATTCGGTTATTATCTCTTCTCATCACATGTCCAACATATGACCATAGTCTTTTCTTTATTACTGAAGATATTAGTGGTTGATTGGCGATTTCTCTAATTTCCTCGTTTGTTTTGAATTCGTTCCACGCTATACCAAGTATTTTCCTTAGACATTTATTTTCTAATGCGTTCAACTTTGTTTCTATATCTCTTGTTGTTTTCCAGCTTTCACGCGCATATGTAAGGGTTGATAGTACATTTGATTTGAATAGTCTAAGTTTTTTCTTTGTGCTGATGAGTTTCGAATTCCACAACTTGTCAAGGCTTCTGAAAGACATTGCTGCTTTAGCTATTCTGATTCTAATTTATTTGCTTGTATCCCCTTCTCGATCAATGTGACTTCCAAGATAGATAAAGTGATCGATCTCTTCCACTGGTTTGTTTTCCATGTATATTTTGTCATCTGTTGGAATTAAACTTTTCATGACTTTAGTCTTTTCATGATTGATCTCAAGCCCAATTTTGCTGGCTATTGCTAATAGTTCATTTGTGTTTTCCTGCATCATTTTTATCTGACTGCTGATGAGGACTATGTCATCAGCAAAGTCGAGGTCCTCCAAATGGTCTCCTTAAATACATTCAATGTATTTATTACCAGTGCAGCATTTCTTCATTATGAAGTCCATAACAACTCCAAATAACAAGGGTGATAAAATACATCGGGTACAAATAATAATACATAAATATTATTGTATGGGGAACTTCCGAGGCGATAATAGGGAATAATAGAACAAAGAAGTATGTGTTAGCACTCGGAAAAATGGACAGACAAACAACAATAGAAAAAAACGAAGAACAATATATGGTCTGAAGTGGGATCGAACCCGTACTCAGTGGCATTTTAGGCGCGGTGCCACTGAATACGGGTTCGATCCCACTTCGGACCATATATTGTTCTTCGTTTTTTTCTATTGTTGTTTGTCTGTCAATTTTTCCGAGTGCTAACACATACTTCTTTGTTCTATTATTCCCTGATAAAATACATCCTTGTTTAACCCCAGTTTCTTTTGGGAAACATTCGCTCAGTCCTTCCTCTGTTCAAACTGCACATGTGTAACCATCATATAGGGTGTCTCTTTAATGACTGTGCATTTTTTGTTGTTGAAATAATTACGCACCTAAATTTTATCTATGTATGACGTAATAGTTCAAGCACAATTTACGTGTTCATTTAAACATCACTGCTACATGATAGATCTGGCTTACAATGGAGTTAACGATTGAAGAAAGAGTATTTATAGTGGAACATGTGTTCCGTAACGGCGGCAAGTATTCGAATGGGGTTGTTGAACAATTTGTGAATAGATTTCCTGATACACCAGTGCCTCATCGAAATACTGTGAGTAATTTAATAATCAAATTTCAAAACACCGGTAGTGTACATGATGTTAGCCGTCCTGGTAGACCATCTGTTTTTGAAGTAACATCTCTCAACATCCAGGACAGCATTCTAATGAGTCCTGGCAAATCAATAAGAAAGCTGGCTTAACAAGTACACAAATCAAGCAGTACTGTTCATAGAGTTCTGAAAAAAAAATTAAAGTTACATCCGTACAAATTTTCCTTCGTTCCTCAATTAAAAGAATTAGATCACCAATCCAGAATTAATTATTGTATGTGGTTTGAGAATTTTCTAGCCCAAGAAGGTGAGGAAATCCTTGATTTCACTTTCTTCACAGATGAAGCATGGTTCCATTTGTTTGGGTACGTGAATAGGCAGAATGATCGTCTTTGGAGTGATGAAAATCCACATGCATTGCACCCAGTGCCTCTCCACGATCAGAAAGTAGGAGTGTGGTGTGCAATGAGTCGTCAGCGGATAATCGGCCCAATTTTCTTCTATGACACAATAAATTCAGAAGGATACATGATTAACATACTGGAGCGATTCGTAACTCAACTTTCTGAGCCAGAAATTGAAAAAGCTTGGTTTCAACAAGATGGCGCAACTGCTCACACTGCTGTAAAATCACTGGAATTTTTATATGAAATTTTTGCTAATCGTATAATCGCTCGCGGAATTTGGCCTGCACGGTCTCCTGATCTTACTCCCATGGACTACTATCTCTGGGGTGAACTGAAAGGAAAAGTGTACGAAAACCATCCCCACACACTCGATGAGCTGCAGGTTTCAATCGCCAACAACATTAATAATTTTACACAGCCCATACTGCGTAAGGTTTTTGACAATATGAAAAAACGTATCAATATTTGCCAACTAAAACGTGGTGGATATTTCGAATACCTTTTGTGAATAGTGATGTTATATGTTTAACTTTACCGAAAAAGGAACAAGCTACAGCAGTACATGATGCGTGATTTACATAAATAAATTGGAACAACTAGATTTTCAAATAATGCACAGTCATTAAAGAAACACCCACCGATCTGGAAGACCTTCAATTTCACAAGACCAAATTATGGAACTCCAAGACAGAATTACAATGAGTCCAAATGCATCTTTAAACCACTTGTCTCAACAGGTGCCAATATCTAAGAGTTCTGTTCACAAGGTTTTAAGAAGTGAACTACACTATCGTCCATACAAATTAACTGAAGTGTCTCAACTCCAAGAAAGAGATTATGAATCCCGTTTAAACTACTGCATGTGGTTTCAGAATTTTATTTATGAACATGGCGCTGCCATCCTTGACGTCACTTTTTTCACTGATGAGGCCTGGTTTCATTTATCCGGTTATGTGAACAGTCAGAACAATCGGCTGTGGAGCAGTGAAAACCCCCATGAATTTCATCAAGTGCCGCTTTACGATCAAAAAGTCGGAGTGTGGTGCGCTATAAGTCGTATGCGGATAATAGGACCTATATCTTTGTACATGTCTTTAATAGTATTTATTATTTTTGATGGTAAGCCATATTGCTTCAGAATTTTCCACAAAGAATCTCGATGAATAATGTCAAATGCTTTTTTGAAGTCGATGAAGTTAAGTAGAAAAGGTTTTTGCTTTTCAATGTGTTCCTCCAATATAAGTCGTAGAGTGAAAATGTGGTCAAGACAGCTTCTCTCTTTTCTAAACCCAGCCTGTTCTTCACGCATTACTGTATCTATTGATTCCTTTATTCTATTTAGGATTATTTTGCAGAATAACTTTGAGGCAACTGACAAAAGTGTCACACGCCTCTCCAGTTGTTACAATCTCTAAGATTGCCCTTTTTTGTAATCTAAACAATGATTCCTTTTTTCCATTTATGAGACGTCTTCTCTGCTCTCCAAATGATGTTGAACATTTTCTGGAGATGTATTAAGTTATGTCTATCAATTGCCTTGAGTATCTGAGCTGTTAACTTATCCTCTCCAGCAGCCTTGTTATTGGCCATAAGCTTTAAGGTGGTTTCTATTTCGCTCAAGGTGAAGTCATCTAAATTTACATCTAATTCTGCTGCTGGTGTTTCATCTTCAAAATCTATTAAACTGTGGGGTAGTGGACGGTTAAGAATTTCTTTGAAGTGTTCCGCCCAACGGGCTTTTATGTCTGCGCTTGTTGTTAGCATTAATCCAGATTTGTCTAGAATTGGTGTTCCACTGGATGTATAGGTGTTTGTCAGCATCTTTTGTACAGTATAAAAAGAGTTCTGCTGTCTCCTGTAATTGCAGCTGTCTCTGCTTTCTCTGCCAAGTTGTCTAAATAAGCTCTTGTATCTCTTCTTGCTGAACTTTTCACTTTGTTGTCTAATTCTTTGTATGTTGCTTTTGCCAGAACCTTTCCAAGATCTGTCTTTACATTAGTCATGGCTCTCTTCGCTTCTCTTCTTTCTTTGATGTATTTCCGCGTGGTGTCTGAGATCCAAGCTCGTTTTTCCATTTTCTTCAGTCCAGCACTTGCTTCTGCTGCTGTCATTAGTATTTTGCTCTGTGAGTCCCACATTTCATTGATATCTAAGTCTATTTCACCGAGTGCTGTATAACAATTACTTAGCTCTATGTTAAACTTTTCCTTTATGGCTTCATCTTTCAGTTTATGAATATCAATTTTATGTGTAGTTGACCTCTTCTGTTGATTTTTAAATTTTAATCTTATTTTCCCAATGCACAGGTTGTGGTCACTATTAACATCAGCACCTCTGTATGCTCTTACATCTATTAATCTTCTTCTTCTTCTTTCTTCTTCTTTTCTCTTTCACTTGTACCTAAAAGGTGTCGTGGTTTATATCATTTGTCGTTCTTGTGCTGCTCGAATTGTCTGAATTAGTGATTTTCCTTTGTTGTTACATGTCTCTGTCACTGCATCTATCCATCTTCTTCTGGGTCTTCCTCTTGGTCTTTTTCCATGCATTCTCGAGAAGAACGCCCTTGATGGTGATTGGTGAGGATTCATTCTGACCAGGTGGCCAAACCATTTAAGTTGTTGTTGTTCTATATATTCTTGGCAGGGTTTTGTTCCTACCATTTTTCTTATGGTTTCATTTGGTATTCTATCTCTTCTTGTGTTGTTTGTTACTTTTCTCAAGCATCGCATCTCACATGTATTGATCTTTCTTAAATGTGATTTAGAAAGGGTCCATGTTTGACTTTCATAGCACAAAGTTGGTATGAAGATGCTATTTATCATTTGTTGTTTAGCTGGCATAGAAATGTTTGGATGTCTTAACAATGGTGAAAGCTGGTATGTGTTTTATCATTCCGAGTAACATCTATTAATGATGATCTGAATTGTTGTTTAATATATAGGTGGTCAATTTGATTTGATGTTCTATCATCAGGAGATATCCATGTTGTTTAATACATAGGTGGTCAATTTGATTTGAGGTTCTATCATCAGGAGATATCCATGTTGTTTTGTGAATATTTTTGTGTGGAAATAATGTCCCACGTATAACTAAATTTTCTATTAAACATAATTCTGTTAATCTTTCTCCATTCTGACTTGTAGTATCACAGCCTTCTCTCCCCATCATATGTTCCACTCCTGCGTTGCATTTTCCCACTTTGGCGTTGAAATCTCCCATTAAAATTAAAAGATCGTGTTTGGGTATTTTGTTTATAATTTGTTGTAGTTGGTTATAAAAATTGTCCTTAACTTCATCATCAGCTTCGTTTATAGGCGCATAGCGTTGAATAATTGAAAGTCTTCCATTTGTTTTGTAGCGTGTTCGTATCAGACGGTCATTTACCGGTTCCCATTCTAATAAACTTCTTGCAGCTTTGTCTGTCATCATTATGCCTACTCCTTCACTGTGTTTTCCATCTTCTCTTCCAGAAAAAAAACTACTATTTTATTATCAATAGATCTCCTACCTGTTCCAAGCCAGCGCAAGTAGTATACCAGGAAGTATTTGACCCGAATTTAGGCGTAAATTAACAAAGCTATATAGTAGGCGCATTTCGCGCCTAATGTACACGAGAGACAAGGGGAGTTAATCGGTCGTACGACGGCGTGACCCCTCGTGCGGCGTGACCCCTCGTGCGGCGGGCGCCGGATCGCGCGGGTGCCTGGTGACCTCGGGGCGGATCGCGTGTCAGCGGGTGACCCCTTCAGATTAGCTCGAGTGGTTCGGACAGCGTGCTATCGGATCGGGGATTATCTCGGTTCGGTGGGACGCTATCGCGCCAGGTAGACGTTAGAAAATATTTATAGCTATGTAGTTGGGTGTCTGCTTAGCGTTGTACCATAAATGAAGTATAAGGGTGAAACAGTTAGAGATTACTGGTTAGTCTAAGCTGGTAGTGTAAATATGTTCCTCGGTGTTAGTGGTTCGCTATCTCTCTCTCTCTCTCGTTCTCTCTCCCTATCCATCTCTCTCTCTCTCGCTATCTCTCTCTTTCACTAGACTTCTCTCTCACACCTAGACGTCTCTCCTACCACACCAGCTTTCATCCTCTCTCTCTCTCTCTCTCTCTCTCTCTCTCTCCTAACATTCCACCCTCCATCGTACATTTAGCTTCCGTCCTAGACTTACCTCCATTGTAACACTTACTCATTCTCTCCATTTAAACCCATTAGCTCTACTTAGCCCCCCTAAATCTCCCTCTCTCTCTCTCTCTCTCTCTCTCTACTATTCCAGCCTAGATTTCCCTCCATTGAAACACTTACTCATTCTCTCCATTTATCCCTATCATCGCGCCTTCCTTCTCTCTCTCTCTCTTTCTCCCCTATCCTCTCTTAGACTTCTAACCTATCAGTCCACCCTCCACCTCTCCCTTTAGCTCCCCCGCCCTCCCTCATATTTTTAGCGTCCCTCCTATTGTAACACTTGATTATTCTCACCATTTATACCTAGCATCTCGCCTTCTTTCTCATATGCTTCTCTCTCTCGCTCTCTCTCTTCTAACCCCTACTAGACTTCTCTCCTACCATTCCACCTTTCTTCCTCTCTCTCTCTCTTTACCTCGCCTAGCGCTCCGCCTTCATTCGTATTTTTACCTTACCGCCAGTGTAACACATTAATAACATTGAATATCAATTACAAAAAGACTTGAAATATCTACTTAAAGAACCAATAAGATAAACATATGAAAAACGGAGGAATAATACACTCGACAAGGCTTAACATACGTACTTTATACACATCACCATTAATACAACTGAAATTCCTTTAATGATAACCTATCACATCGTTATGAGCTAAGAGAAAAACAGAAAAAAATTCAACTTACATCATAAAAATAGATCCACAACACAGACCGCTAGACTGAACAGTACTATGAAAATAAACGTCCGTGAATCAAGCGCGCTTATAACACGAAGTCTCACATCCGACTAGTTTAAATATAATCTGGTAAATAAAAGTTGGACGACACTATTCCACACAGAGAAGAGGATTACTGTTATCGTGATAACTGACCTCATTTTCAACTTGAAGTGCTGTCGAGTCTGACGCATGGGTTACTTTAAAGCGATTCGGTCCGATACAATCCACCTGTCGGGTCATTGGTGGGGGAAATAATTCATGTGGCGGGTTACTTGAACGCGCTTTGACCCCTGATGTAATACCAGAGGAGTTCCATGACAGTCATAATAGTTAGACACAACGAGCAGAAAGTTATATTCAAAGTCCAAAAAAAAAAACGTTATTTTAGACATTCCCATAGCAAAAATGCACTTATAACTCACTTTTGAAATTGTTACCCCCTGACTATTTTTTTAGGGATACACCCATAAAATCGGTAAAAAAATCGTACATTTTCACTCTAGGCATACCCCAAACTTTATTTTAGACATCCCCACACCAAAAATTAACTTAAAAATCTCTTTTGAAATTGTTACCCCCCTGACCATTTTTGAGGGTTACGCCCATGGAATCGATAAAAATTGTAATTTAAAATCTACTCACATAGTCATACTAGTTAGACACAACGAGCAGGAAGTTATATTCAAGGTCCAAAATGAGTGGTCAAATCACTAACATTTTACCTCCAGAACACAAAAATGTAGGCTCATACTCAAAAAAAGCGACCTCAAAACCATAAAAATCTACTCACATAGTCATACTAGTTAGACACATCGAACAGATAGTTACAGCCAAAGTCAAAAAAAAAAAAAAGTTTGGTCAAATCGGAAATATTTTACCCACAGAACACAAAAATGTAGGCTCATACTCAAAAAATCGACCTCAACACCATAAAAAGCTACTCACATAGTCATACTAGTTAGACACATCGAACAGATAGTTACATCCAAAGTCCCAAAAAGAGTGGCCAAATCACTAACATTTTACCTCCAGAACACAAAAATTTAGGCTCATACTAAAAAAGTCGACCTAAAAATCCCAAAAAAGCTACTCACATAGTCATAATAGTTAGACACAACGAGTAGAAAGTTATATTCAAGGTCCAAAAAACGTTATTTTAGACATCCCCATAGCAAAAAGGTACTTATAACTCACCTTCGAAATTGTTACCCCCTTACTATTTTTAGGGATACGCCCATAAAATCTGTAAAAATCGTAAATTTTCACTCTAGGCATACCCCCCAAACTTTATTTTAGACATCCCCATTGCAAAAATTTACATAAAAAACCACTTTTAGGATTTTACCCCCTTAGCATTTTTGAGGGTTACGCCCATGAAATCGGTAAAAATCGTAAATTTTCACGCTAGTCATACCCCAAACTTTATTTTAGACATCCCCATTGCAAAAATTTACATAAAAAACCACTTTTAGGATTTTACCCCCTTAGCATTTTTGAGGGTTACGCCCATGAAATCGGTAAAAATCGTAAATTTTCACGCTAGTCATACCCCAAACTTTATTTTAGACATCCCCATTGCAAAAATTTACATTAAAAACCACTTTTATGATTTTACCTATTGGGCGTATCCCTAAAAATAGTAAGGGGGTAACAATTTCGAAAGTGAGTTATAAGTACCTTTTTGCTATGGGGATGTCTAAAATAACGTTTTTTGGACCTTGAATATAACTTTCTACTCGTTGTGTCTAACTATTATGACTATGTGAGTAGCTTTTTTGGGATTTTTAGGTCGACTTTTTTAGTATGAGCCTAAATTTTTGTGTTCTGGAGGTAAAATGTTAGTGATTTGGCCACTCTTTTTGGGACTTTGGATGTAACTATCTGTTCGATGTGTCTAACTAGTATGACTATGTGAGTAGCTTTTTATGGTGTTGAGGTCGATTTTTTGAGTATGAGCCCACATTTTTGTGTTCTGTGGGTAAAATATTTCCGATTTGACCAAACTTTTTTTTTTTTTTGACTTTGGCTGTAACTATCTGTTCGATGTGTCTAACTAGTATGACTATGTGAGTAGATTTTTATGGTTTTGAGGTCGCTTTTTTGAGTATGAGCCTACATTTTTGTGTTCTGGAGGTAAAATGTTAGTGATTTGACCACTCCTTTTGGACCTTGAATATAACTTCCTGCTCGTTGTGTCTAACTAGTATGACTATGTGAGTAGATTTTAAATTACAATTTTTATCGATTCCATGGGCGTAACCCTCAAAAATGGTCAGGGGGGTAACAATTTCAAAAGTGATTTTTAAGTTAATTTTTGGTGTGGGGATGTCTAAAATAAAGTTTGGGGTATGCCTAGAGTGAAAATGTACGATTTTTTTTTACCGATTTTATGGGTGTATCCCTAAAAAAATAGTCAGGGGGTAACAATTTCAAAAGTGAGTTATAAGTGCATTTTTTCTATGGGAATGTCTAAAATAACGTTTTTTTTGGACTTTGAATATAACTTTCTGCTCGTTGTGTCTAACTATTATGACTGTCATGGAACTCCTCTGGTATTACATCAGGGGTCAAAGCGCGTTCAAGTAACCCGCCACATGAATTATTTCCCCCACCAATGACCCGACAGGTGGATTGTATCAGGACCGAATCGCTTTAAAGTAACCCATGCGTCAGACTCGACAGCACTTCAAGTTGAAAATGAGGTCAGTTATCACGATAACAGTAATCCTCTTCTCTGATTAGTTAATCCAGAGGTCAGTCATTTCGTTGATGGGTGTCCGATAGAAATCTTCTTCTCTGATTGGTTAACCTAGATGTTAGTCGAGTGTGGAATAGTGTCGTCCAACTTTTATTTACCAGATTATATTTAAACTAGTCGGATGTGAGACTTCTTGTTATAAGCGCGCTTGATTCACGGACGTTTATTTCCATAGTACTGTTCAGTCTAGCGGTCTGTGTTGTGGATCTATTTTTATGATGTAAGTTGAATTTTTTTCTGTTTTTCTCTTAGCTCATAACGATGTGATAGGTTATCATTAAAGGAATTTCAGTTGTATTAATGGTGATGTGTATAAAGTACGTATGTTAAGCCTTGTCGAGTGTATTATTCCTTCGTTTTTCATATGTTTATCTTATTGGTTCTTTAAGTAGATATTTCAAGTCTTTTTGTAATTGATATTCAATGTTATTAATGTGTTACACTGGCGGTGAGGTAAAAATACGAATGAAGGCGGAACGCTAGGCGAGGTAAAGAGAGAGAGAGAGGAAGAAAGGTGGAATGGTAGGAGAGAAGTCTAGTAGGGGTTAGAAGAGAGAGAGCGAGAGAGAGAAGCATATGAGAAAGAAAGCGAGATGCTAGGTATAAATGGTGAGAATAATCAAGTGTTACAATAGGAGGGACGCTAAAAATATGAGGGAGGGCGGGGGAGCTAAAGGGAGAGGTGGAGGGTGGACTGATAGGTTAGAAGTCTAAGAGAGGATAGGGGAGAAAGAGAGAGAGAGAGAGAAGGAAGGCGCGATGATAGGGATAAATGGAGAGAATGAGTAAGTGTTTCAATGGAGGGAAATCTAGGCTGGAATAGTAGAGAGAGAGAGAGAGAGAGGGAGATTTAGGGGGGCTAAGTAGAGCTAATGGGTTTAAATGGAGAGAATGAGTAAGTGTTACAATGGAGGTAAGTCTAGGACGGAAGCTAAATGTACGATGGAGGGTGGAATGTTAGGAGAGAGAGAGAGAGAGAGAGAGGATGAAAGCTGGTGTGGTAGGAGAGACGTCTAGGAGTGAGAGAGAAGTCTAGTGAAAGAGAGAGATAGCGAGAGAGAGAGAGATGGATAGGGAGAGAGAACGAGAGAGAGAGAGATAGCGAACCACTAACACCGAGGAACATATTTACACTACCAGCTTAGACTAACCAGTAATCTCTAACTGTTTCACCCTTATACTTCATTTATGGTACAACGCTAAGCAGACACCCAACTACATAGCTATAAATATTTTCTAACGTCTACCTGGCGCGATAGCGTCCCACCGAACCGAGATAATCCCCGATCCGATAGCACGCTGTCCGAACCACTCGAGCTAATCTGAAGGGGTCACCCGCTGACACGCGATCCGCCCCGAGGTCACCAGGCACCCGCGCGATCCGGCGCCCGCCGCACGAGGGGTCACGCCGCACGAGGGGTCACGCCGTCGTACGACCGATTAACTCCCCTTGTCTCTCGTGTACATTAGGCGCGAAATGCGCCTACTATATAGCTTTGTTAATTTACGCCTAAATTCGGGTCAAATCCTTCCTGGTATACTACTAGCACATTTCGCTTAATCCTAAAATATCCAGATCGTATCTATCCATCTCGCTCGCGATTTGTGCATGTTTCGACGGTGCGGCCAATGTATGTACATTCCAGAATCCTATTTTTGTTGTTGTTTTAGGGCCGACAAAACTATCAATATTATCTGCTAATTTACACATTCTGTATCAGGTCTACATTTCATTAACAAAATCGTTTTTACGATTGCGGCTTGTTAAACCTCTGATCAACGGATCTATACCAAGCCAGAGAAAAATTAATTACTCCATCTTGGATACAACCGGAAACTCCCACTATGCTTTACTTTACCTCAATTCACATTACATTATTTTACTTTACTTTACTTTACTTTACTTTACTTCATTTTACTTACTTTATTTTACATTGTTTTACTTTACTTACTTTACTTTACTTACTTTACTTCACTACTTTATTCTACATTATATACATTACTTACTTTACTTCATTTTACTTACTTTATTTTACATTATTTTACTTTACTTTAATTACTTTACTTTACTTATTTTATTCTACATTTTAAACTTTACTTACTTTACTTCATTTTACTTACTTTATCTTACTTTACGTTATTGTAAGCTGTAGTACCTTAAAAATTACCATAACAGACGCTATGCCTGACATTGATACAATATTTGTGGGTAAATTGTGATTATTTTACACTAAAAAAAAGTCCAATTTTGAAATATTTATTCTCATAAACGTTATTGGAACTAAAATATACATAGAATAGCAACTAATTATTTTAGAATATTAATATTTGTAAACAGTGTCACGAATGACTTCAAAAATGAATTGAAGTCAACGGTCATAACTTAAATAATTTGCGGTATGTGGATGACACAGTCTTAATGGCAGAGACAGAGAATGAACTACAAGAAATTATAGACATAATAGTAAAAGAAAGCAACAAAAAAGATCTCAGTTTGAATAGTAAGAAAGCAGAAGTAATGGTCATATCAAAGAAACAATCATCACCATCATGAGGATGACAATAAACAGGACAAATCTGAAACAAGTGCAACGAGTCAAATACTTGCGCACAATAATAACATCAGATGGAAGATACACCACAGAAATAAAAAGTAGAATAGCTCAAGCCAAAATAGCATTTCAGAAAAGGAAAAATATCTTATGCAACAAATCTATGTCAATAGAAGTGAGAAAGAGAGTTCATCGGTGCTATATAGAACCAATTCTGACCTATGGAAGCGAATCATGGACAGTAGACAAACAAATGAAAAGACGATTAGAGGCCACAGAGATGGGATTTCTCAGAAGAATGTTGAAAGTTCCCTGGACAGCTAAAAAGACCAATGAGGAAATTCTCAAAGAGGCCAACACAAAAAGGGAGCTCTTAAAAAACATCAGAAAGAAGCAATCATTATTTTTCGGGCACATCTTGAGAAGAGGAAAGTTGGAATACTTGGTTACAGCTGGCAAAATAAAAGGAAAGAGAGATCGCGGACGACAAAGAGAGCAAATATTGGATAACTTTGTGTCATGGCATGGAAAACTGTGTACAACAGAATTGATACGATGCACTGTAGATAGAAGATTTGTGGAAGGACATGATCGTCAACGCCAACCGGTATGGCACATGAAGATGGTGAAGATACAGTATCACAAAATTGAACCACTCCGTTTATAATATTAATCTCAAGAGTGAGTGGAATGTAGCTTCCTTAGTGTATCTTCTTTCATACACGCAGAAACATTTTATGATTTGACCTAAAATCTTACTTTGAGATTAAGCCAAGTGCTATGCAGTAGACACGTGACTCGCCAGTACTCAATAAACAATAACGGATGAGCTGCTGTCAGAACCGTTATACTCATCACAGTCTGTAACATCACTTACCGTAACCCCTTTCACCGACTCCACACAATTGCCATACCAATGGGAATATCTTTTCATTGACAGTGATAATTTGTTTTTAAGGTGCCTTCCTTGTACCGTATTTCCTGGCAGTTCTACTGGGGGGAATCCCCATGTTCTTCCTGGAAGTTTCCCTGGGCCAGTTCATGGGAGAAGGAGGCATAGGTCCATGGAAGATTGCACCCCTCTTTCAAGGTAAGTCAAATGTGATTCTTCATACCCCTCCCTTCTATTTTTTTTTTATTGGCAAAAGTTGCTGCTACAGTAGCACACAGATACCAACCCACTACTTCTAATTACCACTACTACCCCAACTAGTATACCACCACCACTACTACTACCCTCACTGCTGCTACTACCACCATTATTACTAGTACTACTACCCCCACTGCTTCAATTACCACCACTAATACTAGTACTACTACCCACCCCCACTTCTGTTACTACCCCCACTACTACTATTACCTCCACTACTTCTATTACCACCACTAATACTAGTACTACTACCCCCACTACTACTATTACCATCACTAATTCTAGTACTATTACCTCCACTACTTCTATTACTACCACTAATACTAGTACTACTACCCCCACTAGTACTACCACCACCACTACTACTACTACCCTCACTGCTGCTACTACCACCATTATTATTAGTACTACTACTCCCACTACTGCTATTATCACCATTAATACTAGTACCCCCACTGCTTCTATTACCACCACTAATACTAGTACTACTACCCCCACTACTTCTATTACCACCACTAATACTAGTACTACTACCCCCACTACTTCTATTACCACCACTAATACTGGTACTACTACCCCCACTACTGCTATTACCACCACTAATACTAGTACTACTACCCCCACTACTGCTATTACCACCACTAATACTAGTACTATTATCCCCACTACTTCTATTAATACCACTAATACTACTACTACTGCCCCCACTACTACTATTACCACCACTAATTCTAGTACTACTACCCCCACTACTGCTATTATCACAATTAATACTAGTACCCCCCCCTGCTTCTGTTACCACCACTAATACTAGTACTACTACCCCCACTACTTCTATTACCACCACTAATACTAGTACTACTACCCCCACTACTTATATTACCACCACTAATACTAGTACTACTACCCCCACTACTGCTATTACCACCACTAATACTAGTACTACTACCCCCACTACTGCTATTACCACCACTAATACTAGTACTACTACCCCCACTACTGCTATTACCACCACTAATACTAGTACTACTACCCCCACTACTGCTATTACCACCACTAATACTAGTACTATTATCCCCACTACTTCTATTACCACCACTAATACTACTACTACTGCCCCCGCTACTACTATTACCACCACTAATACTGGTACTACTACCCCCACTACTGCTATTACCACCACTAATACTAGTACTATTATCCCCACTACTTCTATTACCACCACTAATACTGGTACTACTACCCCCACTACTGCTATTACCGCCACTAATACTAGTACTATTATCCCCACTACTTCTATTACCACCACTAATACTACTACTACTACCCCCACTACTGCTATTACCACCACTAATACTAGTACTACTACCCCCACTACTGCTATTATCACCACTAATACTAGTACTACTACCCCCACTACTGCTATTACCACCACTAATACTAGTACTACTACCCCCACTACTACTATTACCACCACAAATACTACTACTACTGCCCCCGCTACTACTATTACCACCACTAATACTAGTACTACTACCTCTACTACTACTAGTACTACTTCCACCACTACTACTACCAATAACACTACTACTACTACTGCCACTACTGCTTCCAACAAAACATCAATATAACTATAGACTGCAAACAACTAAAACAAGTAGAAGAATTTAAATACCTAGGAAGTCTAGTGACAAACGACAATTCACAAACAGCAGAAATTGACTCAAGATGCAACAAAGATCACCAAATCTTTTGACAGCTATTACCACTATTGTCCAACAAGGAAATAACTCTAGAGACGAAACGGGCACTCTTCAATACATTGTGCTATCAATGTCAGTCGAGGACTCTAGCTAGATGCAGAAATAATAAGAAAAATAACCACTACTGACATTAAATGTGTTAGATGAATGCCAGGAAACAGCCTGAGAGATAAGATCTGAAATGAAGAACTAAGAAGAAAGCCAGTAATAACCAACGCCATAGAATATATTCTATTTATATAAAACAAGCCCTCAATAAACATTGCAAGAACACTAGACCCAAGAGTCGACCACGAAAAAAGATGTTTTGACGGAATATTAGAAGCACTAGGAAACATAGCAACAGAGGCGAACAGAATAACAAAGACCGCAAATTATATTCCCCTTCGACGCTGAAAGACAAATGAGAAAGGAAAGAAGAAGAAGAAGAATATGCTACCGTCGGAAAAAAATTACCACATCAAAATAAACAATCTTTAAATTGTGGATTTTTGTGCCCAGTTCGTGAGATACGATATCAAATAATGCGACAAAAATCATCAATTTTCAAGAAGCTGAGTGTTTTTCCTTGGTCGTCGGCTGACGTCAAACAATGTTTTATACTCGGGAAACGCAGCGAATAAACACTATGTTGCAAGTTGAACATACTGACGGACTTACTGCGATCGTATCCATAGACATTGTAACACGTCCGATCCATGCCTTCAAACTCAGGTCATAAATTAACATGAGCAGAAAATCCGTGTCTCCTAGTGTAAAAATACATATAATATATATATATCTATTGTCCTTTCGAGCCGAAGATGGCACATAGGGCAGAACCACAATCTCAAAAACAGAAACCTTGCGTGCCAAAATGGCACATATTGCAGAGATCACTGCTCTAAAATCTATGGCGCTGTTTCCATAACAATACTTTTTACAATGACAGCTTATATATATATATATATATATATATATATATATATATATATATATATATATATATATATATATATAGAAGACACTGGACTACATCGACCCTGGTCCAACGTGGACGAAAGAAAACTACCACGCCAGGTCTTCATGTGGACAGATGGTAAAATAAAACAAGGAAGAACGGATTAATTTATAAGAATAATTAATAGATAACGCTCAACTATCAGCTTAAAAACAAAACAAGACCTAGCGGTGAATCGCCAACATATGGACAGTTATGATTTCTTCCCTGATTTCTGCGCGAGAGAAACTAATAGTTGATTTAACTCACACTGTCAATAGAGAATGTCTTCAGGATAAACTTTAATAGTATACGCCCCTGTAATAGTATACGCCCCTGTAATAGTAAACGCCCCTGCAATAGTATACGCCCCTGTAATAGTATACGCCCCTGTAATAGTATACGCCTCTGCAATAGTATACGCCCCTGTAATAGTATACGCCCCTGTAATGGTATACGCCCCTGTAATAGTATACGCCCCTGCAATAGTTGACATCCCTGAGCCTGAGGGTTGTGGCAGTAATGGGGGTAAGGAGAATGAGGGGCTTACTTTTGTAACTTTTTTGTCTAATGCACGTGCATCTTCGGTTCTAGAATTATGGTCCACAGGCCCCGGTATCCACAATAACAAAACATAGCGAGCGAAGGGTCCGCGATCAAGAAACGAATGGAGAACCGCTGGAATAAAATTGCCGCGTCATTTTTTGACACTCCACAAAAGCTCTGAGTCCATCAGGGGTCTAATTGCCCCAGGAATTTATGGTTACGAAACATAGTGACAGTGGGGACCGTTGGTCAAGGAAAAAAAAGAACCACTGATGCAATTGCTGAGAAATAGGTAATGACCAGATGGGACTTTGTGATACTAATTTTGGCGGGAAGACCCGGTGCAAGGGATGATGTATATAATAGTTCGCACACCAGATCAGGGTTGCCATTTTGGCTTCTTGGACGCATAATTTCAGAAATCTATATCTTTTTTACTTAGGATGGCACCATGAATTTTTGTTGGCTTATTTGGCTTATTTGGCTTATTTGTGGCTGCTTTAAAAAAAAAATCTATAATTCACCAAAAGAAAAGACAACTTTTTAGAAATATTAAAAAAAAAAAAAATTCATTTGCCCCAAAGCGCAGGAAATCAATTAAACTGGTTATAATAAGAATTTTTTGGGAGCCGCGATAGCTCAGTGGTTAGTGAACTGGACTACAACGGACAAGGGGTAGGGTTCGATCCCAACCGACGGCTTCCGGGTTCACCCAACCTTAAATGGGTACCAGATTTTTTCTGGGAAAGTAAAGCAGCACGGGCGTAATACCGACCACATTACCCCAAAAATCATGTGCTGAAGGTCTGTAAAATATAGGGTCACTAACACCATACTTCCCTATACGCCACTTGGCGTGGCTGGGGTACTTTACTTTTTTATAAGAATTTGTCGCACTTTCAACAGAAACAATCATAAAGTAATCGTTCAGTTCCTTCAGTTCGGCAGGGAGTGTCGCAAATGAGCATGTGGAGCTACCGAGGTTGTAATAAAGGGTTTCCATTGAAAAAGTGTACTAAACTCATGATCCGATCATCTACACAGATAGTTATGTATCCCGCGGACAGCGCAGTGGTTGTGGTTTTGTAGCATACCGACATGGCAGAGAAATGGCTAAGGAATCTGGCAAGTGTAGCATTACGTGTCGAGCATGAGAATGGAGATAGAAGCAGCAATGGCAACGATAACATGGTTGGTTACACAGAACGTGGGTACACAGTCTTGGTGGCTGACTCGCAAAGTATGCTACAGAAGATTGACAGACATTGTGTACGGCAGAAGTGAGTGCAGCTTTTGGATGACTATAAACTGAACTCGTTAACATGGGTGTACTGTCCAGAGCACGCTGGTGTACACGACAATTAAATAGCAGATAAGCTCGCTGGCAGCTCTGGCACTGAATGTGACCTTATTCTGGCCAAGGATAACAACGCCAAGTTTGTTCTTAATTTCTTAAGAGAAGAGGAGGAGAAATGGTGGTACAATCCATACTGCGGAAACTATGATTATGAAGTACAGATAGATGTGGGAAGAGCACAGGACTTCGACAAACACAGATCAACGTCACTTCTTCGGATGATGGAAATGGGAGTTAAGTTGGGCACAGCCAGAAATGAGAAACTTGGTGGCCGTGTAAGAAGACTTATCAACCAACATAGAACTGGAGTCGTCAGTCGCTGGACACTGAGGGAATTGCTGAGGAGGGGATCTGAGCACCTATGGACATGTTCGGAGTGCAATGATGATGCCCCGCAAATAACTCATAACTCATGCGAAGGTTCATTCATGAACAGCTAGAGTGTATTCATCTTTTGAGGGTTCTGTTTTACAAAAATAATTTGTCATACACCCAGACTGAGACTTACAAAGCAGCGCATCCTTATGCTTTTTGGCGTGTAGATGGTCAGTTATTGATGTCCTTCCACCACTTGCTATAGAAAAATTTGAACTACATATATTACATTTCACTAGCGTTCCATCCTCTAAAATTGCTTGTTTAATAAATGGAAATTCAGCTTTCAGCGAATCACTAAAATGACACTTACGTTTATATTGAGATACGAAGAGTCTAAAGGTTGAAAAGGGATATGGTCGATCAAGAATACGTCGTGGGAAAAACAGAGGCATCTATAATAGGGTGACCATTCGTCCCCGATTTTCGGGGACAGTTCCCGAAGTAAAGAAGTTGTTCCCGAAAGAAATTTGTCCCCGATTTCAGTGAATAAATAAATGTTCATACACGGAATCGGCCCTCTTTTAAAATAATCACTAGGACTCAGGACGTTACTGAGTTGTGTTTCTTTATCCCAGACTGAGCGGCATTAGCAGGAAGATAAAAGAGAAGACTTGGACGCGTTGTGGCGGAGATAGCTCTTTGAACTCTTGAAGCGCGGTGCTACGTCACTTCTATTCCAACCACTAACTTCTATTGGGATGGGTTTAATTTTTTTAAAAAGCAGACTTTCTCTTCCCCCACCCCTGCCTTTCCGGACATCTCCCGCCAACTATCTTTCCCGGCAAATTTTCAAATCAGTCCGAGTGTAATGACAGTACAGTGCAGTCGTGTTTTCTATTTGCGATCAGTGGACGTCTGTTGCATAAAAACAATGCTTTCCAAAAAACGTGTCATTTTAGTGATTCGCTGAAAGCTGAATTTCCATTTATTATACAAGCAATTTTAGAGGATGGAACGCTAGTGAAATGTAATATATGTAGTTCAAAATTTTCTATAGCAAGTGGTGGAAGGACATCAATAACTGACCATCTACACACAATAAAGCATAAGGATGCGCTGCTTTGTAAGTCTCAGTCTGGGTGTATGACAAATTATGTTTGTAAAACAGATCCCTCAAAAGATGAATACACTCTAGCTGTTCATGAAGGAACCTTCGCATATCATGTATTTATATCATATATCTGTACTTCATAATCATAGTTTCCGCAGTATGGATTGTACAGCAATTCTACAAAAGAAATTTTCAACGAAACAATTTTCCTGTGCAAGAACAAAGTGTGAGTCCATAATGACCAATGTTTTTGCTCCTTGGGCTATTGATGAACTAAAAAGTGACCTCAAATATGTCAGCTTCGTAACATTGTCTTGCGATACATCTAATCATAAACATGTTAAGCTACTTCCTATTTTAGTTCGTTATTTTCAGGCTTATGAGCTGGAAACTCCAGTATAGACCAAACTGATTGCTTTCATAGATATCCCAGGAGAAACGTCCGACATAATATCTGAACAATTGTTGAAAGCAATTGATAATTTTGACTTAAACAAAAAGATTGTTGGACTCTCAGCAGACAATACAAATACAAACTTTGGAGGCTTGTTGAGGAAAGGGAGAGATAATGTCATAACTAAAATAACATCCAAGCTAAACAGACACATAGTTGGTCTTGGTTGCAACGCACACATAATTCACAATTGTGCAAAAACAGCGTTTGATTCCATGCCATGGGATATGGAAGTCATTGTAACAAAAATATTTGGATACTTTCACATTGACACGGTTCGTGCAGAACGCCTAAAAGACTTCTGTGAATTTGCTGGACAGGAGTGCAATTATTAGGTTATTTGAATATAAGGTGGTCGTCATTACTTCCAGACTTGGAAAGAACATTGAAACTATATCAATCACTGAGATCTTTCTTCTTGTCAGAAACACACTGTCCTACAATATTGAAACAATTCTTTGAAAACAATCAGAGCTTTGGCTCAGCTTTGCTCATTCTCACGCATCACTCTTCCATGAAACAATTAAGGCGATTGAAGGCGACGACAAGAGTGCAACAGAATCAGCACTAGCTGTGAACAATCTCATTATAAAATTAGAAACTCGACGCGATAAAATTTCATCCCACACATGGTAAAGAGTTTGCTAACTGATTTAGTAGAAAGTGGTGACATCTAAATGGAAAGGTATTTCCAAATAAGTAAAGAATTCTATAATACTGCTGTACATTACTTGCAGTCTTGGAACAAGCACAATGAGGACTTGTCACAACTGAGCTGCCTTCTCTTGGATAATGTGCCTGAAAGGAAACATTTTGATAATACAGTAGAACATATATCTTCAAAGTGTCATGAAGTTGTAAACGTCAATCGTGATGAGCTCTTTGATGAATTTACTTATTTGTGAGGCCATCTGTTGCAAAAATAATGTGAGTGGTTCAGTAATAAGCCCCCATGTAGAAAATGGAATGAAGTACTCAGGTACTTGAAAGAAAATAATGTACCACATGCTAATGTGAGAGAAGTTATCTTTTTTTGTACATACAAAATTTCTCGCGCACACACGGTCACACACCCACTCACACATATTATGAATATATATAAATAAATATTTATATATGTATACACACACACACACATATATATATATATATATATATATATATATATATATCGTTCGTTCCCGATTTTGTGGGACAGTCTCAGAAATGAGCACAAAAAAATCCTCTGAAATGTAAAAAATATGACAAATGTCCCCGAAAACAATGGGGAAAAAATGATCACCCTAACCTATAAACGTGTGTTTCTCGTGTGTTACCGGGGCCTCATTATGAGGGAGTAAAGAATAGTGACACTGTGACCTTCCAGGCATGTCGTAAGAGGCGACTAAGGAGGTTGATCGATGGCTTGACAAGCTGTCATTGTAAAAAGTATTGTTATGGAAACAGAGCCATAGATTTTGGAAGAAGTGATCTCTGCAATATGTGCCATTTTGGCACACAAGGTTTCTGTTTTTGAGATTGTGGTTCTGCCCTATGTGCCGTCTTCGGCTCGAAAGGACAATAGATAGAATCTATAAACACCTTACAGCAACTATCAGTCTGCATACAATTCGAAAATTGCTAGAACGGGCGGTGGAGCGGATATGGCGATGCCTCGACTCCAGTGAAACTGATTCCATGTAAAGAAGCAATCAGTCAGAGAGGTGCGGTCTATATAATGTATTTACATTAGTAATTTTATGCGTGTATTAGTTGAGAATATTCAAGTAAACACGTAGATAGAGAAAGTTCCTAAAAAGAGAGATTTTATTATTATGTGATAAATATGTTAGTGTCTAGAGATGAGCCAAGTAATAGACAGTTATCAGAAGTTAGTACATCGACCACGTGATGGACAGCTATCAGAGGTTAGTACATCGACCACGTGATGGACAGCTATCAGAAGTTAGTACATCGACCACGTGACAGACAGCTATCAGAACTTATTACATCGATCACGTGATGGACAGCTATCAGAAGTTAGTACATCGACCACGTGACAGACAGCTATCAGAACTTATTACATCGATCACGTGATGGACAGCTATCAGAAGTTAGTACATCGACCACGTGATGGACAGCTATCAGAAGTTAGTACATCGACCACGTGATGGACAGCTATCAGAAGTTAGTACATCGACCACGTGACAGACAGCTATCAGAACTTATTACATCGATCACGTGATGGACAGCTATCAGAAGTTAGTACATCGACCACGTGACAGACAGCTATCAGAACTTATTACATCGACCACGTGATGGACAGCTATCAGAAGTTAGTACATCGATCACGTGATGGACAGCTATCAGAGGTTAGTACATCGACCACGTGATGGACAGCTATCAGAAGTTAGTGCATCGACCACGTGATGGACAGCTATCAGAGGTTAGTACATCGATCACGTGAAGGACAGCTATCAGAGGTTAGTACATCGACCACGTGATGGACAGCTATCAGAGGTTAGTACATCGATCACGTGATGGACAGCTATCAGAAGTTAGTACATCGACCACGTGATGGACAGCTATCAGAAGTTAGTACATCGACCACGTGACAGACAGCTATCAGAACTTATTACATCGATCACGTGATGGACAGCTATCAGAAGTTAGTACATCGATCACGTGATGGACAGCTATCAGAAGTTAGTACATCGACCACGTGACAGACAGCTATCAGGACTTATTACATCGATCACGTGATGGACAGCTATCAGAAGTTAGTACATCGACCACGTGATGGACAGCTATCAGAACTTATTACATCGATCACGTGATGGACAGCTATCAGAAGTTAGTACATCGACCACGTGACAGACAGCTATCAGAACTTATTACATCGATCACGTGATGGACAGCTATCAGAAGTTAGTACATCGACCACGTGACGGACAGCTATCAGAACTTAGTACATCGACCACGTGACCATCTTATTAATATTTTTGCCACATGGCTCATGCTATTAATAGTGCTTGTCTCCACGATCAGTGGCATATGACTTCTTTGGAATGGCTACAAAGTTAGATTCTATTAGACCCTCTGATATGTGCCCACTGTTACATATTTCATTAAGCAGTTTTGCTATTACCTACCTGTACCCTAAGGTGACCATTTTTTTCCCCATTGTTTTCGGGGACATTTGTCATATTTTTTACCTTTTCAGTGGATTTTTTTGCTTATGCCTGAGACTGTCCCACAAAATCGGGGACGAACGATAATATATATATATATATATATGTGTGTGTGTGTGTGTGGGGGGGGGGGTGACTGTGTGTGCGCAAGAAATTTTGTAGATGCAAAAAAAAGATAACTTTAAATTTCATAATAACTGTGTTTATTTGCTGTTTGATTTTATTTTTGTTAATATTCACGGTACTTATGCGATACACGCACTTAATGAAATTACAGTAGCTAGTTTTGTTTCTCAATAACAAAAGAAAGTTTAAAATAAAAAAAAAATTGAAACAACATATAGATATCAATTAAAATATTAAAGTAATGTTTACAGTACCTTATTTCTACTGAAGAGGTTGTTGCCTCGGCGTGGTACTTGTTTTTTGAGTGTATCTTTCTCAAGATCTCATGATTTGAAGCAAGTTTTTCACTGAAGCTTTCACACGATAAAATAATGTTAGTTTTTACTGTTAACATGGCCTGCACCGTGCTCACATTAATCAGTGATTTCTCTTCGGACCAGACGTAGTTCATTTGAGAAAATATTCTTTCTACGGATGCATTGCTGCCAGATAAGCATATAAAAAGTTCAAGAATTCCCTTCACATTAGCATGTGGTACATTATTTTCTTTCAAGTACCTGAGTACTTCATTCCATTTTCTACATAGGGGCTTGTTACTGAACCACTCATATTCTTTTTGCAACAGATGGCCTCACAAATAAGTAAATTCACCAAAGAGCTCATCACGATTGACGTTTACAACTTCATGACACTTTGAAGATATCTGTTCTACTGCATTATCAAAATGTTTCCTTTCAGGCACATTATCCAAGAGAAGGCAGCTCAGTTGTGACAAGTCTTCATTGTGCTTGTTCCAAGACTGCAAGTAATGCACAGCAGTATTATAGAATTCTTTACTTATTTGGAAATACCTTTCCATTTGGATGTCACCACTTTCTACTAAATCAGTTAGCAAACTCTTTACCATGTGTGGGATGAAATTTTATCGCGTCGAGTTTCTAATTTTATAATGAGATTGTTCACAGCTAGTGCTGATTCTGTTGCACTCTTGTCGTCGCCTTCAATCGCCTTAATTGTTTCATGGAAGAGTGATGCGTGAGAATGAGCAAAGCTGAGCCAAAGCTCTGGTTCACTGTTTTCAAAGAATTGTTTCAATATTGTAGGACAGTGTGTTTCTGACAAGAAGAAAGATCTCAGTGATTGATATAGTTTCAATGTTCTTTCCAAGTCTGGAAGTAATGACAACCACCTTATATTCAAATAACCTAATAATTGCACTCCTGTCCAGCAAATTCATAGAAGTCTTTTAGGCGTTCTACACGAACCGTGTCAATGTGAAAGTATCCAAATATTTTTGTTACAATCACTTCCATATCCATAGGCATGGAATAAAACGCTGTTTTTTCACAATTGTGAATTATGTGTGCGTTGCAACCAAGACCAACTATGTGTCTGTTTAGCTTGGATGTTATTTTAGTTATGACATTATCTCTCCCTTTCCTCAACAAGCCTCCAAAGTTTGTATTTGTATTGTCTGCTGAGAGTCCAACAATCTTTTTGTTTAAGTCAAAATTATCAATCGCTTTCAACAATTGTTGAAGATATTATGTCGGACGTTTCTCCTGGGATATCTATGAAAGCAATCAGTTTGGTCTTTACTGGAGTTTCCAGCTCATAAGCCTGAAAATAACGAACTAAAATAGGAAGTAGCTTAACATATTTATGATTAGATGTATCGCAAGACAATGTTACGAAGCTGACATATTTGAGGTCACTTTTTAGTTCATCAATAGCCCAAGGAGCAAAAACATTGGTCATTATGGACTCACACTTTGTTCTTGCACAGGAAAATTGTTTCGTTGAAAATTTCTTTTGTAGAATTGCTGTACAATCCATACTGCGGAAACTATGATTATGAAGTACAGATATATGATATAAATACATGATATGCGAAGGTTCCTTCATGAACAGCTAGAGTGTATTCATCTTTTGAGGGTTCTGTTTTACAAACATAATTTGTCATACACCCAGACTGAGACTTACAAAGCAGCGCTTCTTTATGCTTTATTGTGTGTAGATGGTCAGTTATTGATGTCCTTCCACCACTTGCTATAGAAAAATTTGAACTACATATATAACATTTCACTAGCGTTCTATCCTCTAAAATTGCTTGTATAATAAATAGAAATTCAGCTTTCAGCGAATCACTAAAAAGACACGTTTTTTGGAAAGCATTGTTTTTATGCAACAGACGTCCACTGATCACAAATAGAAAACACGAATGCACTGTACTGTCATTACACTCGGACTGATTTGAAAATTGGCCGGGAAAGATACTTTGGTGGGAGATGTCCGGAAAGGCAGGGGTGGGGAGAGAGAGAGAGTGTGTGTGTCTGCTTTTTTTAAAATTAAACCCATCCCAATAGAAGTTAGTGGCTGGAATAGAAGTGACGTAGCACCACGCTTCAAGAGTTCAAAGAGCTATCTCCGACACAACGCATCCAAGTCTTCTCTTTTATCTTCCTGCTAATGCCGCTCAGTCTGGGATAAAGAAACACAACTCAGTAACGTCCTGAGTCCTAGTGATTATCTTAAAAGAGGGCCGATTCCGTGTATGAACATTTATTTATTCACTGAAATCGGGGACAAAATCGGGGACAAATTTCTACACTTCGGGGACTGTCCCCGAAAATCGAGGACGAATGATCACCCTACTGTACCCCCAGCTCTCGTAATGCAGCTATCTCTTCGGTTGTTAAATTATATGTATGAGGAACGGAACCATTGTTTTTTAACTCTTTCTGTACGTTTTGATGCGCTGTACTTCGTGACAATTTTGATCACGTACGTTTAGCCACAGAGTGTGTCACGCTCAAATTGATTACTGTAGACCGACATCAAACCATATTTTTGTTACATGTCTTGTATCATTTGATATTGCTGAAATCTAGTTCCTTGTTCAGTTATATAAAAATGCACATTTATGTTAGGCATTAGATAAATATAAACATGTTGATTGATATTTAAAACCATGAACAATTGTGTCTCTGAAGTCTCTTCCGTTGCGTTGATAACACCTTCCGTACTGAAAGAGTTAAATGTGTTGTGTTACCTCCCCTCCACTCCACTCTGCATCCTTGTGGCCCTATGCGTTTGTTCTAATTGTTTAGCTCTTGTTTTTAATCGTCATAGAGTTGATCTATACACTTTGTTCATCTTTATCTTCTTCTCCCATGATTATATTTCCGTCTTTTATTATTTTACACATCCCGAAACTTTGACCTCTTTTCTTCATGTTAATCTTTTACATTTATTTCGCCTGAATTTTGTTATCTTTCTTGTGTTGTTTTTTGCTTGTCTTCACATTTCTGCTTTAGCTATTGTCTCTCACATTATTGCATATAGCTCATCTTATATATTAATGCTGGTTGGTCTCGAGGCAAGACGCCGACCTCGAGACAGAGAGGCTGTGGGTTCATATCCCGGCTACACCGGATGGGATTTTTATTTATGATTTCTCTCTACGGCAACCACTCCTGGTCCCAGCAGGGAGGCCTGGCTTGAAACGTCAATTACTCATCGACGGAAAAAAATATGAGTACCTCCGAAGACGGAGTCACCTGTCTGTGCGGCGAGGGACCCCTGTGCACATGGCTGCCAGAAAGAAATGGATTAACACGCAGAATTCAGTTCCTAGTCTCTAGGGACTTCGTCAGAGGTTAAAGCTGGCGATATATATATATATATATATATATATATATATATATATATATATATATATATATATATATATATATATGTATTAATGAATATAGAAAATCTTTTATATTATTGTATTTAGATTGTCTCTCACATTAATGTATTTATAATTGTCTCTCACATTAATTGTCTCCCAAATTAATACATATAGTCTTTCACAATATATATATAGCTTTTATCTCACATTAATGCATATAGATTGTCTCTCACATTAATGTATTTATAATTGTCTCTCATTAATTGTCTCACATTAAAGCATGTAGTTTGTCTTTCACACAATGTTTATAAATTGCCTCTCACATTAATGTATATAGATTGTCTCTCACATTAATGTATTTATAATTGTCTCTCATTAATTGTCTCACATTAAAGCATGTAGTTTGTCTTTCACACAATGTTTATAAATTGTCTCTCACATTAATGCATATAGATTGTCTCTCACATTAATGTATTTATAATTGTCTCTCATTAATTGTCTCACATTAAAGCATGTAGTTTGTCTTTCACACAATGTTTATAAATTGTCTCTCACATTAATGCATATAGATTGTCTCTCACATTAATGTATTTATAATTGTCTCTCATTAATTGTCTCACATTAAAGCATGTAGTTTGTCTTTCACACAATGTTTATAAATTGTCTTTCACATTAATGCACATAGATTGTCTCTCACATTAATGTATTTATAATTGTCTCTCATTAATTGTCTCACATTAAAGCATGTAGTTTGTCTTTCACACAATGTTTATAAATTGTCTCTCACATTAATGTATTTATAATTGTCTCTCATTAATTGTCTCACATTAAAGCATGTAGTTTGTCTTTCACACAATGTTTATAAATTGCCTCTCACATTAATGTATTTATAATTGTCTCTCATTAATTGTCTCACATTAAAGCATGTAGTTTGTCTTTCACACAATGTTTATAAATTGCCTCTCACATTAATGTATTTATAATTGTCTCTCATTAATTGTCTCACATTAAAGCATGTAGTTTGTCTTTCACACAATGTTTATAAATTGTCTCTCACATTAATGTATTTATAATTGTCTCTCATTAATTGTCTCACATTAAAGCATGTAGTTTGTCTTTCACACAATGTTTATAAATTGTCTCTCACATTAATGTATTTATAATTGTCTCTCATTAATTGTACAACATTAAAGCATGTAGTTTGTCTTTCACACAATGTTTATAAATTGTCTCTCACATTAATGTATATAGATTACCCCTCACAGCAATCCAAGTGGATTGTCCCTAAGCACATGTATTATCTATAATTAGTTTCCTTTTTAACCTCTTCACTTAGAGAGCCCAACAAATAAATATTCAGCTCAGTAACACTCTTCACAGTTATCTATCTATCTATTGTCCTTTCGAGCCCAAGACGGCACATAGGGCAGAACCACAATCTCAAAAACAGAAACCTTGCGTGCCAAAATGGCACATATTGCAGAGATCACTGCTTCTAAAATCTATGGTTCTGTTTCCGTAACAATACTTTTTACAATGACAGCTTGTCAAGCCATCGATCAACCTCCTTAGTCGCCTCTTACGACATGCCTGGAAGGTCACAGTGTCACTATTCTTTACTTCCCTCATAACGAGGCCCCGGTAACACGCAGGAGACAGTTATCTACAGCACCTCAAAAAATGTTAACAATTTTATCAAAACTCACTTTCTTTTTTATTTATTTATTTATTTTTTTTTAGGGGTTTGGTGAGGGGGTCGTATAGATGAAACAGCTATTAAAGAATGATTATTATTTATAGTCTTATAACTATACAACTCAGAGATACAGCTTTTAATTAGATATAATATTATACTTGTGTAAGTGAAACTAATTTATCATTTATATTTTGATATCTGATTAATGTTTTACATTAATTCATCATCAACAAGTACCGGGCCTACTGGCGTAGATGATCATGTCTCTCCACAACTTTTAATCTGGACAGTTATTTATCATTTCTGTTGTTGACCTCCTGCCAAGCCGCCAAGCAAGCCATTCTCTTAAGCTGTCTAGTATTTTCTCTCTTTGCTTCCCTCTATCCCATCGTCCCTAAATTTTCCCAGTTGTTACAATATATTCCAGTTCTTCTCTTCTCATTACATGGCCAAAAAATGACGATTGTTTCTTCCTAATATTGCAAATTAGCTTTCTTTTTGCTTTGGCCTCTTTCAGAACATTTTCATTACTCTTCTTAGCTGTCCATGGTATTCTCAACATTCTTCTGTAAAACCACATTTCTACAGACTCTGATTTTCTTGTCTGTTGTCCTATTGTCCATGATTCACATCCATATGTTAAGACTGGCTCTACATAACATTTGTTGTTGTTGTTGCGTTCGCCAGCTTTCAACTCTGACGAAGTCCCTAGAGACTAGGAACTGAATTTAGCGTGTTAATCCATTTTTACTTGGAAGCCGTGTGCACAGGGGTCCCTCGCCGCACAGGCAGATAACTCCGACTTCGGAGGCACTCATCTTTTTTCCGTCGATAGGTAATTGACGTTAAAGTGATGATATAAGAACAGGTCTAAAACTTTGATAAGGATCGTTTATCATTTTCTCTCTTTTCTTTTGCTTGATGTATCCATTTCTGAGTGTGATTCAGAGATTTGTCTGGTATTTTTTTTCCTCGGCTGAAGTTGGGAATAGATTTACAACGTTCGTCTTCTTCTGTAACTACGATGGGATGTGTCTCCATAGTATAAAAGTGTAGTCATCACTGCTACGTTGAGGACTTGGTTAGTAACCAGGGAAATCATCAACGACATATCCATTGAAGTGACGAATGTGGTAAAGATTCGAACTCCAGTGACGTATACAGCAATGGCCCAACTAGCAGCACTGACCTTTCCTGCACTTTTGTTCTCTAGAATCGTCTTTAACTGGAGCCATGTGCTGAAGTTTAGAACAACAATGGCAGCATACACAGCTGTAATCATTAATATGTCAGGGATTAATCTCAAAACAACAGTGATGCATATTAAGACGTATAACAAGTAGCAAGGAATGACTCCCAGGCAAAGCTGATTTCTGCTGCGCAAAATAATAACTGTCAACGCAGCAACTTGCAACACAAATGGGACATTTTCAAGGTAGGTATGCAGCAAATATCCCATGCCAAATTGATACGCTGTTAATACGGAAACACTGTAATGTAATTTTTCACAGTTCAAACAACGATGTGTTGTACCGTCCAGCTTGAAGTCCATGAAATTAATTTGTTTGAAGAAAAAACTGTAAATAATGAACGTCTCAAATTCGTTTTTAACCGTAGCACTTCATTTTTTTAATGAGGAAAAAAAGAGCAGGACTGGGGGACACATAACATTTAAGAACTCTTTTTCTTGTTTCTGTTGTCAAAAATGGATGGCATAGTATCTTCCTCATTTTCTGGAAAGCTGCTTTTGCCCGAGCCATTTTTGCATCTCACCTCTTTAGGTTACATTACATTAATTATTTTATCCAAAACAAATGGTATTCTGACATTTAAAACAAACCAGCTAGACGGCCCATACAAAATGAGATTCTGTGACGCTTAATCATGTCTGTATGTTGATTCTTAAAAAAAGTGATTAACTTTTAGTGAATTAATTTTGCATAAAAGTTGTTCAAACTAATATAGAGGAAAGTAATATAGAGGAAAGTAATATAGTGGAAAGTAATATAGAGGAAAGTAATATAAAAGTCGTCGCCTGGAATCCTGATTAACTTTAAAAACATAATTATGTAATTTTGTAAAATGGAACTTTCTTTGTACCTAAAATATCCAGACACCAATGTTTACTTGACTGCTCTTAGATCAGTTACATTCTTTTTGCTTTGCACATTTTAACAAATAAATATCCTAAATTTAGCAAGAATAATGATAGATTCAGTGCAACTTTGTAATTCTTCTTCTTCTACCTTTTTAGCTCCCAGTGGAGCATAGGTCTTCAACAAACACTTTCCAAGTCGTTCTGTTTCTTGCCATTCTTTTAAGATCATTCAATGTCTTCCCCATCATCTTCATCTCTGCTTCTATCTGTCTTCTCCAAGAATTCCTTAGCCTTCCTCTTTGTCTTTTCCCCTGGGGATTCCAAAAAAGGGCCTGTTGTGTAATACTCTCAGTTGGCTTCCACAGTGTGTGTCCTATCCAGCGCCATCGTCTTTAAACTTTGTAATTGTTAACAGAAAAATGGTTGTACTGTGTTAGAAACAAAAACTATTGACTTTGTTTTAAATTAAAATTGTTTCCATTTATTTAACTTAATTATGAGTATCCATGAGTAGATCAACATCATTATCATCATCATCAGGTCGCATGTCCTTTGCATTCACCACAGCCCGCCTGAAAGAATCTGTGTCTAACCAGATCTCCCACTTCTTCTGTTGTCATGTTCAAGGTATCCTTAATGTTTTGAAACCACCTTTTTCTTGGTCTGCCCCTGACATGTCGTCCAGGAACTATGCCTTCCGTTATTCTTCTTTCTAGCCCGCTGTGTCTTTTGACGTGGCTATAGTATTTTCATTTCCTCCGTAGAATGGTATTTATAAACCAGTTGTTTTTTAATGATTAAGTCTTGGGTCAACATGAACTTAAAACATTCTGACAGTAATCACAATTTCCCAACCATTTCAGTGGAGACAGTTCAGCTCACAATCAAGGAATAACATCATCAACTTGATGCTTGATTGATAAGCTCATTTGTTGACTTTTAGTTTTAGACAGACTTCCGTTCCCAATATGGTGGAACTAGTTCACGTTCTCTCGATCACTGCAGAAAGTGCATTTGGGGTTTGATTAATTTTGGCTCTCCATTGCACTTTTCTGCATTAAAGTCAAAATGATGATCTACATAACACATGTGCGCCGATGAAGCGGAGTAGTACGCACGACAATATTCCTTTTTGACAAATCAAGTGTTGTGAATGCGACCTTCCACCATCTCTAGAGTTGATCTGCACTTTACTTCACATTGAGTGTTGTTCATGACCGTTGATGGAATTGCTTGACGCAAGTTATTTACATGTTACAACTCATTAATGTGAACTGCTTTGTCAAGTCAGCTGCAGTTTTATCTCTTTAGGGAATTTGCACCATGTTTCGTTCGTTGTAGGCTACATTCACTAGAGTAATCAGGAACCTAAGGGTGCTGCCATTGTTGTGCGTGCTGCGTCATCATAATGGCTCATCGTATATCCCAAGAGCAGCCATATGCTAATCTTACAGTCTGTTGTTTGATGTGCGACGGGGATAATCTGACGACTAACTGAGTTTTATATGTTCGGATTTGGAGTCAAAACCGATGTCTTAACATCATCAAGCGCTATACATTTTAAAAAATATGACGATCATCATTTTCAGGAGGACGCGAACTTCTGGTCAATATGGTGAATAGGCGGCAGGAACCATTGAAGGCTATATATGAAGGTGTTCCTTGTTGCAGTTTCCTCATATTCCAAGTCCGGCTTGTTGCAGGAGCTACTGAGTTAAGTGCTCTGTGCACACCGTGAGCTGTGTGTTTCATCCGTTTTGAATGTGTTTCGATATTCCAATTGTTTACGATGAACGATGATATCGTATGACAGGGAACAGTTCGCTGTGTTCACTTTCTGTGCGGTTTCGCCTTATGTCTTTTGGAGTGTGCTGAGACTGCTATGATGGGGACTACAGCTACCTTTCTTCGTTTGGGAGATGAGTTAGTAATTCGGATGATTCCACTGGCACGGGTGGTTGAGCAATTATGGATTTTAATTCGTTTGCAGTGATACCGGGGTCTTCCATAACCAAAGAATCAAAGAACCAAAGGTCAGCTGTCATGACTTTCATATATCACATACTTTAGTAGCACTTTTTTTTTAGACTGACAAAGCTTAAGAGTTCATCCAGCCTCTGAAAATGGGTACTTGTATTTTTTTAATGTGACAAAGTAGAGGAACCTGGTTTTATACCGACCACATCATCAATAAAATGGGTCATTGAGGAATATATGCATTAACACTATGCTGTAGATACACCTGTGGATATATGCATTAACACCATACTGTAGATATACCTGTGGATATGTGCATTAACACCATACTGTAGATACACCTGTAGATATGTGCATTAACACTATACTGTAAATACACCTGTGGATATGTGCATTAACACCATACTGTAGATACACCTGTGGATATGTGCATTAACACCATACTGTAAATACACCTGTGGATATGTGCATTAACACCATACTGTAAATACACCTGTGGATATGTGCATTAACACCATACTGTAGATACACCTGTAGATATGTGCATTAACACCATACTGTAGATACACCTGTGGATATGTGCATTAACACCATACTGTAAATACACCTGTGGATATGTGCATTAACACCATACTGTAGATACACCTGTAGATATGTGCATTAACACCATACTGTAGATACACCTGTGGATATGTGCATTAACACTATACTGTAAATACACCTGTGGATATGTGAATTAACATCATACTGTAAATATACCTGTAGGTATGTGCATTAACACCATACTTTAAATACACCTGTGGATATGTGCATTAACACCATACTTTAAATACACCAGTAGGTATATGCATTAACACCATACTGCAAATACACCTGAAGATGTGGAGGGAACATATAGATAATGGAAGCACTAAATTTTAATATCAAAATAACAATTATAATATGCATGAATTTTGTTAAAAAGACAATGACAAAGTATTCAAGCAAATGAAAAAAAAAACAACAAAAGTTAGTACTTTGCATATGTGTGTGTTCACCCATACAAAAATGCAAGAAAAAATTCCACACAAATTGACTTGTAAGGACATACAACACAAGAAGAGATAGAATACCAAATGAAACCATAAGAAAAATAGTAGGAACAAAACCCTGCCAAGAATATATAGAACAACAACTTAAATGGTTTGGCCACCTGGTCAGAATGAATCCTTACCAATCACCATCAAGGGCGTTCTTCTCGAGAATGCATGGAAAAAGATCAAGAGGAAGACCCAGAAGAAGATGGATAGATACAGTGACAGAGACATCAAGAGGAAGACCCAGAAGAAGATGGATAGATACAGTGACAGAGACATGTAACAACAAAGGAAAATCACTAATTCAGACAATTCGAGCAGCACAAGAACGACAATTGATATAAACCACGACACCTTTTAGGTATCAGTGAAAAGAGAAAAGAAAGAAGAAGAAGAAGGACATACAGTCACAATTTTTGCATAAATTCCATACAAATTATAGACACTTGTAAAAATTGACAGATTTGTGTAGATTTTACAGTGGGTATATTTTTGTTTCTAATTCCCCAGGTATTGGATATGCAACTGCCATGATTGTGTTCTTACTGAACTGTGAATACAACATCATTTTATCGTGGACTTTCTATTACATATTTTCCTCCTTCACACTGGTACTGCCCTGGTCCCATTGCAACAACGAGTGGAACACAGAAAACTGCACCACGTTTAAAGAGCTCCAAATCCTGCACAGGAACAACACTGCAGTTCATAGCAGTCAGATTATATCTAGTCAATTGGCCAGAGTTAATAATTCTAATTTTAGCATTTCTGAATCAGCATCAGGACTCACTAGCTCAGGCTGGAGTATCAGTTCTGCCTGGGCAAATAGGACAAACCTTTCATCAAATATCAGCAGTCACACTTCTCTCATATGGAACTCATCAGCTGCTCGTACTGTCTTTTCTGACCCTGTTACAGAGTTTTGGGAGTAAGTTCCATGATTACAATTTCAGATTAAAAGATTATAAATTCCAGTAATATATAAAGATTATAAATTCTAGTAATATATAAAGATTATAAATTCCAGTAATATATAAAGATTATAAATTTCAGTAATATATAAAGATTATAAATTCCAGTAATATATAAAGATTATAAATTCCAGTATTATATACAAAGATTATAAATTCCAGTAATATATAAAGATTATAAATTCCAGTAATATATACAGATTATAAATTCCAGTTCGTTCGTTCGTTCGCTTTCGTCAGCTTTGACCTCTGACGAAGTCCCACCCACTCAATTTTGTGGGACTGATTTTGCGTGTAAAGTATCCATTAAGGATTCGCCATGCAGGCAGATTTACTCCGACTTCAGAGGTACTAATTTTTTAGGGAATTAGTAAAACCCAGGTTCCTCGCCAGGGTACGATAAGCCAACTGCCTATCGATTGCGCTAACCGGACACCCTATAAATTCCAGTAATATATAAAGATTATAAATTCCAGTATTACATATCTATCTATCTATCTATTGACCTTTCGAGCCGTAACCGGCCCATAGGGCGTAGACCAAGATACACCTTCTCCTATATGAATTTTTGTTCTAGCAGTTTTCTTTTAAAGATATTTTATTAAATCTCGCCATCTGTCTCTGTTCTGTGCAAGCAGTTCTATCTCATTGAGGGAGCCGATTCCTGCTGCTCTTGCCTCTCTCATCAATGTTCTTCTCAGTGTCTCCCTGGGTCTTCCTCTTTTTCTTTTACCTGTTGTTTCCCATATGAGGGCTTGCTTTGCTATTCGATTATTATCTCTTCTCATCACATGTCCAACGTATGACCATCGTCTTTTCTTTATTACTGAAGATATTAGTGGTTGATTGGCGATTTCTCTAATTTCCTCGTTTGTTTTGAATTCGTTCCATTCTATACCAAGTATTTTCCTTAGACATTTATTTTCGAATGCGTTCAACTTTGTTTCTATATCTCTTGTTGTTTTCCAGCTTTCAGACGCATACGTAAGGGTTGATAGTACATTTGATTTGAATAGCCTAAGTTTTGTGTTTGTGCTAATGAGTTTTGATTTCCACAACTTTTCAAGGCTTCTGAAAGACATTGCTGCTTTAGCCAGTCTGATTCTAATTTCTTTGCTCGTATCCCCTTCTCGATCAATGTGACTTCCAAGATAGATAAAGTGATCGATCTCTTCTACTGGTTTGTTTTCCATGTATATTTTGTCACTTGTTGGAATTAAACTTTTCATGACTTTAGTCTTTTCATGATTGACCTCAAGCCCAATTTTGCTGGCTATTGATGATAGTTCATTTGTGTTTTCCTGCATCGTTTTTATCTGACTGCTGATGAGAACTATGTCATCAGCAAAGTCGAGGTCCTCCAAATGGTCTCCTTGTATCCATTCGATGCCTTTATTACCAGTGCAGCATTTCTTCATTATGAAGTCCATAACAATTCCAAATAACAAGGGCGATAAAATACATCCTTGTTTAACCCCAGTTTCTATTGGGAAACATTCGCTCAGTCCTTCCTCTGTTCGAACTGCACATGTGTAACCATCATACATGTCTTTGATAATATTTATGATTTTTGATGGTAAACCATATTGCTTCAGAATTTTCCACAAAGAATCTCTATGAATACTATCAAATGCTTTTTTGAAGTCGATGAAGTTAAGTACAAAAGGTTTTTGCTTTTCAATATGTTCCTCCAATATAAGTCGTAGAGTGAAAATGTGGTCAAGACAGTTTCTCCCTTTTCTAAACCCAGCCTGTTCTTCACGCATTACTGTATCTATTGAATCTTTTATTCTATTTAGGATGATTTTACAGAATAACTTTGAGGCAACTGACAAAAGTGTCACGCCTCTCCAGTTGTTACAATCTCTAAGATTGCCCTTTTTTGGGATCTTAACAATGATTCCTTTTTTCCATTTATGAGGCGTCTTCTCTGTTTTCCAAATGATGTTGAACATTTTTTGGAGATGTATTAAATTATGGCTATCAATTGCCTTGAGGATCTCAGCTGTTAACTTATCCTCTCCAGCAGCCTTGTTATTGGCCATTAGCTTTAAGGTGGTTTCTATTTCACTCAAGGTGAAGTCATCTAAATTTACATCTAATTCTGCTGCTGGTGTTTCAGCTTCAAAATCTATTAAACTGTGAGGTAGTGGACGGTTAAGAATTTCTTTGAAGTGTTCTGCCCAACGGGCTTTTATGTCTGCGCTTGTTGTTAGCATTAATCCAGATTTGTCTAGAATTGGTGTTCCACTGGATGTATAGGTGTTTGTCAGCATCTTTTGTACTGTATAGAGAGTTCTGGTGTCTCCTGTAATTGCAGCTGTCTCTGCTTTCTCTGCCAAGTTGTCTATATAAGCTCTTGTATCTCTTCTTGCCGAACTTTTCACTTTATTATTATTATATTATTAATTTATATTAGTATTACATATAAAGATTATAAATTCCAGTAATATAAAAAGATTATAAATTCCAGTAATATTTAAAAATGATTAGGTTTACAATTAATATGAAAGTTTTGCATTTACGGTTAATAATAATATATCTAATTTTACAGTTAATAGGAAACCACAGTCTAAAAATTATAATGAAAACCTTATTCTTATAAATGCCTTGAAGGCTTCGAAGTTTCATCTCATATCAAAGTCTCAGTGTTTCCGTTCACGTCAAATCTTCAGTGCTTCAATTCATATCAAAGTTTCTTTGTTTCAACTCATATCATAGCTTCAGTGTTTCAACTCATATCAAAGCCTCACTCAGTGTTTCAACTCATATCAAAGCCTCACTCAATGTTTCAACTCATATCAAAGCCTCACTCAGTGTTTCAACTCATATCAAAGCCTCACTCAATGTTTCAACTCATATCAAAGCCTCACTCAGTGTTTCAACTCATATTAAAGCATCACTCAGTGTTTCAACTCATATCAAAGCCTCACTCAGTGTTTCATCTCATATCAAAGCCTATGTGTGATTCAACTCATATCAAAGCCTCAATGTGATTCAACTCATATCAAAGTCTCAGTGTGATTCAACTCATATCAAAGTCTCAGTGTGATTCAACTCATATCAAAGCCTCAGTGTGATTCAACTCATAACAAAGCCTCACTCAATGTTTCATCTCATATCAAAGCCTCAGTGTGATTCAACTCCTATCAAAGCCTCAATGTGATTCAACTCATATCAAAGTCTCAGTGTGATTCAACTCATATCAAAGTCTCAGTGTGATTCAACTCATATCAAAGCCTCAGTGTGATTCAACTCATAACAAAGCCTCACTCAATGTTTCATCTCATATCAAAGCCTCAGTGTGATTCAACTCATATCAAAGCCTCAATGTGATTCAATTCATATCAAAGTCTCAGTGTGATTCAACTCATATCAAAGCCTCAGTGTGATTCAACTCATTTCAAAGCCTCAGTGTGATTCAACTCATATCAAAGCCTCACTCAATGTTTCATCTCATATGAAAGCCTCAGTGTGATTCAACTCATATCAAAGCCTCAGTGTGATTCAACTCATATCAAAGCCTCAGTGTGATTCAACTCATATCAAAGCCTCAGTGTGATTCAACTCATATCAAAGCCTCAGTGTGATTCAACTCATATCAAAGCCTCAGTGTGATTCAACTCATATCAAAGCCTCAGTGTGATTCAACTTATATCAAAGTCTCAGTGTGATTCAACTCATATCAAAGTCTCATTGTTAAATCTAATGTGAAAAACTAATCTGTACACTCAATATGGTATGTTCTGCTTTATAATGTGACCATTTGTGAGCTATTGGATACCATTTTACACTTAGTTAATATGACAGTATCAGCTTTACATTTTAATGTAAGATGTCAGCTTTACACTTAATGTGACAATGTCAGCTTTCCATTTAATGTAGTCTCATACTCACATTTTTTTTTACTGCTAATCTGATACAACCTTCACAAACAAAATCATTGAATGCCCGAAAGATTTACAGTGTGAGATGATGCCTCTCACCACTGGGTAGATCTCCAAAGCATTTCGTGTGGGTACTGATAGCCAGCATATTTAACAAACTATATAACGTGAATCATGTGGAAGCGAATCATGGACAATAGACAAACAAATAATGAAAAGACGATTAGAGGCCACAGAGATGGGATTTCTCATAAGAATGTTGAAAGTTCCCTGGACAGCTAAAAAGACCAATGAGAAAGTTCTCAAAGAGGCCAACACAAAAAGGGAGCTCTTAAAAAACATCAGAAAGAAGCAATCAACATTTTTCGGGCACATCATGAGAAGAGAAAAGTTAGAATACTTAGTTACAACTGGCAAAATAAAAGGAAAGAGAGATCGCGGACGACAAAGAGAGAAAATACTGGATAGCTTGGTGTCATGGCATGGAAAACAGTCAACAACAGAACTGATACGACACACTGTAGATAGAAGATTGTGGAGGGACATGATCGCCTATGCCAACCGGTATGGCACATGATGATGATGATATAAAGTGAAAGAGAGAGAGGGGACAGTAAGGTGAAAGAATAGTTTCAAAGTTAATTTGAAAAGTTGAACACACCAGTTGTAAGTGACAACACTGCCTTGCTGTATTGGACATATAGAAACAAAGATGAGGTATAAATGTTGCTATTTAATATTTGATTTGGGGGGGGGGGGGGGCTGTGTAGGGGAGCTCATGGTGCCTGGCCTTGTCTCCTAGTAATGATCAAAATATTGCACCTTTACAAAATGCTGATCAGCATATTTGATCGAAAGGATTAAAGCCCACATTATGTTGGACCAATAATCTATCTATTTATCTATTGACCTTTCCAGCTGTAGCCAGCCCATAGAGTATATACCCAGATACTCTCTCTTTTCTAAATTTTTTCATTCTGACAGTCTCAATCCTTGCAAAGATCTTTCATCAAATCTCGCCATTTGTCTCAGTTCTGTGCAAGTAACTCTATCTCATTGAGGGAGCCAATTCCTGCTGCCTTTGTCTCTCTGATCAATGTTCTAAAAAAAAAAGTGTCTCTCTGGGTTGGCCTCTTTTCCTCTTACCTGTTATTTCCCACATGAGGGCTTTGTTATTCAGTTATTATCTCTTCTCATCACATGTCCAACATATGACCATTGTCTTTTTTTGGTTATTGAAGATATTAGTGGTTGATTGGCGATTTCTCTAATTTCCTTGTTCGTTTTGAATTTGTTCCATGCTATACGTGGTATTTTCCATAGACATTTATTTTCAAATGCGTTCAACTTTGTGTCGATGTCTCTTGCTGTTTTCCAGCTCTCATATGCAAATGTAAGGGTTTGATTGTACGTTTGATTTGAATAGTCTAAGTTTTGTGTTTGTGCTGATGAGTTTTGATTTCCACAACTTTTCAAGGCTTCTGAAAGACATTGCTGCTTTAGCTATTCTGTGTTTCATTAACAAAGGCGTTTTTACGATAGCAGCTTGTTAGACCTCTCAGCACATTTCTCTACCAAGCAGGAGAGGACCAATAATCAGCTGGCAATATTGTTGACTTTACAGAGACAATCAATAATAAATTATTTTGAAAACATTTGAACTTTTAGCTTGATGCCAATCTAAGCCATTTTTCTTTCTCACCAGACGTAAAGTGCTCGGGTTATCTTCTGGTGTGGGTGAACCTGGGAGTATTAAGTGGGACCTGGCTCTTTGCCTTCTTCTGGCCTGGGTCATTGTCTACTTCTGCATCTGTAAGGGAATCAAGTCTTCAGGAAAGGTATGTGTTCCTGAGTTTAGGAAGAAGTGTGTAAGTTTCTTATTGTTATCAAACATCATACTGGTTTAACTCTGACTTGATTATGATCTTCCTTCACATTTTCCCAACCATCTGGTGATGTAAATAAATACCATAAGCCTCTGTATCATTGTAACACTTATCTGCCATCTCCCTGGTGATGTGTACATGACAGCCATAAGCCCCTACATCATCATCATTGTACTTATCTCCCTTCACCCAGGTGATATGTGTGACAGCCATAAGCCCTTACATTATCATCATTGTGCTTATCTCCCTTCACCCAGGTGATATGTGTGACAGCCATAAGCCCCTACATCATCATCATTGTACTTATCTCCCTTCACCCAGGTGATATGTGTGACAGCCACAAGCCCCTCCATCATTATCATCATAAATATCTCCCTTTTCACAGGTGATATACATGACAACCACAAGCCCCTCCATCATTATCATCATAAATATCTCCCTTTTCACAGGTAATGTACATGACAACCACAAGCCCCTCCATCATTATCATCATACTTATCTCCCTTTTCACAGGTGATGTACATGACAGCCACAAGCCCCTCCAACATTATCATCATAAATATCTCCCTTTTCACAGGTAATGTACATGACAACCACAAGCCCCTCCATCATTATCATCATACTTATCTCCCTTTTCACAGGTGATGTACATGACAACCACAAGCTCCTCCATCATTATCATCATACTTATCTCCCCTCTCCCAGGTGATGTATGTGACAGCCACAAGCTCCTAAAACAAAATCATTATATCTCCCCTCTCCCAGGTGATGTATGTGACCGCCACAAGCCCCTACATCTTCATGATCATCCTCCTTATCAGAGGTATTACCCTGGAAGGTTCCAGCAAGGGCATTGATTACTACCTTAACCCTAAGTGGGAACGACTGAAGGATGCACAGGCATGTATTTGCTACTTCTGTTACTTTTTTATATCACAATGTTTTCTTCTCCTGTATGTTGTCTTCCCTTTATACTTCTCACACAATCCACGTGTATATATCTGTGGCACCTTTAACTCTTTCCGTACGGAAGCTTTTTATCAATGCAACGGGAGAGATTTAAGAGATAAAATTGTTCATGGTTTTAAGAATCAATCTACGTGTTTATATTTATCTAACATATAACGTATTATATATGAATATTTAGATAATTCAATAAGGTATTAGTTTTCAGCAATATCAAGATGATGCAAGACATGTAAAAAGAATATGGTTTGATGACGATTCATGCTAATCAAACTGAGAGTGGTGCACTATGCGATGAACCGTATGCTGCAGAATTTTGCATGGCGCAGTGCGGCGAAACGTACGGAAAGAGTTAATAGCTCAATTTATCTTATCTTACTCATTACTATATCATGTAATACTAATTTTAATAAAATTTTAGCTTTAATTTTTTGCACATTGTGATTATCCACTTTTCGGTTGTTTTTTTTAACGCTAATTTCTGTTATAATCAGGGCTGACTGATTTTCACCAAAAGCTCTTTGGAGAATACATGACCAGTGTAAACCATGTCACTAGTGAGGAAGTATGCAACAAAATCCAACAGTCTACATGACCAGTGTAAACCATGTCACTAGTGAGGAAGTATGCAACAAAATCCAACAGTCTACATGACCAGTGTAAACCAGGTCACTAGTGAGGAAGTATGCAACAAAATCCAACAGTCTACATGACCAGTGTAAACCATGTCACTAGTGAGGAAGTATGCAACAAAATCCAACAGTCTACATGACCAGTGTAAACCATGTCACTAGTGAGGAAGTATGCAACAAAATCCAACAGTCTACATGACCAGTGTAAACCAGGTCACTAGTGAGGAAGTATGCAACAAAATCCAACAGTCTACATGACCAGTGTAAACCAGGTCACTAGTGAGGAAGTATGCAACAAAATCCAACAGTCTACATGACCAGTGTAAACCAGGTCACTAGTGAGGAAGTATGCAACAAAATCCAACAGTCTACATGACCAAACATGATTTACTGTCTATAGTTAAATAACATAAATTAAAATGGTATGGTCATTTTACAAGATACCTTGGATAATAAAAAAGAGCAATGAAGATTTATTAAAAGACTGAAACGTTAAAAAGAACTGACTTATAAACACCATTCTACAGAGGAAATTAAAATACTATGGCCATGTCAAAAGACACAGCGAGCTGGAAAGAACATCCTGGAAGGCATGGTTCCTGGGCGACGCATCAAGGGCTGACCAAGAAGAAGGTGGTTTCAAGACATCAAGGAAGCCTTGAACATGACAACAGAATAAGTGGGAGATCTTACTAGAGACAGCGATTCTTTCAGATGGACTGTGGTGAATTCAATGTTTTGCAAAGGACATGCAAACTTGTGATGGTCATTTGACAAGATCTACCAGGGGTGCTAAGACCATCTAGCAGGGCACATTACCAGGCAAAAGAAGAAGGAGAGACAGGTAAAAAAAACAATGGGGAGACAACAAAGAATGGACAAGATTAACCTTCATCAAATGTCAGAAAGTAGGTCTTAATTGTGAAAGTTGGAGATGAGAATTGTGAAGACATCATCAAGAGTGCCCCAAAGGCCACCAAAGTTATGGGACTGATGATGAATATTTTGGGTCTCCCACTCTGTTTATATCTTTAACCTCTTATCTATTTCACACTTTCTGTCTATATCAATATTTGTCTAAATTACAAGGTCTGGGTGGATGCCGGTACTCAGATTTTTTTCTCATACTCCATCTCCCTGGGTACTTTGGTAGCTCTGGGCAGTTACAACAAGTTTACTCACAACTGTTTCAGGTATGTTGTAGCAGCTGTTGCTATTATTGTCATAATAGTTTTAGTTCTTGTAAATGATGTAACTTTTTTTATTTTTGCAACTTCTATTGATGTTGTAACTGTTGCTTTTGCATCTTTTATTTTGGTATCAGCTATTGTTGTTGTAACTAATGTTTTATGTGCTTTTGTTTTGTTGTAACTAATGTTTTATGTGCTTTTGTTTTGTTGTAACTAATGTTTTATGTGCTTTTGTTTTGTTGTAACTAATGTTTTATGTGCTTTTGTTTTGTTGTAACTAATGTTTTATGTGCTTTTGTTTTGTTGTAACTAATGTGTTATGTGCTTTTGTTTTGTTGTAACTAATGTTTTATGTGCTTTTGTTTTGTTGTAACTAATGTTTTATGTGCTTTTGTTTTGTTGTAACTAATGTTTTATGTGCTTTTGTTTTGTTGTAACTAATGTTTTATGTGCTTTTGTTTTGTTGTAACTAATGTTTTATGTGCTTTTGTTTTGTTGTAACTAATGTTTTATGTGCTTTTGTTTTGTTGTAACTAATGTTTTATGTGCTTTTGTTTTGTTGTAACTAATGTTTTATGTGCTTTTGTTTTGTTGCAACTAATGTTTTATGTGCTTTTGTTTTGTTGCAACTAATGTTTTATGTGCTTTTGTTTTGTTGCAACTAATGTTTTATGTGCTTTTGTTTTGTTGCAACTAATGTTTTATGTGCTTTTGTTTTGTTGCAACTAATGTTTTATGTGCTTTTGTTTTGTTGCAACTAATGTTTTATGTGCTTTTGTTTTATTGCAACTAATGTTTTATGTGCTTTTGTTTTGTTGCAACTAATGTTTTATGTGCTTTTGTTTTGTTGCAACTAATGTTTTATGTGCTTTTTTTTTTTTGTAACTAATGTTTTATGTGCTTTTGTTTTGTTGCAACCATCCTTTCATCTTGTTTCTTTTTGTAGTATTTATTGTAGCAGGAAAATGTATGAGACTATTGAAATAAACAAAAATAAAGGTAATTAAAACTAATGATCCAGTAAAAATTACTTCTACCTGGTTTAATTTTCTTCTTCCTCTTCTTTCCTTCCTCATCTGCCTTTCAGCGTCGAGGGGAGATATAATTTGCGGTCTTTTGCTTTTCTGTTTGCCTCTGCTGTTGTTATGTTTCCTAGTGCTTCTAATATTCCGTCAATCCATCTTTTTCATGGTCGACGCTGGGGTCTGTTGTTCTTGCAACGTTTATAGAGGGCACATTGTGTTGTGTTTTGATCACTCTGCCTTGTCACGTGGCAAATCTTTTTATCTGTTCTTTCCTTATATATTCTATGACGGAGGCTATTCCTAGCTTTTTTCTCAGTTCTTCATTTCTGATCTTGTCTCTCAAGCTGTTTCCTGTCATTCCTCTAACACATTTCATCTCAGTAGAGGTTATTTTTCTTATTGTTATTACAGTAGCCATTGTTTTAGTGTTTGATGTAGGTAAGTAGTACTAGTGGAGCTGGTTGCAGAATTACAGTAGCAGTGAAGATTCTGAAGCAGTAGCCATTGTTGACCTGGGCGTACTGTCCAGGGCACGTTGGTGTACATAGCAATGAAATAGTTGAGAAACTCGGCGGCAGCTCTAATACTGAATGTTGCTTGACTCTGGAAAAAAACATTAACATGTTTGTTCTTCATTCCTTAAGAGAAGAGGATAGGTGGGACAATGATGTATATATTGAGAGATTGATGAGTCTAAAGGTGAAAAAGAAAGGAGTCTGGTCAATCCATAGTGCTTAGTTGGAAAAGCAGATGTTTTCACAATCAACACCTTACAGGAACAATCAGACTGAATACACTTTCAGAAATGCTGGGATGGGTGGTGGAGTGGATTTGTGGATGTACCAACTGCAATAAAACTGATTCCATGAAAAGAATAGAATAGAATAGAATAGAATAGAATAGAATAGAATAGAATAGAATAGAATAGAATAGAATAGAATACGTTGAAGTAATAGATAACTTAGCTGCTGAGCAAAAAGTACTTGACATATACCTCTGAGTTGGTCATTTCTGAAGTACTTCAGCATTTACTTTTATCACATCAGATATTCTTGCTGCACTTTTTATTAGCAGTTCCTGCTTTCTTTTTGAAAGTATTAAATTAGTTCTCACCATTAGTGGATCAGCTTAATTCCAACAGATACAGAAAATGATGGAACCAGTGGAAGAGATCGATCACTTTATCTATCTTGGAAGTCTTGGAAGATCAGAAAGGTGATACAAGTAAAGAAATTAGAATCAGAATAGCTAATGCAGCAATGTCTTTCAGAAGCCTTGAAAAGTTGTGGAAATCAAAACTCATCAGCACAAACACAAAACTTACAGACTATTCAAATCAAATGTACTATCAACCCTTACGTATGCGTGTGAAAGCTGGAAAACAACAAGAGACATAGAAACAAAGTTGAACGCATTCAAAAATAAATGTCTAAGGAAAATACTTGGTATAGCATGGAACGAATTCAAAACAAAAGAAGAAATTAGAGAAATCACCAATCAACCACTAATATCTTCAGTAATCAAGAAAAGACGATGATGGTTATATGTTGGACATGTGATGAGAAGAGATAATAACCGAATAGCAAAGCAAGCACTCATGTGGGAAACAACAGGTAAGAGGAAAGGAGGCTGACCCAGAGAGACACTGAGAAGAACATTGATCAGAGAGGCAAGAGCAGTAGGAATCCACTCCCTCAATGAGATAGAGTTGCTTGCACAGAACAGAGATAGATGGCAAGATTTGATAAAATATCTTTAGAAGGATTGAAAACTACTAGAATAAAAATTTAGGTAAGAGAAAAGTATCTGGGTCTATGCCCTGTGGGCCGGCTATGGCTCGAGAGGTCAATAGATGAATAGATAGATTATTAGATCAGTCTTTTGTACCATCTTCCATCTCCTTCAAGGCCATCTATTTATAGTAATCATGGTAGTAGTACACTAAAGCTGGTGTTATTGTGTTTACATTTGTAGATTACACTTTTGTCTCTTCTATTGTTATTATTAATTGTTGTGGTTCTTTTCGCAATACCATTAGCTGTAGTCTTGAGTTGTAGATGTATTGATGGTAGCATATGAACATGTATGTACATATTTTTGAATGTAATTCAAAACATAAAAAGAGTGTAATTGTTTTTGGAAAGAGAATGTAGTATTATTACTGGAAGTGAATGTAGTAATACTATAGTAATGCTTTTTCTACTACTTCTTCCCTGCTACAATTGCTTTTCAGTGTCAAGAGGAGAGTAATATTTTGCTGTGGTTGGCCTCACTTGTTGCAGATATAAAGTAGCATTTTTAAAGAAAGTAAATGTAATGTTGATGATAGGAAATGAATGTAACTTAATTTAAAAAAAAAGAAAGTAAAGAGCACTGTCATGCCTAGTGACTTCTAGGGAATATGGTGTTAGTGACCATAGTTTTTACAGACCTTTGGCGCATGATTTTTGGGGTAATGTGGTCGGTATTATGCCTGTGCCTCCATACTTTCCCAGAAAAAATCAGGTACTCATTTAAGGCTGGGTGAACCCAGAAACTGTCAGTCAGGATCGAACCAGACCTCTTGTCTCTGCAGTCCAGTTCACTAACCAGTGAGCTGTCATGGCTCCCAATGTAGCATCATGATAGAGAATAAATGTAGTATTAATTTAGATCCCTTTTCGGTTTGGTATTTAATTTTAAAATTTATTTATGCTTAATCTTCCTCATTTCTTCAATTATACAAATAGTTACTTACTCACACTTTTGTATCTTTTCCTCCTTTTATTTTATCACACTTCTACTCACTCACTCTTACATTACACCTACTCAGACTTCCATTGCCTTTATCAATTAATCTTTCACCAACTCTACCCATCATCATATTACTTTTCCCACAAAACAGGGACAGCATCATCTTTGCTGTGGTCAACACAGTGACCAGCTTCCTGGCAGGGTTTGTCATCTTTTCTGTACTGGGGTTCATGGCTCACCGACAAAATGTGTCTGTTGAGGATGTTGCTGAGTCTGGTAAGGATGTTGCTGAGTCTGGTAAGGATGTTGCTGAGTCTGTTGCTGTGTCTGGTAAGGATGTTGCTGAGTCTGGTAAGGATGTTGCTGAGTCTGTTGAGGATGTTGCTGAGTCTGGTAAGGATGTTGCTGAGTCTGGTGAGGATGTTGTTGTGTCTTGTAAGGATGTTGCTGAGTCTGGTGAGGATGTTGCTGAGTCTGGTAAGGATGTTGCTGTGTCTGGTAAGGATGTTGCTGAGTCTGGTAAGGATGTTGATGTGTCTGTTGAAGATGTTGCTGAGTCTGGTGAGGATGTTGCTGAGTCTGGTAAGGATGTTGCTGTGTCTGGTGAGGATGTTGCTGAGTCTGGTGAGGATGTTGCTGTGTCTGGTGAGGATGTTGCTGAGTCTGGTAAGGATGTTGCTGTGTCTGGTAAGGATGTTGCTGTGTCTGGTAAGGATGTTGCTGATTCTGGTAAGGATGTTGCTGATTCTGGTAAGCATGTTGCTGTGTCTGGTAAGGATGTTGCTGATTCTGGTAAGGATGTTGCTGATTCTGGTAAGCATGTTGCTGATTCTGGTAAGCATGTTGCTGATTCTGGTAAGCATGTTGCTGTGTCTGGTAAGGATGTTGCTGATTCTGGTAAGGATGTTGCTGAGTCTGGTGAGGATGTTGCTGATTCTGGTAAGGATTTTGCTGTGTATGGTAAGAATGTTGCTGTGTCTGGTAAGCATGTTGCTGAGTCTAGTAAGCATGTTGCTGAGTCTGGTGAGGATGTTGCTGTGTCTGGTAAGCATGTTGCCGAGTCTAGTAAGCATGTTGCTGAGTCTGGTGAGGATGTTGCTGTGTTTGGTAAGGATTTTGCTGTGTTTGGTAAAAATGTTGCTGTGTCTGGTAATGATATTGCTGAGTCTGGTAAGGATTTTGCTGAGTCTGGTAAGGATGTTACTGATTCTGGTAAGGATGTTGCTGTGTCTGGTAAGGATTTTTCTGTGTTTGGTAAAAATGTTGCTGAGTCTGGTAAGGATATTGCTGTGTCTGTTAAGGATGTTACTGAGTCTGGTAGGGATGTTGCTGAGTCTGGTAAGGATGTTACTGAGTCTGGTAGGGATGTTGCTGTGTCTGTTGAGGATGTTGCTGTGTCTGTTAAGGATGTTACTGAGTCTGGTAGGGATGTTGCTGAGTCTGGTAAGGATGTTGCTGAGTCTGGTGAGGATGTTGCTGAGTCTGGTAAGGATGTTGCTGAGTCTGGTAAGGATTTTGCTGTGTCGGGTAAGGATGTTGCTGAGTCTGGTAAGGATATTGCTGAGTCTGGTAAGGATGTTGCTGTGTCTGGTGAGGATGTTGCTGTGTCTGGTAAGGATATTGCTGTTTCTGGTAAGGATGTTGCTGTGTCTGGTAAGCATGTTGCTGTTTCTAGTAAGGGTGTTGCTGTGTCTGGTAAGCATGTTGCTGTGTCTGGTAAGCATGTTGCTGAGTCTTGTGAGTGTTCTCACATTCTTCTTAACATTCAGCCATTAAGTGGTCATGAATATGTTGTGTGTTGCTAGTTTATGGCAGAGCCGCAATATCTGTGCCTTTGAACCTTTACATGAGTAACAAATTTGCCTAGGAAGTGGACATTTTTAGCCTACTCTTTTCAACTTTGAACTGCAGAGAGTTCTTTAACATGCACTAATGTATATGGTAACTCCTGCGTTTGCCGTTATTTGGGAGGTTTAGACATCGGATCACACTACTCAGAGATGGTTAGACATCGGATCACACTACTCAGAGAGGGTTAAACATCAGATAACACTACTCAGACAGGGTTAGACATCAGATCACACTACTCAAAGATGGTTAGACATCGGATCACACTACTCAGAGAGGGTTAGACATCAGATCACACTACTCAGAGAGGATTATACATCGGATCACACTACTCATAGAGGGTTAGACATTGGATCACACTACTCAGAGAGAGTTAGACATCGGATCACACTACTCAGAGAGGATTAGACATCAGATCACACTACTCAGAGATGGTTAGACATCAGATCACACTACTCAGAGATGGTTAGATATCGGATCACACTACTCAGAGAGGATTATACATCGGATCACACTACTCAGAGAGGATTAGACATCGAATCACACTACTCAGAGAGGATTATACATCGGATCACACTACTCAGAGAGGGTTAAACATCGGATCACACTACTCAGAGATTGGGATAGAGTAAAGCCACAAAGAAACCAAGGATTTGAAGTGAAACTGTCTGTTGTGGGATTTGAACTCAGAAACTTCTTATCTAGATACTGAAGTTCTCCATCTAGACCACCCAGTGCCTGACCACATTATGTGACCTTTGACCTCTTTTTCTGTATTTATTGTATGTAGTCATTATTGTCATCCTCATCAACATAAAACATACACAATTTGGGATGAACCTTCTCTGATGTATCTTTGTGGAGAAAAATGGTAAAGAATGTCTCATCAAATATAATTCCGTTCGGAAGTAAATTATTGAACTTCACCATATTGGTCTTAATAAGTGAAAGTGAAAGGGCTATTACTCTTCCTCACTGATATTACCTTCCCTCACTCAGGAAGTCAGATCCCCCATTCTTTGTTTCAGTTGGGTAGTGAATGATGGGCTGGGTTTGAACTATAGGTCACTTTATTACCATGCCAACAGGTTAATGACAATACTAATGTACTAATAGCAATACGGAACAGTGAGCTAGATGACTTGAGAACTACCCTAGTCCAACTATACAATAACTTCCAGAAAGTGGTCATCCAGTGGATACCATCACACTGTAATATACACGGAAACGAATGCGCAGACAAATTGGCTAAAGAGAGCGGGAGATTACCACAGGAGAACCATCTGTCAGCTACGATGAAGCCAAATCCATCATCAAAGGCCAGTTACATGAAAAATGGAAACGAGAACACCCAAAGTATGATGAGAGGGATGGATACCTCCAACTATCAAGGAGGGATCAACTCATCATACTTCGCCTCCGCACTGGCCACAACAGAATGAGAAACCTCATGTTCACCAAACTCAAAATTGGTACTACCAGCCAATGTCACTGCGCACTGGACAACATAACAAAACATGTTCTACAGGATTGCCCCCAGTACACAGACCTGAGAAGGACAATGTGGACCACACCCACCTCCCTGGAAGAGAAACTATACGGGGCAACCGAAACACTTAAACAAACAGCTGCCTTCGTGAGAGAGTCTGGAATCCTACTCTGAAAGAGTCATTATCGCAGAAGCAGAAGAAGAATAACAATACCAATGCACTAATAAGATAGTCTTGTTCCAATATCAATGCACTAATAAGATAGTCTTGTTCCAATACCAATGCACTAATAAGATAGTCTTGTTCCAATACCAATGCACTAATAATATAGTCTTGTTGATGATTACTTGGTATATGACACAACGCTATAAATTCCAGACTGAACAAACTCTGATGTGTTAAAATCAGTCATCGTTTATTATATATATGTAGATACTATCAGGCTATAACATCTCATATCATCTCTGCATATAATCGGTCAATCTGTCAATAGTTTCGGCTGCTGAAGTACTTCGACTCCCGTCGATGATATACCTCAACTATTCGTATAGTGGCTAGTCTAATGAAGGTCTACTCACTGATTCACTTATCTAACTCCATACACTGACACTGGGTTTTCTTGCTGTCGCTCTATCTAGCTCTATTTCATCTGTGTCTTCTGTTTATAACTTTCTCCAGTGGCTGAGTTCTTACTCTGGACTAACTAGTTCTCCTTGCTCTGTCTGTTTTCCGTGGCTAACTTCTAAGTTCCTGTGGCCATCTCTGTGCCTATCTCTAGCTCTCCATCTCTCATCCTCTAGTTCTCTTCCTCTCGTTCTCTAGTTCTAGTCCTCGTTCTCTAGTTCTTGTTCTCTAGTTCTAGTTCCCTAGTTCTCGCTCTCTATTTCTAGTTCTCTCTTTATGCCTCCTAAGTCTCTCGTTATATACTCCTCTCTTTTGACTGTAAATTAACCTGACTCCCTGCTTCTCTTTGTCCACTCATTGTGACAGATTTCAGAACCAAACCCCGGAAACACCTACAGTTCAGTCAGTCAGTCAGATTCACATCTGTTACTTTCTGAGCTCGACGTGACTTTCCTAAACAAGAACTTTTGCCTGTTCTTTGTATCCAAGTACCTTGATATTGTGGGATGTGACTCTTCGCATTTCTGGTTAAACTTCTGTTTGAGATCTGTGTACTCTAATCTAACCCCTTGAACTCTTGGGTGAACATTAACGTTCTTTCAGTTCAAGATTCCCTAGAAAGACCTAAGTTCATTTGTAGTTTGCTCCCTTGTAACGAGTTCTACGTTAAGCTAGAACTAGAAAATATCAACATACTAATGACAAAACCAATATACTAATGAAAATATCAATATACTAATGACAAAATCAATATGCTAATGAAAATATCAACATACTAATGACAAAGTCAATATGCTAATGAAAATATCAACATACTAATGACAAAATCAATATGCTAATGAAAATATCAATATACTAATGACAAAGTCAATATGCTAATGAAAATATCAACATACTAATGACAAAATCAATATGCTAATGAAAATATCAACATACTAATGACAAAGTCAATATACTAATGAAAATATCAACATACTAATGACAAAATCAATATACTAATGAAAATATCAACATACTAATGACAAAATCAATATGCTAATGAAAATATCAACATACTAATGACAAAATCAATATGCTAATGAAAATATCAACATACTAATGACAAAATCAATATACTAATGAAAATATCAACATACTAATGACAAAATCAATATGCTAATGAAAATATCAACATACTAATGACAAAACCAACATGCTAATGAAAATATCAACATACTAATGACAAAACCAACATGCTAATGAAAATATCAACATACTAATGGGTATCTCCCGTGTGTTACCGGGGCCTCATTATGAGGAAAGTAAAGAATAGTGACACTGTGACCTTCCAGGCATGTCGTAAGAGGCGACTAAGGAGGTTGATCGATGGCTTGACAAGCTGTCATTGTAAAAAAGTATTGTTATGGAAACAGAGCTATAAGTTTTGGAAGCAGTGATCTCTGCAATGTGTGCCATTTTGGCACGCAAGATTTCTGTTTTTTGAGATTGTGGTTTTGCCCTATGTGCCGTCTTCGGCTCGAAAGGACAATAGATAGATAGAATGGCAATACCAACACACTAACGATAATACCAACATGCTAATGACAATATCAATGGACTAGTGACAATACCTAAAGATTAATGACAATGTCAATTTGCTGATGACATTACCAACACACTAATAACAATACCAATAGACTATTGACAATATGAACACACTCCATCCCTATTCTTGGTGAGATGTTTGATTATATCTAATGATTCTATGCCCACCAACTTTGCTTCTCTTATAAATGTTATTTTTAATGTCTCTCTGGGTCTTCCTATTTTTCTTTATTCTGATGTTTCCCATAGAAGAGCCTGTTTTGAAATTCACCTATTGTCTATTCTCAATACATGTCCTACATATATCCATTTTCTCTTCCTAATTGTAGATGAGATAATTTTTTGCATGGCCATTTTCTTTTAAAGAGAGTTCATCTGTGCTACATAGAAATGACTCTGACATATGGAAGTGAATCATGGGCAGTAAACAGACAAATGAAAAGACAATTAGAGGCCACAGAGATCTGATTTATCAGAAGAATGTTGAAAGTTTCCTGGACAGCGAAAAAGTCCAACACAAAAAGGGAGCTCTTGAAGAAACATCAGAAAGAGAAAATCAACATTTTTTGGGCACATCATGAGAAGAGGAAAGTTGGAATACTTGGTTACAACTGGCAAAATACATGGAAAGATAGATCGTGGACGACAATGAGAGAAAATACTAGATAGCATGGTGTTCATGGCATGGAAAACAGTCAACAACAGAATTGATATGATGCATGATGGATAGAATATTGTGGAAGGACATAATCGTCTACGCCACCCGGTATGGCACATGAAGATGATGATTTTCTTTTATCTCTATATTAGCCTTAAATTAATTCCATTGAACACAGAGTATTTTTCTTAGGCTTCTGTCTTCATAAAACACTGCAAGATTCTACAATATGCATGGTTTCCCCTTCCAGAGGTTTCTCTGAGTGAGTCCCAGGGTGAGATTATGAGTCCCATCGTCGGTTGGGATCGAACCCTACCTCTTGTCCTTTGTAGTCCAGTTCACTAACCACCGAGCTATCGCAGCTTCCATAAAAGCTATATAGCACACACCAAAAGACATAAGGCCAAGTGGTACCGAAAGTGAATGTAGTTGAACTGTCCTTCATAATGCAACATCATCATTCATTCATCGTAAGCAATCAGAATATCGAAACACATGTCTCTGCAGTAAACCTCAATTTCTAATAATAAAAGAATTAACAAAATGTAAATATAAAGATCTCCAAAATGTACTACATCTATCACAGATCATAAATCATACCAATTGCTAATGAAAATAGGGCTAATTATTTAATGTGCAGGACCTGGTTTGGCTTTTATAGCCTACCCTGAGGCTGTAGCTCAGATGCCTGTGGCACCGCTGTGGTCAGTTTTCTTCTTCATCATGATTATACTGCTGGGACTAGATAGTCAGGTAACAATAACACTTAAATATTAAATAATGATAATAATGACAGTAATGTCTTGTTATTTATATAAAATATGCACAGGATAATGATAATTCACTTCCTTCTATAAGATACTAATTTGTATCACCATTATGTAAAAGTGATACAAATGTAATGCAACAGGAAAGATTAATACAAACTTATATTTATCAACATAGAAAATAAAGAAGTACACTCCATGAATGAGCCACTTATAACCTACTCTGTTATCTATTCTTACCACCATACCATACAACAAATCACCTGTAACCAACTCTATTATCCATTCTTGCCATCACACCATACAACAAATCACCTGTAACCAACTCTATTATCCATTCTTGCCATCACACCATACAACAAATCACTTGTAACCAACTCTATTATCCATTCTTACCATCATACCATACAACAAATCACTTGTAACCAACTCTATTATCCATTCTTACCATCATACCATACAACAAATCACTTGTAACCAACTCTATTATCCATTCTTACCATCACATCATACAACAAATCACTTATAACCAACTCTATTATCCATTCTTACCATCACACCATACAACAAATCACTTGTAACCAACTCTATTATCCATTCTTACCATCACACCATACAACAAATCACTTGTAACCAACTCTATTATCCATTCTTGCCATCATACCATACAACAAATCACTTGTAACCAACTCTATTATCCATTCTTACCATCACACCATACAACAAATCACTTATAACCAATTCTATTCTTGTCCTCACTCGCCCTCCCTGTCTCTTCTGATCAATAATTTGTGTTTCAGTTTGTTGGTGTTGAAGGATTCATCACAGCCTGTGTGGATTTGCACCCTAACTTTTTCCATCGAAATCATCGCAAGGAGATATTTGTTGCTCTCACCTGCACTGTCTGCTTCTTTATAGGACTGTCAATGGTCACTGAGGTGAGTTGACCTTACAGACCTGGTGTTCAAAACATTTTTAAACATTATAATGACCTATTATTATTGGGAGCCTCATTAGCTCAGTGGTGAGTGAACTGGACTACAAAGGGCAAGAGGTCGGGTCTGATCCTGATCGACGACTTCCAGTTTCACCCAGCCTTTAATGGGTACCTATTTTTTCTGGGAAGTAAAACGGCACGGATGTAATGCCGACTACATTACCCCAAAAATCATGTGTCAAAAGTCTGTAAAAATTATGGTCACTAACACCATATTCCCTATACACCACTTGGCGTGATGGGGCTCTTTACTTATTATTATTGACTTTGTTTATTTGTTTGTTTGCTTTCACTGAATGATTAAAGGAATTTTCTCTTGGTTCTTTTCATCATCCATCTTTAAAAGGACATTAAAGGGGCATAAACGTGTTGAGTAGTTGTTTAATTTGCTACTTTCAGTCCAACACATCCAACTTCAGCATTTTTGAGTAGATGATTGCTTTACCTCTTGATCCCTACTTACTAGGCCAAACTAGACTGGTTAATCTATTTCTAGAGACGCAATGAAGAGGTGTGGTAGGGTCTGGATAGTTCTAGTTCACCAATCCGGGTACAAACAGTCAGCTATGAGTTGCTGACAGACACTTTTGGATCTTTTTTTTTCTATTTTACACTTGCAATTATTATCATCATCATCAAGTACCATGCCTGCTGACGTTGGTGATCATGTCTCTCCACAACTTTTGATTTTGACAGTTATTTATCATTTAAGTTGTTGACCTTCTGCCAAGCCATTCTCTTCAACTGTCTGGTATCTTTTCTCTTTACTTCCCTCTATCTCTTCATCCCTCAATTTTTCCAGTTGTTACAATATATTCCAGCTGTTCCCTTCTCATTACAAGGCCAAAAAATGATGATTGTTTCTTCCTAATATTGGAAATTAGCTCGCTTTTGCTTTGGCCTCTTTCAGTCAGAATGTTTTCATTACTCTTCTTAACTGTCCATGGTATTCTCAATATTCTTCTGTAAAACCACATTTCTACAGCCTCCAGTGATTTTTCTTGTTTGTTATCCTATTGTCCATGATTCACATCCATATGTTAAGACTAACTGCAATTATTATATATTTTATAAATAAGGAACCAAAAACTGTGATTAAACTAAATTAAAAAAAAAACTATTAAAGCTGACAAACACACTAGCTGATTCTCAGATACATTCCATTCATAATACAAAGAGTCATCAACTTCATATTTCAAAATAAAAAGAATATACTGTACAGTCATTTGTACAGGTTCCTTTTAGAGGTTTAGTGGAGATAAAGGGGTTCAGTGGAACTGAGGGGTTTAGAAGAGATAAGAGGGTCAATGGAGATGAGAGGGTTAATGGAGATTAGAGTTTTAATCGAATTTGATTGATTTAGTGAAACTGAGAGGTTTAGTGGAGCTGAGAGGTTTAATGGAATTAAGATGTTTAGTGGAGCTGAGAGGTTTAGTGGAGCTGAGAGGTTTAATGGAATTAAGATGTTTAGTGGAGCTGAGAGGTTTAGTGGAGCTGAGAGGTTTAATGGAATTAAGATGTTTAGTGGAGCTGAGAGGTTTAGTGGAGCTGAGAGGTTTAGTGGAGGTAAGATGTTGAACATAGCTGAATGGTTTAGTAGAGTTGAGAGATTTGGTGGAGCTGAGAGGTTTAATGGAGCCGAGAGGTTTAATGGAGTTGAGATGTTTAGTGGAGCTGAGAGGTTTAGTGGAGCTGAGAGGTTTAGTGGAGCTGAGAGGTTTAGTAGAGCTGAGAGTTTTAGTGGAGCTGAGAGGTTTAGTGGAGCTGAGAGGTTTAGTGAAGCTGAGAAATTTATTGGAGCTGAAAGATTTGAGAAACTAAGATATGTATTTAAATACATAACACATTTTGCGAAGAAGAACATTCATTCATTCATTGAATGCTGTCTCTGCATCAAAGGTTGACTACGATGGAGCGCCATTCCACTATGTCTCTTGCCTTGATGGTGCAGATTGTCATAGGCTGATTTGTCCATCTTTTGATTTTACTTGCCCATGTTAGTCTTGGTCTGCCTCTGCCTCTTTTACCTTGTATTTTCCCATCCAAGGTTACTTTTAGTAGGCTGCTGTCTTTAACATGACCCAAAAATCATATTTGTCTTGTTTCGATTGTGTTTAGTAGTTCTCTTTTCATTTTTAATTGTTTTAAGACTTCATCATCTGTTTTCTTTTCTTTCCATCCAATTCTTGCTATTTTTCTATAAATCCATATTTCAATCTTCCTTTCTGTTTTCTTGTCTAATGTCCATGTTTCTGCACCACACAGGAATGTTGAGAAGATATAACATTTTGCTAGTCTTAATTTAGCCCTGATGTTATTTGTTTTAATGGTAATATATTTTTTCTAGGCATTAAATTTACTTTTTGCCATTCCTCTTCTTTTGTTTATTTCGTTTTTGTGTACTATCTTTGTTTATGATCATAGTTTTAGGCTTTTTGATATTCATATCTAATCCATATATTTTGCTTGTCATATTTAAAGATGAAGATAGTTATGTGATATTGTCTACCATGGTGTTAAGGCATTCATAAAAGGGAGTTTCAGTGACGCTCAGAGCTTTCAAGGATGAACGAGGTTTTATGGATAGGAGAGGTTCAGTGGAGATAGAAGGTTTAATGGAGTTGAGAGTTTTAATTGAATTCAAGTTTAGTGAAGCTAAAAGGAATGGTGGAGTTGAGAGGTGTAGTGGAGCTGAGAGGTTTAGTGGAGCTGAGAGGTTTAGTGGAGCTGAGAGGTTTGGTGGAGCTGAGAGGTTTATTGGAGCTGAGAGGTTTGGTGGAGCTGAGAGGTTTTGTGAAGCTGAGAGGTTTTGTGGAGCTGAGAGGTTTTGTGAAGCTGAGAGGTTTGGTGGAGCTGAGAGGTTTGGTGGAGCTGAGAGGTTTGGTGGAGCTGAGAGGTTTTGTGAAGCTGAGAGGTTTGGTCGAGCTGAGAGGTTTAGTGAGTGGAGCTGAGAGGTTTAGTGGAGCTGAGAGGTTGAGTGGAGCTGAGTGGTTTAGCAGAGCTGAGAGGTTTGGTGGAGCTAAGAGGTTTAGCAAAGCTGAGAGGTTTGTTGGAGCTGAGAGGTTTAGTGGAGCTGAGAGGTTTGGTGGAGCTGAGAGGTTTGGTGAAGCTGAGAGGTTTTGTGGAGCTGAGAGGTTTAGTGGAGCTGAGAGGTTTAGTGAGTGGATCTGAGAGGTTTAGTGGAGCTGAGAGGTTTAGTGGAGCTGAGAGGTTTGGTGGTGCTGAGAGGTTTGGTGGTGCTGAGATTTTTAGTGGAGCTGAGAGGTTTGGTGGAGCTGAGAGGTTTGGTGGAGCTGAGAGGTTTAGTGGAACTGAGAGATTTGGTGGAGCTGAGATGTTTAGTGGAACTGAGACGTTTGGTGGAGCTGAGTGGTTTGGTGGAGCTGAGAGGTTTAGTGGAACTGAGAGGTTTAGTGGAACTGAGAGGTTTGGTGGAGCTGAGAGGTTTGGCGGAGCTGAGATGTTTAGTAGAACTGAGAGGTTTGGTGGAGCTGAGAGGTTTAGTGGAGCTGAGATGTTTAGTGGAGCTGAAAGGTTTAGTGGAGCTGAGAGGTTTAATGGAGCTAAAAGATTTAGTGGACCTGAGAGGTTTATAGGGGCTGAGAGGTTTAGTGGAGCTGAGAGATTTAGTGGAGCTTAAAGATTTAGTGGAGCTGAAAGGTTTAGTGGAGCTGAAAGGTTTAGTGGAGCTGAAAGGTTTAGTGGAGCTGAGAGGTTTAGTGGAGCTAAAAGATTTAGTGGAGCTGAGAGGTTTAGTGGAGCTGCGAGGTTTAGTGGAGCTGAGAGGTTTAGCAAGCTGAGAGGTTTAGTGGAGCTGAGAGGTTTAGCAGAGCTGAGAGGTTTGGTGGAGCTAAGAGGTTTAGCAAAGCTGAGAGGTTTGTTGGAGCTGAGAGGTTTGGGGGAGCTGAGAGGTTTGGTGAAGCTGAGAGGTTTTGTGGAGCTGAGAGGTTTGGTCGAGCTGAGAGGTTTAGTGGAGCTGAGAGGTTTAGTGAGTGGACCTGAGAGGTTTAGTGGAGCTGAGAGGTTTAGTGGAGCTGAGAGGTTTAGTGGTGCTGAGAGGTTTGGTGGTGCTGAGATTTTTAGTGGAGCTGAGAGGTTTGGTGGAGCTGAGAGGTTTGGTGGAGCTGAGAGGTTTGGTGGAGCGGAGAGGTTTGGTGGAGCTGAGAGGTTTGGTGGAGCGGAGAGATTTAGTGGAACTGAGAGATTTGGTGGAGCTGAGATGTTTAGTGGAGCTGAGTGGTTTGGTGGAACTGAGAGGTTTGGTGGAGCTGAGAGGTTTGGTGGAGCTGAGAGGTTTGGTGGAGCTGAGAGTTTTAATGGAACTGAGAGGTTTTTTGGAGCTGAGAGGTTTAGTGGAACTGAGAGGTTTGGTGGAACTGAGAGGTTTGGTGGAGCTGAGAGGTTTGGCGGAGCTGAGAGGTTTGGCGGAGCTGAGATGTTTAGTGGAACTGAGAGGTTTGGTGGAGCTGAGAGGTTTAGTGGAGCTGAGATGTTTAGTGGAGCTGAAAGGTTTAGTGGAGCTGAGAGGTTTAATGGAGCTAAAAGATTTAGTGGAGCTGAGAGGTTTATAGGGGCTGAGAGGTTTAGTGGAGCTGAGAGGTTTAGTGGAGCTGAGAGATTTAGTGGAGCTTAAAGATTTAGTGGAGCTGAAAGGTTTAGTGGAGCTGAAAGGTTTAGTGCAGCTGAAAGGTTTAGTGGAGCTGAGAGGTTTAGTGGAGCTAAAAGATTTAGTGGAGCTGAGAGGTTTAGTGGAGCTAAAAGATTTAGTGGAGCTGAGAGGTTTAGTGGAGCGAAAAGATTTAGGGGAGCTGAGAGGTTTATAGGGGCTGAGAGGTTTAGTGGAGCTGAGAGGTTTAGTGGAGCTAAAAGATTTAGTGGAGCTGAGAGGTTTAGTGGAGCTAAAAGATTTAGTGGAGCTGAGAAGTTTAGTGGAGCTAAAAGATTTAGTGGAGCTGAGAGTTTTAGTGGAGCTAAAAGATTTAGTGGAGCTGAGAGTTTTAGTGAAGCTAAAAGATTTAGTGGAGCTGAGAGGTTTATAGGGGCTGAAAGATTAAAAAAAATAAAAAGAACCATGGTTAAAAGCACTTAGCTTACTGTATTCTTTTAATGAAATCATATTTGTCTATGATCAGTCTGCGCAATACCTCTTATCTTTTTGACTGTTTTTTTCTTACCTAGGGAGGCATGTATGTGTTCCAGCTGTTTGACTATTACTCTGCAAGCAGAATAGTTCTTGTTGTAGCTGCAATTGAAAGCCTGGTGGTGGCTTATGTTTATGGTATGTGTTGTGCATGTTGTGAAGCATGGTTATTTTCAAATTTTGTTATAAATTGCATAAACTAATTTTCTTTTCGGAGATCATAACATAAATAATCTAAGATATGCTGATGATACAGTCTTAATCGCTAAGAGTGAAAATGAGTTACGACAAATGTTAGACATTATAGTGAAAGAAAGAAAAATAAAGGACTCAGTCTTAATAGCAAAAGGACAGAAGTAATGGTAACAACAAAGAAAAAGACATCACCTCGGTGCAAAATAAAGACAAGTGGAATAATATTAAAACAGGTAAATGAATTTAAATATTTGGGAACTTTTTTAACCTCAGACGGAAGATGTACAACAGAGGTTAGATGCAGAATGGCTCAGGCAAAAGCAGCTTTCCAAAAAATGAGGAAGATACTGTGGAATCCATTTTTGACAATAGAAACAAGAAAAAGAGTTCTTAAATGTTACGTAGAGCCAGTCTTAACATATGGATGTGAATCATGGACATTAGGACAGCAGACAAGGAAATCACTGGAGTCTGTAGAAATGTGGTTTTACAGAAGAATGTTGAGAATACCATGGACAGCTAAGAAGAGTAATTAAAACGTTCTGAAACAGGCCAAAGCAAGATGAGAACTAATTTCCAATATTAGGAAAAAACAATCATCATTTTTTGGCCATGTAGTGAGAAGAGAACAGCTGGAATATATTGTAACAACTGGGAAAATTGAGGGATGAAGAGATAGAGGGAAACAAAGAATAAAGATACCAGACAGCTTAAAAGAATGGGATGGCAGAAAGTCAACAACAGAAATGATAAATAACTGTCGAGATTGAAAGTTGTGGAGAGACATGATCACCTACGTCAGCAGGCCCAGTACTTGATGATGATGATGATGAATACTTTTTTAGCTCTCACTTTAAATTAAAAGGTTCCCTCCTCACCTTGTTAGGCATATGAGGAATATAGTGTTGGTGACCATATTTTTGATTGATGTGGTTGGTACCACATCAGGCTGCCTTTATTTCCCAGAAAAATCTCTGGTACCCATTTTTAGAGGCTGGGTGAATACCAGAATCTTGTCAGTGTTAAAAAAAAAAAAAATCTGCCGCGTTTGGGAATCAAACCTGATCCTTCTTATCAGAAAGTGAGCACACTAACCACTCAGCCACTAAGGTAATTTAGATTAACCAACTTCATTTTTATTGAGTGAAACTCTGGATCAAAATATTAAACAAGCATGACACGAAAAGGATGCAGAGATGAAGATGCAGCAAAAATACGAATATGAGAATCAACATTTAGCTACATCTGTTCTTTATGTGGGCACGACTGCCATTCTAAAATAGAACTATTAAGTCATAACAGAGATTATCTATGGTTATGATTATGGAAGGCCCTGGTATCACTGCAAACGAATTAAAATCCATAATTGCTCAACTGCCCTTGTGAGTGGAATCATCCGAATTACTAACTCATCTCCCAAACAAAGAAAGGTAACTGTATTCCCCATCAAAGCAGTCGCAGCTACGCCAAAAGGCATAAGGCGAAACTGCACAGAAAGTAAACACAGCCAAGTGTCCTTGTCATACGATATCATCATTCATCGTAAACAATTGGAATGTCGAAACATGATCAAAACGGATGAGACACACAGCTCACGGTGTGCACAGAGCACTTAACTCAGTAGCTCCTGCAACAAGCCAGACTTGGAATATGAGGAAACTGCAACAAGGAACACTTTTCATACATAGCCTTCAATGGTTCCTGCCGCCCATCCACCATATAGACCGGAAGTTCATATCCTCCTGTTAATGATGGTCGTCATATTTTTTAAAATGTATAGTGCTTGAAGAGGTTAGGTCATCGTTTTTGACTCCAATTCCGAACATATAAAACATTGGTTCACCTGTGTTGATGAAAAGCTTATTATTATATTTATTGTTTATTAATCAATCACACAGAAGATGGACATATGTCAGACGTGTTGAGAAGAGACAACTAGAGAATTCCAAAATAGGCTCTTCTATGGGAAACATCAGCATACAGGAAAAGAGGAAGACTGAGAGACACTAAAAAGAACACTTATAAGATAAGAAAATTTGTCAGGCATAGATGCATTAAACAAGATCAAACATCTTGTCAAGAATAGAGACATGTGGCTGTAAACACTATGAACCCTATGTGATGTCTAGAGGAGCTGGAAGGATCTATATCAATCAATCATATTCATGTTTAGCTGAATATTCCTGGCCAATTTTGTAACTATGAGAATGATGCCAAACCTAATTAAGAAATGAGACCAACCCAATTATGAGTAGAAATTATATTAATAACTTATACAAAGCATAGTTATTACTTATGTTCTATCCTTGTCTAACTTCTACACATCTCCAGTTTCACTTTTTACTGTTCTGATCTCTTGCTATCTTCTTTGTTTTGAAAACAATTTTTATGTATGTTCCATCTTTACCAGGCATCAGACGATTCTGTGACAACTTGATCATCATGTTTGGATTCCAGAGCAAGACTTTTATCAAAATATTTAAAACGACAGTGACTTTATGTTGGGCTTTCCTCACACCAGCATTCACACTGGTAAAATGTTTTCATACACTTTCTTTTGCAGTAAATGTTTATCAGGATTTTTCCTGACAGGAGAGAAAACTTGATATTGGTCAATTTATTACACAGTGAAGTTGTAACGAAACTTAGACTATTCAAATAAAATGTACTATCAACCCTTACATATGCGTGTGAGAGCTGGAAACCAACAAGAGTCATAGAAACAAAGTTGAACGCTTTTGAAATAAATGTCTAAGGAAAATACTTGGTATAACGTGGAACAAATTCAAAACAAACGAGGAAATTAGAAAAACCACCAATCAACCACTAATATCTTCAGTAATAAAGAAAAGATGATGGTCATATGTTGGACATGTGATGAGAAGAGATAATAACCGAATAGCAAAGCAAGCCTTCCTGTGGGAAACAACAGGTAAGCGGAAAAGAGGAAGACCCAGAAAGACACTGAGAAAAACATTGATGAGAGAGGCAAGAGCAGCAGGAATCGGCTCCAGGTTGTGTTTCCTCCTACGTGTTGTTTCTCACATGAGGGCTTGCTTTGTTATTCGGTTATTACCTCTTCTTATGACATGTCCAACATATGTTCATCGTCCTTTCTTGATTACTGATATTAATAGTTGATTATGTGGTAGGTAGTTTATATATGAGCTTAAACATTTTTTTGTTTTAGAACTCACTGAAAGGTTACCAACATCTCACATACCCACAGATATCTTGTTATGGAAAACACAAGTTCAATTTACTCAAGAACAACAAACATAAATGTTGATATGTTAGATAAAGTTGAGTTCTTAGTTTTAGTTGAAATAATCACAGCACTGTAATATTACCTCATAGAAGTATGTGTAATTAAACTTTTAAGATAATCATACGCTTTTATCATGTTAAAATGTGAGGCAGATTGTGGGGATGTAGAATGTGCTTTTAGTCTTTATCAGGCATCTAACTAGAGTTTGAGTTAATAAATGTTGCATTTGTCTTATGTAGAACATCAGAAGAAATAAAAAATGATCAAATAGATGAAAGATATAATGTATATATGGAGTCAGTGTAGAAAGAAGTTTAGATTAGTTAGGTTTAGTCAATCATTCATTGTCATGTCCATAAGTGGTCAGATCTCCTCACCAGTATGTTCCTCAGTGTATGGAGACAGCATAGAAAGAAGTTTAATTTAGTTTAGTCGACTGACAATCCTCATGTCCATAAGTGGTCAGATCTCCTCCCAGTATATCCCTCAGTATGTGGAGACTGTGTAGAAAGAAACTCAATATTAACACATTGCATTTTCAAAGTGAAACGGTTGCATTTGTTTTTGGACTGTAAAAGTGTTAATGATAATCTTTCCTCAGGCAATCTTCATTTTGATATGTGTCAACTACTCTGAGCTGACATACAAGAGGAAATTTGTGCTCTATGAGTACCCTCCCTGGGCTATTGGCATTGGCTGGATGTTGGCATTGATCAGCGTAGTTCTGATTCCTGTGTTCATGGTACAGCGGATAATTATTACACCAGGAAGCTTTACAGAGGTGAGTGCACATTTTATTTGAATTAGTGTCACCATGTAGTTTACCTTCTTTATTATAAAATTTAATATACAAAAGTTTCAGGAGCTTCTTTCAAGCATTTTAAATAAAGGGTACATGTCCATGAAGCTACTGTCAGATCTGGTCCATGGCTTTGTCTTTATGGTATGACCAAAAGACAGCGTTTTTCTGTCAGTTTTTTTCATTCACTACTATCTGAAGATACTATCTGAAGCCACTATGTGAAGCTACTATCTGAGGCCGCTATCTGAAACTACTATCTGAAGATACTACTAGAGGCCTCTATCTGAAGCTACTATCTGAAGTTACTATCTGAGGCTGCTATCTGAAACTACTATCTGAGGCCGCTATCTGAAGCTACTATCTGAGGCCGCTATCTGAAGCTACTATCTGAGGCCGCTATCTGAAGCTACTATCTGAAGATACTATATGAAGCCACTACTATGGAAGCTACTATCTGAGGGTGCTATCTGAAGCTACTATCTGAGGCCGCTATCTGAAACTACTATCTGAAGCCATTATCTGAAGCCACTATATCTACTATCTGATGCCCTTATCTGAAGCCACTATCTGAAGCTACAATCTGAGGCCACTATCTGAAACTACTATCTGAAGCCACTATCTGAAGCCGTTATCTGAAGCCACTATATCTACTATCTGACGCCCTTATCTGAAGCCACTATATCTACTATCTGATGCCCTTATCTGAAGCCACTATCTGAAGCTACAATCTGAGGCCACTATCTGAAACTACTATCTGAAGCCACTATCTGAAGCCGTTATCTGAAGCCACTATATCTACTATCTGACGCCCTTATCTGATGCCCTTATCTGAAGCTACTATCTGAGTTACTATATCTACTATCTGACACCCTTATCTGAAGCTACTATCTGAGGCCGTTATCTGAAGCCACAATATCTACTATCTGACGCCCTTATCTGAAGCTACTATCTGAGGCCGTTATCTGAAGCCACAATATCTACTATCTGACACCCTTATCTGAAGCTACTATCTGAGGCCGTTATCTGAAGCCACAATATCTACTATCTGACGCCCTTATCTGAAGCTACTATCTGAGGCCGTTATCTGAAGCCACAATATCTACTATCTGACGCCCTTATCTGAAGCTACTATCTGAGTTACTATATCTACTATCTGACACCCTTATCTGAAGCTACTATCTGAGGCTGTTATCTGAAGCCACAATATCTACTATCTGACGCCCTTATCTGAAGCCACAATATCTACTATCTGAAGCTACTTTCTGAAGCCACTATCTAAATCTACTATCTGAAGCCACAATATCTACTATCTGACGCCCTTATCTGAAGCTACTATCTGAGGCCGTTATCTGAAGCCACAATATCTACTATCTGAAGCTACTTTCTGAAGCCACAATATCTACTATCTGAAGCTACTATCTGAAGTTACAATCCAAAGCTACTACCTGAAGGTACTATCTGAGGCTGCTATCTGAAGTCACTAACTAAATCTACTATCTGAAGGCACTATATCTACTATCTGAAGCTACTTTCTGAAGCCACTGTCTAAATCTACTATCTGAAGCTACTATCTGAAGTTACAATCCAAAGCTACTACCTGAAGGTACTATCTGTGGCTGCTATCTGAAGTCACTAACTAAATCTACTATCTGAAGGCACTATATTTACTATCTGAGGCCCTTATCTGAAGCTACTATCTGAAGTCACCAACTAAATCTACTATCTGAAGGCACTATATCTAGTATCTGAGGCCCTTATCTGAAGCTACTTATCTACTATCTGATGCTCTTATCTGAAGCCACTATCTCAATATACTATCTGAAGCTGGTGAAATAGTCACAGATGTGTAGAAGGAAACTGTTTTGCTGTGTAAATGATTTCCCCTTCTATGAAGTCTTTTCTTCTTCCATTTATAGAGATAATCTCATCTTCACCAAGCTTAAGTTAATTTTAGAGGTGGTAATTGTGAGTAAATGTATTAAACCAGATATCTCACACCTGGATGTGATGTTCAAAGACCAGTTGAGACACAAATAATGTGTCTAACCTAGAAGTCTCTCAGGTTCTACTCAGTTTATTTAAATAGGTAACATATATATTTTTGAAGGAAGGAAAGACAGCAAGAAAAGGAATTGGTCATCCTACTTCAGTCTAACTATTGAACTCTCTACCGAAGCTGGCCTATAGGGCATAGACCCAGATACTCTTTCCCTGTTTCAAAATTTTCTTTCTAGCAGTCTCAATCCTTGCAAAGATCTTTTATCAAATCTCGCCATTTGCCTCTGTTATGTGCAAGCAGCTCTATCTCATTGAGTGAGGGGGCCGACTTCAGTACAATGGTGTCACTATTGAGTTATTTGCGGGTCATCATCATTGCACTCCGAACATGTCCATAGGTGCTCAGATCCCCTCCTCAGCAATTCCCTCAGTGTCCAGCGACTGACGACTCCAGTTCTATGTTGGTTGATAAGTCTTCTTACACGATCACTAAGTTTCTCATTTCTGGCTGTGCCCATGTTAACTCCCATCTCTTTCATCCGAAGAAGTGACGTGGATCTGTGTTTGTCGAAGTCATGTGCTCTTCCCACATCTTGGAGGGCGTTGATGATGTCCGCCCGATCCATTGGTTACCCGTCCTCAACGACAGCGCAGCTAGCCAACCTGTTCGCTCTTTCATTTCTCCGTACTCCTGCATGTCCAGGGACATAGACAAAGGTGACCTTACGTATTTTGGATTTCTGCAACGACTCTACCCATTGCATGCGTACAGAGCCCGCCTCCACTTTTTTATCATGCTCATCAAATCACTCAGTATACATGCGTGGGTGTAGTCTTGTGACTCTAACCATTTGAATGCCTTGGTCACTGCCATCGCCTCCATTGTCATGCTACTCGTGGTCATGACGTATGCACCACTGTCTTCCTTGACTATTCTGCCTGCCGAACGTGCTGCAAATGCCCATGCACTTATTTGGTGTCGTCTTACAGATCCGTTTGTATATATGACTGCATCTTTCTCATCAGTGTTATCGCAGATGAGACCGTTGACCTCAGCATTAACCACGACCGGGTTCTGTTCCCTACTTTTCCTGTCGAGTGTGACAATACACGAGAAAGTCCCCTTGAATGACGTAGGCACCGGTATCCACTCCTCACCAACACTGATTTGGTAAGACCACAGACCTGTTTGATGACATCTTCTGCTCGGCCCACCCATGATTTACCTCTTTTTAGCCTGGCACCTTTCTCTGTGTTGAGCACGTGGTGCAATGGATGCACTGTATCTGTACTAATCTTCAGGTATGCTCGTGCTCTCCAGATCTTGATTCTGTCATCCATGGTTGGAAAGTCAAGAAGATACCTCATTGCTACACAGGGACACTCCCTCGTACATCCCAGGATAATGCGCATGACTTCATTTTGTATTTTCTCCAGCCTATCAATTTGAGTCGTACTGACAGTAAGAATTGCCAGGGCATACTCGATTGGTGCGAGGACTAATCCCTGGAACAGAAGAGTAAATAGCCTCTGCTCGATTTTGGCAGCTGCCATGACCTTCAAGGCGGCTAATCCTTTGCGGGATTTTGTTATCACATGGTCGACGTGGTCCCGAAAACACAGCCTGCGATCAAACTTAACTCCAATGTATGTCATCAACTTGTCCCTGGTCACCTCATCAGCTCCCATTCGTACTACCGGTGTGGTCATATTAACGATATGATTGTTAAGGGAGAACCATGAAACTGAAGCTTTATTAGGATTAACCAAGGCACCTGAAACCCCACACCAGGAAGAAATGCGATCGAGTTCGTCTTGCATTGTGGAGGCGATTCCCCGTCTGTCTCTTCCCTGTCGATATACCAGAATATCATCAGCAAAAGTCATAGTTCTTCCCCTCCCATCCAGCTGTTGTTCCGTGATCATTATTGATACACATTAAATAGAACTGGTGACAATGGTGAGCTTTGTGGCAGCCCTGGACAAATGGATGTTGGCTCGGAAGACCAACTTCCACATCTGAGTATCACCTTCCTCTGAAACAGTGCCGCGGCGATCCATCTAATGAGGAAGGGGTGCACCGCCAGTTTGAGGAGCATATGCATGAGATATTCAAATGGTACCCTGTTGTCTGCATCCTCCAGATCTATAGCAGCAGCATATGTCTCCTCTCGTCTGTGGAAGCCTTCGAAGACGTCATAGGCAAAGACTGCCGTATTGAGCCATGTCTCTTTGTTATATCTATAACCTCCGAGTGTGGGTGGGAATACGTGTTTCTGTTCAAGGTGACAGGTGAGGACACGGGCAACTATTTTCTCCAGCAGCTTGCCCGCAGTGTTTGCATTGTGATTATTCTGTAGGCACTGATCTGAGAATGGTCCTTGTTTGGCTTCGGTAGCGGTAGTAAGCAGCTGTGTAGCCACTCCTCCTCAATCTGGCCACTCCAAATGCTGGCATTAAACTCATTGGCCAGTTTTGTCAAGTCGTCGTCAGCTAAATCGCCTATGTCATCGTACCGAACACCATCTGGACCAGGAGCAGTGTCGTGTGACCTTAAGTGTTGTGCGAATGGTATCGGTTGTGATTGTGAGATCTTCTTCCAGCCCTACATCCTTACACAATTTTGACAGCGATCCCTGTATCCTCATTCTTACAGCCTCATTTCTTTGGTCTGTCTGCTCAATGTAAACCAGTTCATTTCGTGATTGTTAATGTGTACGCCTGTAATGGGAAGGTGAACACACAACAATGGCAGAATCTCTTCGAGTTCGATGAAGAGAACATCATTTTCTGCGGAGACTTTAATGCTAGAGGAAACCAGTGGGGTAACGTCATAACCAACAAGCAGGGAGAAGACCTAGAGAACGCACTGGTGTCGGCCGATTTAGTGTGCTTGAATGATGGAAGGGCAACAAGAATGGCCACTCGAACAGGGGACTCTGATAGTGTCATAGACCTGGCACTGGTGTCTTCCACCTTCGCACCGGTTTGCAGGTGGAGTGCACTGGGGTTCCACGGAAGTGATCACTATCCGTGTGTCCTCCTAATTGAGAAAAGCAGAAATAAAAGCCAGAAAAGAAAGATCCACACATTCAACTACGAGAAAACAGACCAGGACGTCTTTAGCAAAATCAGACATAGGAAACAGAGCGCCCTCGTAGGAGGCAGGAGAGATGGACGCAGCCACCCTGCCGGAACACAGAAGTTGAGGAAGCTTGGCGGAGCAAGAGATAAACGGTCAAGACATGGCAGAAAGCTAGAAGGACTGGAAGAACACAACCTGAGCTCTTGAAAGTAGAGGTCGACCAAAAAATGATGCACTTTAAACTATGTGCTAAGCAGGCTAAGGATGCCAAATGGGGTGACTTCTGTAAAAAAGTGTGCTCAGAAAAATCGCTAGCCACATTCTGGCGCCTTCATCAGAGCATGAATGGCACAACACGACACAGAGGCATACCAGACTTTCAGAACACAGGCCGGATATGGCACAAATCTGATGAGAGCAAAGGGAAGGCCCTGCTTGCCCGCTACATTGAGCAATGGTGTCACTAACACTTTACTACCCAATGGCAATTACAATGGGACTACCTTTACCGTTTTCTTCTCACAGGTCTAAATCTATTGTGATTTGTTAAATGAATTGTGTTGTTTAAGTTCACCTCAAATGGTGATAACCAACTCTATACTAGATTACACTTCTAAAATACTCTTACAGCTCATGTGTTGGGTTACAGTTACAGAATTACAATCTGTGTGTCCTACAGGTCCTGGCTGTAACAGTACCTGTATTTTTATTTCAAATGATACATCTTGAGATTTTAAGACAGTCTTAAAAGATAGAATGATCGTCTTCTTCTTTTTCTTCTTAGTGTTATGGTTATGGAAGGCCCTGGTATCACTGCAAATGAATTAAAATCCATAATTGCTCAACCGCCCATGCCAGTGGAATCATCCAAATTAATATCTCATCCCCCAAACAAAGAAAGGTAGCTGCAGTTCCCATCATAGCAGTCTCAGCACACGCCAAAAGACATACGGCAAAACCGCACACAAAGTGAACACAGCCATCTGTTCCCCGTCATATGATATCATCATTCATCGTAAGCAATCGGTATATCGAAACACAATCAAAACGGATAAATGCACAGCTCATGGTGTGCACAGAGCACTTAACTCAGTAGCTCCGGCAGCAAGCTGGACTTCTTCATAGTGTTCACCTGATAAGTAGGTGTGGATGTGTTGTGTCACTAGTTTATGGCAAAGCCACAATATCTGCACCTTTACTTTTCTGACTTACCAAATCTATCACGTTTCTAAATAATAATGATGTCATAATATAGTCTTGTTCTACTCATATTCTTTGTAGCGTCTGAGAATTTTAACAACACCGCACTTGAAGAAACACCAGCTAAGACCAAATGAGGACATGAAAAACACAATTTTGCAGGAGACTGTGTTCTCATCAGTCGAGGACATGCAAGAGAGTTACCATATTCCCATGGGGGCCCAGTTAAAGAAGGACATTGAGTCTAATCTGGAGAACAATCGTGGAATTCTCCTGGGTGGAGATCAGAGCAACAATGATAACCATTTATGTAGAGATTATAGTGAGCATAAAATATGACATGCCAGTTTGTGTTGTAAATATAATATGACTGCTGATTATTAAAAGTCTTCAGAACCAAAATCATTTTGTAAGATAAGCAATTGAGCAGAATGGCTCAGGCAAAAGCAGCTTTCCAAAAAATGAGAAAGATACTATGCAATCCATTTTTGACTATTGAAACAAGAAAAAGAGTTCTTAAATGTTATGTAGAGCCAGTCTTAACATATGGATGTGAATCATGGACAATAGACAAGAAAATCACTGGAGTCTGTAGAAATGTGGTTTTACAGAAGAATGTTGAGAATACCATGGACAACTAAGAAGAGTAATGAAAACGTTCTGAAACAGGCCAAAGCAAAAAGATATCTAATTTCCAATATTAGGAATAAACAATCATCATTTTTTGGCCATGTAATGAGAAGAGAACAACTGGAATATATTGTAACAACTGGGAAAATTGAGGGACAAAGAGATAGAGGGAAGCAAAGAGAAAAAATACCAGACAGCTTAAGAGAATAGCTTGGCAGAAAGTCAACAACAGAAATGATAAATAACTGTCGAGATCAAAAGTTGTGGAGAGACATGATCACCTACGCCAGTAGGCCCAGTACTTGATGATGATGATGTTGAAGATAAGCAGTTATGTATTGGTTGAAGTCACTGTGTTTAAGGACAAGTATACTTGGCTAGTGAGATCATATGTCTAGCCCTCTTGGATAACAGAATAAACAGGAGGTCCCGTGTGCACCCGCATGTGTTAAAGAACCCTTGGTAGTTACAATTGAAAAGAATAGGCCATAAATATGGCTGCTAAAAGTAAAAAAGGATCCTACCCTGTCTTGTTAGGTGTATGGGGAATATGGTATGCGTTTCAAGAAAAGAAACTGGTACTAGCAGCATGGATAGACCTAAAGAAAGCATTTGATAAGGTATGGAAGGAAGGGCTTTTGAAGAAACTGAGAAATTATGGAGTAAATGGCAGGATGTACAAATGGGTCAAAGCATACCTGCATAACAGGAGAGCCAGAGTGCAACTGGATGGTCTTAAGAGTAAGAAGGTCTTATTGCACCAGGGCGTTCCACAAGGAGGGGTACTATCTCCAACACTTTTTCTGATCTACATCAATGACCTAGTTACTGAACTACCACATGGCATCAAAGTGGCAATGTATGCAGATGACTTGGTAATGTGGTGCACAGAGGAGTATGCAACAGTGGCCTCCAAATTGCTACAAAGAGCTATGAATGCACTGAATTCATGGACAAATAGATGGTGTATCAGCATCAATACAGACAAATGCAGTACTACACTTTTCACACTCTCCCCAAAACAAAAAGCAGAAGCCATCTACATAAACAATGAGCCTGTGAAAGAAGACATACAAGCTACATATCTCGGAGTTACATTTGATAACAAACTATCTTGGAAACAGCAGATAAATAAGGCAACCCAAAAAGCAAGGAGGAAATTGGCTATTCTAAGAAAGTTGTGTGGAACCACATGGGGTGCGAGTGGGAAAATACTCAGTAAAGTTTACCAACAGTGTATACGCCCACATTTAGAATATGGATCATCCGCATGGTGCTCAGCATCAAACACCACATTGCAAGAACTGGATAAAGTACAAAACCAGGCACTTAGGGTCATCACAGGAGCAATGAAATCAACACCAATATTGGAGATGGAGAAATTGTGGAGGATACCAGCACTGAGAGAACGGAGAGACACAAAGGTGCTGATACAGGCAGAAAAATTTGTATGCATGCCGAGACATCCAATGAAGGACAGATTCCAAAATCTTGCATTGGGACGACTTAAGAGAAGCAGCTTTATCCACCAAGCCAAGCGTATTAGTAGACAAACACCAGACATGCCAAGAGTTGTTAAATCCCTTCTGCCCATACCAGAACAGACTCCCTGGACAGATGAATCAGGATTATCAGTTCAAATACGGACAGAAGTGAAAGGAATAGTTGACAAAGAGGAACAAAATAGTCTACAGCGAAAAACAATAGCTCTCAGTTTCCTGGATGAAGAATACCCACAAGACCTATGGATTCGTGTGTACACAGATGGATCAGCACAGAATGCAGTAAAGAATGGGGGAGCAGGTGCATATATAGAGTACCCAAATAACACTAGGGATATGAATAAAATAGCAACAGGGAAATATTGTCACAATTATGATGCGGAAATACAAGCAATAAAGTTGGCAATAGAAAAACTGCTGAACAGTAATCTTAGCCCACAGCCTGTAGTGTTTTTGACAGATGCAAGATCAGTACTCCAGGCACTACAATCCAGAAAATTACCACATCTGCAGACCTTATTGACTGAACTCTGCAAGCACCACAGGGTTGCCCTGCAGTGGATCCCGTCTCACTGTGGAATACCAGGAAATGAGAAAGCAGATCAGTTGGCAAAGGAAGGTTCAACAGGCACACAACTAGATACACCGGTTACATACCATCATAAGAAACAGATAATCAAATCAATCAGAGGACCACAAGCCCCAAATCAGGATGCCTTTCATAATATGAATAGATATGAACAAGTTATCATTATGCGCCTAGGAACAGGACACAATCGACTCCATAGTCACATGTATACAAAATTCAAGATCGGCACATCAACTACTTGTACATGTGGACAGGCACCCCAGACTGCTGAACACATACTTCAAGACTGCACTGAATATAGTAGACTGAGGAAAATCCATTGGCCCATAGATACAACACTACAGACAAAACTATATGGGCCACTGCAAGAATTACAAAAGACAGTAAAATTTATACAGGAAACGACATTGCAGATATAGACAATACTTCAGGCGAACGAAAGATAGATAGATGGGGAATATGGTGTTAGTGACCATATTTTTCTATGACCACGGCACATCTTTGGGTGATGTGATTGGTATCACACCAGGCTGCCTTTACTTCCCAGAAAAATCTCTGGTACCTATTTTTAGAGGCTGGGTGAACCCTGGAGCCTTGTCAGTCCAAAAAGAAAATCCACCATTGCTGGGATCGAACCTGGACCCTTATGGTCAGGAAGCGAGCACAGTAACCACTCAGCCACCGAGGCACTGCCCGGCCGGGTAAAATTATCAGCATAAATCTACACACACTGTGGATCCCAGGCCATGCCATGGGGTTTGTGCACGTGTTCTAGGATATTCTTGAGGGTGATAGCGGGTCCTAACAACAGACAACAAAATAAACATCAATCTAAATTGCAACTGCCTCCAGAGCTTCCGCTGTTTTGCACTCCAAAGTGAACATAACAGTGGACACACACACGTCTATGAAGTCCTAGACCTCTAAATATTTCATAATGCATACAACAAGCAAGAAGTGAAAACACACGTTGTCTGCACTGAGTATGGCTTATTCAGATAATTACTGGAGTTTACTTTTGTACTGTTCACATATGACTATGCTTGAGTTTTTATTGATTATATTCAGAAACATGTCATTATTATATAATTAACAAAAGTTTATGTACATATAATTGTATCTTTTACTTATTCAACAAATAGAATTAATGACAATGCATACATCTTTGTTGTTTAATATATTGCATTTGTTTTTGTGTATTACTAAACTATTTAATTAAAAAGGTGATACAAAATGCCAAATAATACATCCTTTGAAAGTGGTCAGTGACTCATAACTGACTGCTTCCATCAGGATCAGTGAACCAGAACTGATCAAGATCCTTCTCCACAATGAACTTTGAAAAGGGTTGAATGAGGTGGTACCCAGTACCAAGAAAGGCCAAACTGAAGTTGGGCCTAATCTTTTTTTTTTTTTTTTTATTTTTTTTAATGAGCAAATTGTGCAGGGGCATTGTTGTCAGGGGAGTGCAAACAGAAATAAACATTTTCAAAATTGTTACAACTTATTCATTAACTCATCAGTTATGAACTGATCAACCAACAACTTCTATCTATCTATTGACCTTTCGAGCCGTAACCGGCCCATAGGGCGTAGACCAAGATACACCTTCTCCTATATGAATTTTTGTTCTAGCAGTTTTCTTTTAAAGATATTTTATCAAATCTCGCCATCTGTCTCTGTTCTGTGCAAGCAGTTCTATCTCATTGAGGGAGCCGATTCCTGCTGCTCTTGCCTCTCTTATCAATGTTCTTTTCAGTGTCTCCCTGGGTCTTCCTCTTTTTCTTTTACCTGTTGTTTCCCATATGAGGGCTTGCTTTGCTATTCGATTATTATCTCTTCTCATCACATGTCCAACGTATGACCATCGTCTTTTCTTTATTACTGAAGATATTAGTGGTTGATTGGCGGTTTCTCTAATTTCCTCGTTTGTTTTGAATTCGTTCCATTCTATACCAAGTATTTTCCTTAGACATTTATTTTCGAATGCGTTCAACTTTGTTTCTATATCTCTTGTTTTTTTCCAGCTTTCACACGCATACGTAAGGGTTGATAGTACATTTGATTTGAATAGCCTAAGTTTTGTGTTTGTGCTAATGAGTTTTGATTTCCACAACTTTTCAAGGCTTCTGAAAGACATTGCTGCTTTAGCCAGTCTGATTCTAATTTCTTTGCTCGTATCCCCTTCTCGATCAATGTGACTTCCAAGATAGATAAAGTGATCGATCTCTTCTACTGGTTTGTTTTCCATGTATATTTTGTCACTTGTTGGAATTAAACTTTTCATGACTTTAGTCTTTTCATGATTGACCTCAAGCCCAATTTTGCTGGCTATTGATGATAGTTCATTTGTGTTTTCCTGCATCGTTTTTATCTGACTGCTGATGAGAACTATGTCATCAGCAAAGTCGAGGTCCTCCAAATGGTCTCCTTGTATCCATTCGATGCCTTTATTACCAGTGCAGCATTTCTTCATTATGAAGTCCATAACAATTCCAAATAACAAGGGCGATAAAATACATCCTTGTTTAACCCCAGTTTCTATTGGGAAACATTCGCTCAGTCCTTCCTCTGTTCGAACTGCACGTGTAACCATCATACATGTCTTTGATAATATTTATGATTTTTGATGGTAAGCCATATTGCTTCAGAATTTTCCACAAAGAATCTCTATGAATACTATCAAATGCTTTTTTGAAGTCGATGAAGTTAAGTACAAAAGGTTTTTGCTTTTCAATGTGTTCCTCCAATATAAGTCGTAGAGTGAAAATGTGGTCAAGACAGCTTCTCCCTTTTCTAAACCCAGCCTGTTCTTCACGCATTACTGTATCTATTGAATCCTTTATTCTATTTAGGATGATTTTACAGAATAACTTTGAGGCAACTGACAAAAGTGTCACGCCTCTCCAGTTGTTACAATCTCTAAGATTGCCCTTTTTTGGGATCTTAACAATGATTCCTTTTTTCCATTTATGAGGCGTCTTCTCTGTTTTCCAAATGATGTTGAACATTTTTTGGAGATGTATTAAATTATGGCTATCAATTGCCTTGAGGATCTCAGCTGTTAACTTATCCTCTCCAGCAGCCTTGTTATTGGTCATTAGCTTTAAGGTGGTTTCTATTTCACTCAAGGTGAAGTCATCTAAATTTACATCTAATTCTGCTGCTGGTGTTTCAGCTTCAAAATCTATTAAACTGTGAGGTAATGGACGGTTAAGAATTTCTTTGAAGTGTTCCGCCCAACGGGCTTTTATGTCTGCGCTTGTTGTTAGCATTAATCCAGATTTGTCTAGAATTGGTGTTCCACTGGATGTATAGGTGTTTGTCAGCATCTTTTGTACAGTATAGAGAGTTCTGCTGTCTCCTGTAATTGCAGCTGTCTCTGCTTTCTCTGCCAAGTTGTCTATATAAGCTCTTGTATCTCTTCTTGCCGAACTTTTCACTTTGTTGTCTAATTCTTTGTATGTTGCTTTTGCCAGAACCTTTCCAAGATCTGTCTTTACATTAGTCATGGCTCTCTTCGCTTCTCTTCTTTCTTTGATGTATTTCCACGTGGTGTCTGAGATCCAAGCTCGTTTTTCCATTTTCTTCAGTCCAGCACTTGCTTCTGCTGCTGTCATTAGTATTTTGCTCTGTGAGTCCCACATTTCATTGATATCTAAGTCTATTTCACCAAGTGCTGAATAACAATTACTTAGCTCTATGTTAAACTTTTCCTTTATGGCTTCATCTTTCAGTTTATGACTATCAATTTTATGTGTAATTGACCTCTTCTGTTGGTTTCTAAATTTTAATCTTATTTTCCCAATGCACAGGTTGTGGTCACTATTAACATCAGCACCTCTGTATGTTCTTACATCTATTAATGACGATCTGAATTGTTGTTTAATACATAGGTGGTCAATTTGATTTGATGTTCTATCATCAGGAGATATCCATGTTGTTTTGTGAATGTTTTTGTGTGGAAATAATGTCCCACCTATAACTAAATTTTCTATTAAACATAATTCTATTAATCTTTCTCCATTCTGACTTGTTGTATTACAGCCTTCTCTCCCCATCACATGTTCCACTCCTGCGTTATCTTGTCCTACTTTGGCGTTGAAGTCTCCCATTACAATTAAAAGATCGTGTTTTGGTATTTTGTTTATAAGTTGTTGCAGTTGGTTATAAAAATCATCCTTAACTTCATCATCAGCTTCGTTAGTAGGCGCATAACATTGAATAATTGAAAGTCTTCCATGTTTTGTTTTGTAGCGTGTTCGTATCAGACGGCTATTTACCGGTTCCCATTCTAATAAACTTCTTGCAGCTTTGTCTGTCATCATTATGCCTACTCCTTCACGGTGTTTTCCATCTTCCCTTCCAGAAAAAACTACTATTTTATTATCAATAGATCTCCTACCTGTTCCAGGCCAGCGCATTTCGCTTTCCTAAAATATCTAGATCGTATCTATCCATCTCGCTCGCGACCTGTGCATGTTTCGTCGGAGCGGCCATTGTTCGCACATTCCAGAATCTTATTTTTGTTGTTGTTTTAGGGCCGAAAAAACTATCACTACTATCTACTGCTAGTTTACACATTCTGTATCAGGTCTACGTTTCATTAACAACATCGTTTTTACGATAGCGGCTTGTTAAACCTCTGATCAACGGTTCTATACCAAGCCGGAGAAAAATAATTCCTCCATTTTGGAAACAACCGGAAACAACAACTTACAGAATCTGAATTTACTGAGATTTCGACACGTTCATAAAATTTACAACCTCAAAATACAAATTCTTAGAATTTAACAGTTTTCCACTAACAAACATTTTCCCCCTCCCTATACTTTCCTACAAGAGGTAGGGTTCGATCCCAACCGACGGCTTCCGGTTCACCCAGCCTTTAATGGTACCGGATTTTTTTCTGGGAAAGTAAAGCGGCACGGGCGTAATACCGACCACATTACCCCAAAAAATAATGTACCAAAGGTCTGTAAAATATATGGTCACTAACACCATATTCCCTATACGCCACTTGGCGTGACGAGGGCTCTTTACTTTTTTTTTTAACTATAATTATTGCTTCCGGTGACCCGTGAGTGTCGGGTTTGTTTCATTTGATGTTAGATTTTTTTTTTCAAACACCAGTTGTACTTCATAAAAATTACAAAGGTGTTGTAATCCTGCTATTTTTTAAAAAATAAATGTTCAATGTTATAGCGTTGCACCACATCTAGACCTTGTAGCTGAGTGAACAAATGAACAGCCTTGATAAAACAGTACGTGAGTTTATTTGACCATCTAACATGGCGCAGAACAATATATGTTAATTCCATAGAGACGACTTATTCACAATTAGTGATCTTTTATCACTCGCTCACATCTCGTACCGGAAATATTCATAGCCAGCTGATCATATAATAGTAGTACTAAAAGCTTGGACTTGGAGTCAATTACTAATCACGGTTGTTTTACTTCTGAACTATAGCAACTATCTCTCAAAACAGTGATCTAACTAAGGCCAGTGTGCATGGCCATTCCGTAGTCGCCTATCACCTAATTAAATACAAAGAAAACACAGCTCGTGTATAAGTGTCATAATCTAGGGTTAAAATGAATACATCTGGAGACAGTCCAGAGCTACAACTACCTGGGACATACTATAACCAATGATGGAAAATGTCAAATTGAAATAAACAAAAGAATAGGTATGGCAAAAGGTAATTTTAATGCCATGAAAAATATACTAACAACAAAACAAATATCAGCAGGGCTGAAACTAAGAATGGCAAAATGTTACATCTTCTCAGTATTCCTGTGTGGTGCAGAAACATGGACATTAGACAAGAAAACAGAACAGAAAATTGAAGCCTTTGAAATGTGGATTTATAGAAGAATAGGTAGAATTAGATGGAAAGAAAAGAAAACAAAGTTTTAAAACAACTGAAAATAAAAAGAGAACTACTAAATACAATTAAGACAAGACAAATTAAATTTTTGAGGCATGTTAAAAGACACAACAGCCTACTAAAAGTAATATTGGAAGGGAAAATACAAGGTAAAAGAGGCAGAGGCACACCAAGACCAACATGGACGACGAGTAACATCAAAAGATGGACAAGTCAATCTATGACAGCCTGCACCATCAAAGCAAGAAACAGAGTAGAATGGCGATCCATGGTAGCCAACCTTCGTTGCGGAGAAGGCACTCGGCGATGATGAAAATGAATATACAATCTACCTATTTCATACAAACTCATTCTTTATTTAATTAATTTAAAAAATATATAAATATATTAGCTGAGAAATTATTGGAAAATATTGTACCCTTTAACCACATAGACATCTTGTAGACCAGTTCCATTAACACTGCATTGTATGTATTATGTGCATTCTCATTGTGTTTGTTGTCTCACACAGTTTGTGATTAATCCCAGTCGATGTCTCTCATAACTTCTCTGACCAGTAAGTTCTTGATGTTTAGTTTGATCAAGCTTTCATCTCAGTTGATGTCTCTCATAACTTTTCTTTACCAATAAGTTTCTGATGTACTGTCTGATCAAGCTTTCATCTCAGTCGATGTCTCTCATAACTTTTCTTTACCAATAAGTTTCTGATGTACTGTCTGATCAAGCTTTCATCTCAGTTGATGTCTCTCATAACTTTTCTTTACCAATAAGTTTCTGATGTACTGTCTGATCAAGCTTTCATCTCAGTTGATGTCTCTCATAACTTTTCTTTACCAATAAATTTCTGATGTACTGTCTGATCAAGCTTTCATCTCAGTTGATGTCTCTCATAACTTTTCTTTACCAATAAGTTTCTGATGTACTGTCTGATCAAGCTTTCATCTCAGTTGATGTCTCTCATAACTTTTCTTTACCAATAAGTTTCTGATGTACTGTCTGATCAAGCTTTCATCTCAGTTGATGTCTCTCATAACTTTTCTTTACCAATAAGTTCCTGATGTACTGTCTGATCAAGCTTTCATCTCAGTTGATGTCTCTCATAACTTTTCTTTACCAATAAGTTTCTGATGTACTGTCTGATCAAGCTTTCATCTCAGTCGATGTCTCTCATAACTCCTCTGACCAATAAGTTCCTGATATTTAGTCTGACTGATCAAGCTCAGATCAATGCTGACTAATCTAATACATATTTTTGGTTTAATTTTATTATATTTGTCACCATTATTCTCTTGCTCCTATTGTGCTACAACACTACTGACCAGCTCTTCCTAATAAGAATAGACATTAAAAGCAAGCAACAAAATGCACAATTAAAAACAAAAACTGTGAAACACATTTCCATAAATAGTTTATTTGTGATATTATCTGACAATCAGAAACATAGCTTACTACCTTGTCTTATATAATCTAGCACATGATGATATCTTCCTGTGCGTTGTTCATAAGGAATATAAATTACCCAAGTGCAAAAAACAAAGTACTACTAATGTACATCCAGATTAGATGGCAATCATAGATTTTAAATGTTAGAGATTGGTGTAGACCTCAAACCAATCCCCAAAAATATATGTATATCAAAATTAAAGACAGGATGACATTTGATAACCATTTCATTATACTAAAATAATGATAAAGTTCAAAAATGGACAGGAAAATTACCCGGAATAAATGGCATAATATAGATACAAATATATATATAGCATGAATTGAATATCTGGTAAAATGATAAATATAGTTTTGAGAAAATCTGGGGATGTCCTAAAGTTGTCAACTCTTTGAAAGCTCACTTCAGGTGTTTCTAAAGTCCCTGTGCAGTGAAACAAAATATCATGACGTAAACTCATCAAATCGGTGACGTATTTTCAAAACTATTTTCAAATCTATTTTCAAAACTATTTTCAAAACTATTTTCAAATCTATTTTCAAAACTATTTTCAAATCTATTTTCAAAACTATTTTCAAATCTATTTTCAAAACTATTTTCAAATCTATTTTCAAAACTATTTTCAAAACTATTTTCAAATCTATTTTCAAAACTATTTTCAAATCTATTTTCAAAACTATTTTCAAAACTATTTTCAAAACTATTTTCAAAACTATTTTCAAAACTATTTTCAAATCTATTTTCAAAACTATTTTCAAAACTATTTTCAAATCTATTTTCAAAACTATTTTCAAATCACTGCACAGGGACTTTAGAAACACCCTATATAACATCATTTTAGTATAAGCACTTTTTAAAAAAATATATCCAGTGACAGACAATTTGATATTCACCATGTGATATATCTAGTGTGGTCAGTTGTTACAACAGAATGATTCTATTGATTTGAAAGCCGTGGTGTCTAAATGGTTAAACTCTACTGACCAAAATGGTCAAAATTAAGTTTTAAAAAGTGGAAAATTTTGTGAGGACTCTGAAGTTCATCCGACCTCTGAAAATTGATACTAATGGCTTTTTCTGCAAATGTAGGGTGGTCTGACATGACACAGACCAAATCGGACAAATACGGGTAATAATACCATATTCCCCATACACTTTAAGGCTAGGAGAAAACCCTTCTTTTTTTTTTTTAAATAAATATAACTGTTCAAGATATTTATGAGTATGATTCATGACAAGCCTGAAGCATAACATATTTTGCATAATATACATCAAAATTCATCTCGTATATTGTACATCAAAATTCATCTCTTTACAAAATTACTGAAAGAGATGAAAACACATAGACTTTTCCAGAACCTGAAACATAGCTGTTTGTTTTCATCTCAAAATGACATTTTAGTTCCAATCTTGAAGCTGTTGCAGCATTTATGGATAAAGAAGTCCTGAGCCTAGTACATTCCACTCATTTTTAAATTAATATACCATGGATGTGGTTCTTAATCAGAGACACCACACAAAAGATGTACAGATTTTAGTTAAAGCCAATTTTTTTTTTTTTACGTTCGCCAACTTTGACCTGTGACAAAGTCCCTAGGGACTAGGACCTGAATTCTTGCCTGTTAATCCATTTTTCCCTGGCAGCCGTGTGCACAGTCTGATCAAGCTCATCGCACATGCAGATAACTCAGTCTTCGGAGGTACTCATATTTTTTCCCAAGCCGGGCTTCGCTGCTGAGACCAGGAGTGGTTGTTGCAGAGAGAAATCATAAACAAAAATCCCAACTGGTGCAGCCGAGATTTGAACCCACAACCTCTCTGTCTCAAGGCCAGTGTCTTGCCTTGAGACAAACCAGTCCCCATATTGATGTATGAATGATATAATTGTAGTTAAAACTCGTAAAAATATTAAACATTGACAAACCTGAGAGTTTTGAGGGATGCAATATTCCATTTTTAACCACAAAAGTTTTTTTTGTTGTCAATTTTGCGATACAGTTACCTTTACATAATCACTTTAAATGTATAATAGATGAAGCATGTATTTTATCTTCATGGAAAGACACAGATAAGCAACTCAACTAAAGTGGCAGTAACATACAACTGTGGGAAGTATGTGAGAGACAAGAAGCACTAACTGAAAACATGTCCAGATAAAACAAATTTGATCAATAACTCAAGAAAAGATCAATGATTCTCACAATGGCTGTATCACACCCAGTGGAGTGGTGCTGGCTTCATTTAAAGTGGACAATGCATAGTAAATTTGGTAACCACTGTTTGTGATAAACAAAATAAAAGACAACTTGAAAGCTTTAGGCTAGGGCTGAGTGGTCTTGTGGTAAGATGTTGGCCTCTGGACAAAGTCCTGGAGCTCAATCTCTACCATGGTTGGTAGGAATAACAAAATATATAATCTGTGGTTTCTTTATTGCTCTACCCTCCCCTGGTCTCAGGGCAGTAAGAACCAATGTCTAGTCCACTCTGGAAACTGTGAAAAACAGGAAGTCCCATGTGCACTCGCACATTAAAGAACCCTTGGCAGTTTAAAGTAGAAATGAGTAGCCCAAAAATGGCCGCTCCTGGCAAAAATTATTAAGCAAATCTACTCATCCATACCAAAGATGGATTGTCAAGATTAAAGGAGCAGATATCGTGACTATGCCGTTAACAAGTGAACACTATGAAGAAGAATGCTTTACTTTGGCAAACAAGACAAAACTAAACTAAGACCAAAAACAGAATTTAAAGCTGAAACATCTTAGATGTTGTCATTTTTTTTTGGTTGTAATCAACTTTGCTGTTGCTCTATGTGGTTTTCATGTTTACTCTTGTTGAAACTGACAAACGGAGTCCCGTAGTGGATAGAAAGTAACTGAATTTGCCTTTCTGAGTGAACCTGATGTTCTAGTATTAATCTTTGTTGTCATCTGTGGTAACCTTCGGTTGTGTGCTATATATCACTTTGGTTTTGTCATCTGTGGTGACCTTCTGTTGTGTGCTATATATCACTTTGGTTTTGTCATCTGTGGTGACCTTCTGTTGTGTGCTATATATCACTTTGGTTTTGTCATCTGTGGTAACTATTTATTATGTTCTATATATCACTTTGTTAAGTCTTACTTCCTTGCAAAGCAGACTGCGACATCATCTTGTTTTATGAACGACAAAATTCATTCACTTTGTGTGGTCCGTCATCATCTTTCACAGGGTGCTTCGTGTCTGATCTATACTACGGATTTCTGTTTTCACTGTCCACAAGAATGTCTGTTGTCTGCCTTTCACATTTTCTCCAGACTATAAGGCATGCTGTTCTTGTGATTGTTTCTGGATCACTTCTGAGTACACAACCAATCTAACTCCATCTCCTTCCTGTTATCATGTATGCATCTCCTCTTGGTTGAACCGTCTTGAGCATTTCATTGTTGTTCATTACTTCAACAAGTAAAGGACTAAAGTCATGTAAAGGGCTTCTTTCATATCTTATATATATTTTATGAGATATATCAATATGGGCAATATTGTGTTAGTACCCATTTAGGTAGCTTAGTTGGCTTTGTGCTCTAGCATTTGTTTCTCGTGTCAAGGCGCTGTGTTGAGTATGGTTTTGATCCTGCTTCAGGCTGTCTGTTGTTCTTTGTTTTTTTCAGTTGATTATTTGTGATTTTTTTTCTGAGAGTTGTATACATATCTCTTCCCCTGAAAAGATTTACTGATCTATCGCATCAGAAGGTTCACTCCATAATAATTTTTATTTAAATATTATTTGTCTCTGTTAGTGTCCATGTTTTTCAATGACCAATGGCACATTTTAAAGGGTGATGTGGATGCTATAACACCAGTCTTCCCTACTTTCCCAAAATAATCCTGACCCATTTAGGCCTGGGTGAACATGGGAGCCTATCAGTCAGGATCAAACCTGACCTCTTGGCCTTAGTAGTCCAGTTCTATAATCACTGGACTACTGCCGCTCCATAAATTTGTAAGAACTAGGTATCATTGCTCATCATCATCGGGTTGCATATCCTTTACAGAATGTTGCCCTTATCACAGTCTGTTGGAAAGAATCTGTTTCTAGCTAGATCTGCTACCCTGTTGTCTAGTTGAAGGTCTCTTGCATGTTTTCTTTGTCTGTCTCTGTTTTGTTTTTATTCATCTATATTCCTCTCAGGTCAAAGACGGCACATAGAACAGAAGTCATAGTTCTCCACGATTGATGATTTGCTACTAGTTCTTGGTTGTTTCTTAGTCCCATGTTTGAGCCTTCCCTATTAATTGTTCTGCATAGGGATTCTCTTGGTCCACCTTGTTTTATTTTACCAGAAGGTTTCCACATGAATGCCTGACGGAGAAGTCTTTCTTCATCCATTCTCAGTACATGTCCATTGTATTTCCGCCGTCTTCTTATAAAACATGTCATGTGATTGCAATTGTGGGCTAGATTTTCCATTTTGGTAACAGTCAATGTTTTACAATGGGGGCTTGTTTGGCTGCCGATCAGCAATCCATTGCTAGAGAGGACATAAACAACACTTCTATTTGAAACCGCAACTAGAAAAATATGTTATTATTATTATTTGGTATTATTACTATTTATAATTATTACTATTTGTAATTATTACTATTTGTAATGAAATGATTGATTTTATTGAGAAGGTGTCAGGTAATATGTGACCTCATTAGCATGAAATGAAAAATTATTATAGGCAGTTGTGAAGGGAGCATCCTCATCATGTCAAGCAAAAAAGACTGCTAAAATAAAATGTGCCACGGGAGCCAAGACGCTGGACAGCACCTGGACTAAAAGTGGCCAGCGACTCATAGTTAACTGTTTGTGTCAGGATCAACAGTAAGAGCGGATCAAGATCCTACAGAACCTCTGTAGTGAGAGACTGACTAGTCTGGTCAAGTGAGTGGGCATCAAAGAGGAAAGGCAATACAGAGCCAAAAAATGCTGTGTTGAAGTTGGCTGTGTTGGGCTGAAGGATGCAGATATCACAGCTTACTGTAAACCTAGCATAATACATCTATGCCCACTTAATGTTATTTTAAGGAGGGGAAGACGAGTAGTCATTGAGTGAATGCAGCTGCAAAATAAGAAATGTGTCAGAAACCACTGAGTATCAATGTTACAGCTCTGATGCCAAGTGACTGCGCATCAAACGAAATGTTCTTTTATTCAAGATTAACCTGGCTTGTCCCTGGTACATGAATATCATGGCAGTATCAGACTGTCACTCACAAACAATAATTATAGGAACAATCATGATTGTAACTATAATTTTAATCATTGGTTATTTTTCTTTCTTTTTCAATAAAAACTATCATTTGGAAATTCTTTTCTTCAAAAATTATACTTCCCATAAAGAAATTAAAATCAAATAAGAAAATTAATCAGAAATGATGTCAATGAGTATAATGTTTATTCTTATTTCTTCTTATCATCACATACTGTGTGAATGGGATGTAAACCTAAATATAAATGTATCACTAGATTTCTAATGGGTTTGGGAAGAGGGGGGGGGAGAGAAGAAGAAGTGATTGATAAGATGAAAAGGATGCGATTCAGTTAACAACATGAATATGTCAGTTCTAGGTTTGAGAAATGTCTTTACAAATGATTCTTACTGCCTCTGATATCAATATTAAAGTTTATGTCAACAATGAAGTGAAAGGGAATATAAATAGAGACATCTTGCCTGAGATTGTAGGAATGGAAGCACATAGAAGTCATGAGTACATCAAAGGATGATCGAAAGTCAAATATGTCGTTAATGAAAACAAAAGTGTTAAATTTAAAACAATCACTGTGAGTTGAGAATGTATCAAGTGGTGTATGGCCATCAAATGTTATGTAACAAAGTTCAGTCTGAATTACTTGTAATTAACCAGATGAATTAGCATCTATACACACATGAAAATCCAGTTTGAATATATTAATTTGTGACAAGGTTTGAACAAAAACACAAAGAAAATTAATGTGTTAATACTACAGACATCTGTTGTCAATGTTTGGGAATGGTTTCAACCAATGATTGGGTCCATCAGGAAAAATGACCAAATGAATGATAATTATTTTGATATTTGTGGTGGTTGTGAAATAGCAATGATGATGATAATGGTAGTGCTAACTAGTGGTAATGGTGAAGTGGTGATGAAACAGCAAATGATAAGTAGTGATGAAGATGCAGGCAATGATTACTAATGATAATGATGTAGTGATAACAACACAAACCGTGATAACTGATACCAATTATGCAGTAGTGATAATGCAAAAAGTAACAACTGATAGTAATGATGTAGTAATGAGAACAAAAGTAGTGATGCTGCAAATTAATGTCTGTGCTTGAGATAAAGTAGCTCTGTTTTATTGATCTTTTCTTTTAAATTATTCTCAACCAAGATGTTACTGCCCATCAGAAACATCACTCTATCACACCACTGGAACAGGTTATTCATTTCTCTATTAAAACAACATGCCATTTGTCCAAGCCTATTCAAAATTAATTCAAAAAAGGTTTTCAACTTGTACAAACATCATCAAGGACCACAAAAATTGGCCTAGCAAAGTCTTGAACCCAAAAAGTCTTCATGGCTCAGTGGTTAGTGTGTTCACAGCTGATCAGGAGGTTCAATTTCCAGATATAGAGAAATTTCTTTGGAGGCCAACATGGCTTTATGGTTCACCCAGCTACTGAAAATGGGCACTAGAGAATTTTTATTGGAAAGTAGGGCAGCCTAGTATGATACCAATCACGCTGCCCAAAAAATGTGCCCTCCTCCTTCTTTCCTTCCTCATTTGCTTTCATCATTGAGGGGATACAATTTGCAATCTTTTGCTCTTCAGTTGGCCTCTCCTGCTATTATGTTTCCTAGTGTTTGTAATATTCTGTCAATCCATCTTTTTTGTGGCAGACACTTAAAACTGGTGTTCTCAAAATGTTTATTAAAGGCCCATTGTGCTGTGTTTTGGTCTTTCTTTCTTATCACAAAGTGAAACCATTTTATCTCTGCTGTTTCTTAGTGTATTCTATGGTAGCAAGAATTAATCTTAGTTTTTTTTTCTCAGTTCTTCATTTCTGATCTTATCTTTCAGGCTGTTTCCTGTCATTCATCAAACACATTTCATCTCAGTAGTGGTTTTTTTTTTTATTATTGTTCTTGAGTCTAGGGTCTAGTTCTGGCATTGGTAACATTTGTGCTATTGGTCACTGGAAAATATGGGCAGTGTATTTGTCACACAAACACAATATTTCTGTACATTTTAGAGGGTGGAAGAAGCCCTTATTTACTTTTAATCTAGCAGTGAACAATTCAAACAAATTCATCTCACAAAATGTTTAATCCCACCATCACATCTGAATGTGCACCTGGTTAGTGAACACAAATTTTAAAAGCCACTACTTTATTTAGTTACTTTTTTTATGTGCTTCCACCAGCTTTCACCTCTGGTGAAGTCCCTGGAGACTAAGAACTGAATTTTGCTTGTTAATCCATTATTCCCTGGCAGCCGTGTGCACAGGGGTCCCTCATTGCTCAGGCAAATAACTCTGTCTTGAGGTACTCATATTTTTTCCGTAGATGAGCAATTGACATTTCAATCTGGGCCTTGCTGCTGAGGCCAGAGGTGGTTGATGCAGAGAGAAATCACAAATAAAAATCCCAAATGGTGCAGCCAGGGTTTGAACTCACAACCTCTTTGTCTCAAGACCAGCATCTTGCCTTGAGACCAACCAGTGCCCCAGAGACTTCTAATGTGTTCCAAAGTTAGACAAAATGAAAGACACATTCACAAACATGCCATGTTTTTTTTTATTAAAATATCAGCTCTGTTAATAAAATCCAATGTTTTCATTTTAGTCAAAAAATGATTAGAAATCTGGCTCAATAATTAAACTGTGAGTGTTTGAATGGAGAGTACATGTATAATTTTACAGCATTATTTTTAAAACAGGTTAACTTCATTGTTAACACATTCAAATGTAAACAAGATTAATGTTTCCAAGTGCAATCTAGGCTATTCAAATCAAATGTACTATCAACCCTTACGTATGCGTGTGAAAGCTGGAAAACAACAAGAGATATAGAAACAAAGTTGAACGCATTCGAAAATAAATGTCTAAGAAAATACTTGGTATAGAATGGAACGAATTCAAAACAAACGAGGAAATTAGAGAAATCGCCAATCAACCACTAATATCTTCAGTAATAAAGAAAAGACGATGGTCATACGTTGGACATGTGATGAGAAGAGATAATAATCGAATAGCAAAGCAAGCCCTCATATGGGAAACAACAGGTAAAGAAAAAGAGGAAGACCAGGGAGACACTGAGAAGAACATTGATGAGAGAGGCAAGAGCAGCAGGAATCGGCTCCCTCAATGAGATAGAACTGCTTGCACAGAACAGAGACAGATGGCGAGATTTAATAAAATATCTTTAAAAGAAAACTGCTAGAACAAAAATTCATATAGGAGAAGGTGTATCTGGTCTACGCCCTATGGGCCGGTTACGGCTCGAAAGGTCAATAGATAGATAGATAGATAGAAGTGCAATCGATTTCAATCAACTAAAAAAAAATATGGTATATCCAAAATTCAATGATAGCTTTGAAAATTACCTACATACAGGAAAATAATGAGGGGCTACTTCAGAGTTCAATCTGCTACTTACTGGGCCTCCCTTTTGAGTACCTTTGGTAGTCTTAAAGCTTATGTTAAGTTTGTTCAAAAACAACAAAAGTAATGTTATTCTCCTTCAGAAAGGAAAACCATGTCACATTGATGACTGAACATGACTGACCACCAGTCTTATCTTCAAACAAAATCTACAAACACTTCGCAATGTGATAATGTCTGTAATTCTGGTATGGTCTATTCAATCTATTCTTGGTCCACAATGAGAAGATACAAATAAGGCACAGACAAGGCACAAGCATCTCCCAATAACATTCTGGTGGAGATCACTGAATCTTGCACTTAACATTTTCAGATGCATCATTTCAGATCCTCATAAATACCCAATCATTTTTTTTTCATAAACTCCTTGAAAAGCACTTCCCTTCCCACCTATTTTCCTCACCTTATCTTGCTTGTTAACAGGTTTACAAGACCTTTACAAAATTGACATTACATTCATTATTTCCTCTTTTCTCTATTTTGTTTAGCCTCGATATTGCTTGCTGTCATCAGGTTTTTAATGCATTCTTTTCTGTTTGAATTTCAATTAAGCTTGCCCTGCCTTTATATTGTTTTATCCAATTGGTATTGGTCATGTAATATTTCAAAAGTCACCAAAATGGAACATCGTGGCATGACTTCCCCTTGCCCTGAAGTAGATATGTGCCATGTCTAACACATACAATTAGTGCATATCAACAATAAATATATTTTTGTAATGAACACAGTGATAACAGGCAAAGAATGGAGTTGGATGAGTCCAACCATGCAGTGAATCTGTTCCGGATGGAGGGTGAACATGAGACAGGGCAGAGATGAACAGTGGAGGGGTACAATAAAAGCTTGAATTGGGGTAACCTGATGGGCAGGCCATGTGAATGATTTAGTTCTTGCTCTGCATGGTTTGATAAGGTCCCCATCATCCACAAAATGTGCTGCTGGTCAATGAAAGATATTGGCACTAGCACCTATTCCCCATACACCTTAAGGCATGGAGGGATTCTTGCTTACTTCCAATACACCACAGAATGTGATGGTCTTTACTTCGTCAGTTCACCACAGCCAAGGAAACACAAAGAAGAGGATGATGAATCAAACATTGGCAATGGCAAAAAACAAGTCATGACAATCAATGTACATTCTCAATAAACAGCATCATATCAGTAAAGTTGGCTTGTAAATATGTCCTATGATATTTAGCAACACTTCAAGTCAATCTCAACAAATTCAGAAAGATAAAAGACTCAATGGACAGGGTCTGAATGTTGACAGTTCTCACAGAGAAGATATGTCATTGTCAACATCATCAACTGCTTCCAGCAAGCTCTTGTGGTCTGGTGATGATGTCACCTTGTTCTTTAGCCAGCTCAGCTTGGAGCTGTTGCTGTTTGGTCTTGGCTGACGGAGTGGGTTCTCCCAGTCAGCTCCCCGATGTAGAGAGATGTTATCTGTGTCTTGGTCCTGGTAGAATATTTTGTAGTACTCTGGTGTTATCAGCTTGTCTTTCCTGGGCTTTTTGAATCTGTGGGTACAAATGACATCAAGTGATCAAAAATCATTTTTTATGTAGATTGAATCTGTGGGTACAAATGACATCAACTGATCAAAAATCATTTTTTATATTGATTGAATCTGTGGGTACAAATGACATCAAGTGATCAAAAATCATTTTTTATGTTGATTGAATCTGTGGGTACAAATGACATCAACTGATCAAAAATCATTTTTTATGTTGATTGAATCTGTGGGTACAAATGACATCAACTGATCAAAAATCATTTTTTATGTTGATTGAATCTGTGGGTACAAATGACATCAACTGATCACAAATCATTTTTTTATGTTGATTGAATCTCTGTGGGTACAAATGACATCAAGTGATCAAAAATAATTTTGTATGTTGAAGAGAATGTCAACAATTGAAATCAAACTACTGAACTGTTACATAAACACAACTAACAAAGGTACACAGCTCATCTACTAATAAATTACTTAGATGACTCCAATATCTCCAATAACCAACAACTGTCAACAATTCTCAGTCACCCCAACAACATCCAAGAACACAACTCACGTTTTCAGCATCAATGAAGCTGCAACAACAGAAACAGATGACAAGGCCATGGCTGCTGATGCCATCCATGGCTGAAGTGAAAAACCAATGGGCATGAACACACCTGGAATTGATAACATTAATATCTGAAGATATCATTTGGCTATAAACAACTTTAGTGATGATGGATGATACAATTAAGATTACACATCTACAGCACAGAAGTCCATTAGTGGTATTAATGAAAGCCTATTGGTGAAAATGAACTCTACTAATGATATTATTGAAAGTCTACTGGTGAAATCTACAGGTGATGGAAGTCTACTGATGATGATGTATAAGTGTGATGGTGATGGAAGTCTGCTGGTGATGGAAATCGGCTGGTGATGGAAATCTACAGGTGATGGAAGTCTGCTAGTGATGGAAGTCTACATGTGATGGTAGTCTGCTGGTGATGGAAATCTACAGGTGATGGAAGTCTACTGATGATGATGTATAAGTGTGATGGTGATGGAAGTCTGCTGGTGATGGAAATCTACAGGTGATGGAAGTCTACTGATGATGATGTATAAGTGTGATGGTGATGGAAGTCGGCTGGTGATGGAAATCTACAGGTGATGGAAGTCTACTGATGATGATGTATAAGTGTGACGGTGATGGAAGTCTGCTAGTGATGGAAGTCGGCTGGTGATGGAAATCTACAGGTGATGGAAGTCTGCTGGTGATGATGTATAAGTGTGATGGTGATGGAAGTCTACATGTGATGATAGTCTGCTGGTGATGGAAATCTACAGGTGATGGAAGTCTGCAGGTGATGGCAGTCTACATGTGATGGTAGTCTGCTGGTGATGGAAGTCTGCTGCTGATGGAAGTCTACAGGTGATGGAAGTCTACTGGTGATGGAAGTCTGCTGGTGATGGAAGTCTGCTGGTGATGGAAGTCTGCTGGTGATGGAAGTCTGCTGGTGATGGAAGTCTACTGGTGATGGAAGTCTGCTGGTGATGGAAGTCTGCTGGTGATGGAAGTCTTACGGTGATGGAAGTCTGCTGGTGATGGAAGTCTACAGGTGATGGAAGTCTACAGGTGATTGAAGTCTACTGGTGATGGAAGTCTGCGGGTGATGGAAGTCTACTGGTGTTGGTGATGGAAATCTACTGGTGATGGAAGTCCACATGTGATGGAAGTCCACATGTGATGGAAGTCCACATGTGATGGAAGTCTACTGGTGGAGATGGCAGTCTACAGGTGTTGGTGATGAAAGTCTACAGGTGATGTAAGTCTACAGGTGATGGAAATCTACTGGTGTTGGTGATGGAAGTCTACAGCTGATGGAAGTCTACTACAAGTGATGGAAGACTAAAAGTGATGGAAGTCTACTACAAGTGATGGAAGACTAAAAGTGATGGAAGTCTACAGCTGAAGGAAGTCTACAGCTGAAGGAAATCTACTACAGGTGATGGAAGTCCACATGTGATGGAAATCTATAGGTGATGGAAGTCTACAGCTGAAGGAAGTCTACTACAGGTGATGGAAGTCTACAACTAATGGAAGTCTACAGCTGATGGAAGTCTACTACAGGTGATGGAAGTCTACAACTAATGGAAGTCTACAGCTGATGGAAGTCTACTACAGGTGATGGAAGTCTACAGGTGATGGAAGTCTACAACTGATGGAAGTCTACAGCTGATGGAAGTCTACTACAGGTGATGGAAGTCTATAGGTAATGGAAGTCTGCTGGTGATGGAAGTCTACAGGTGATGGAAGTCTACTGGTGAAATTATTACAGAAAATCTACTATTGTTAATATTATTTGAAGTCTTAAAAATAAACATTTCAGACTTTGATGTAGTTACCAGCAGCAATTGGGATTCCCACCAAATTATAAACACAAGCAGAAAAGAAGTTAATTTTGATCCTCCGGACAGTCATTTTGGACAGCTTGATAGCAGCATACACATCCAGGAGATCATTCTGTGGTCAAGGAATATATATTTTTTTCAATGTGAGATTTCTTCATTCAACAGATAAATAATGTCTATACAATGGGTCTGAAACATAACTGTTGCCAATTACTGGTAAACCCAGTATTCAAATATTAAAATTTTACGTGGTACTATTTTCATGAAAGCACAAACTTATGTAAGTAAATATGTGTGCAAAGTTTTTTTTATGAAGTGAAGTTTGTGAAGTTTTTATGAATGCTTGCGCAGAATAAAAGGATGGAAATGCCAGGAAAAAATCACTAACATAGAATTATGGCCATGTACATTTTGTTGCATAGTGCGCCACTCTCAATTTGATTAGTGTGAGCCGTTATCAAACCACATTCTTTGTACATGTCTTGTATTATCTTGGTATTGGTGAAATCTAATACCTTGTTCAATTATCTGTAAATACATGTTATATGTTACATAAATATAAATCTGTAGATTGATTCTTAAAACCATGAAAAATTTTGTCTCTGAAATCTCATCTGTTGCATTGATAAAAAGCTTCCGTACGGAAAGAGTTAAGTCTTCTATATCAGTAAATCCCACCAGAAGAGAGAACACAGCTATCCTGGTCTCTCAGCTCATTTTGGCACAGACTGACTCAAGAGAGATCACTTAGGAAGTCAAGGTGAGGCAAGTGCTGGCCACAAGTGCCTGAGCTCCCTGTAATCCAGTCACGCTAACTTTTAGTTGGTGTGTCGGGCTGAGATGGCTGCCTAGTCAAATCAGATTCAGGACTGTTGCCATTTTTTCTGCAATGTGTTTTCAAAATGATTTTTTCTGGTTTGGATTTTTGTTTGTGGAGACAATGGTGGGTGGTCCAGTCACATTCACCTGACCACAGAGTCAATGCGGATTTGGAGTGAATGCATGGAGAACCTTAGTGCTGCAAGGCAATGACTGCTGATTGAAGTGGAATGGTTCCTGGCCTTAGTGTTACCCTAGAATAGGATGTGTGTTTTGTGTTCGACTGCAAATTTGCCACCAGGTGAACAGTAGGCAGATCATACATATCACTGAAGTGGAAACCTGACTTCATTAGTTAGGACAGCACGTCTTGGGGAACACTCACCTACAATAAAGTCCACTTTCATTCGGCACTGGTGCATGGAGATTGTGTCACCAGCGACCACTGTTACAGCAACTTGGAAAGTGTTCATCGTGAGCTCACCATTTTTAAAAACATGACATGTTCAGTAGAACAATAGCATGAACGATCAGGATGAAGACCTTGTTAGTTGCTGGAACGTTGGTGTAGCAGGTACAGAAATGTCCCACCTGCAGTGACATCCAATCCGAAGTCTAAAGTCAATCACTCTGCTTTTATACCCACACATTACTTTTTCCTTTGTTCTACCACAAGACTGCCTCTGTAATCTCAACGGCAATATTAAACCAATCCACAAAGCCTGCTTCAAAACAGCTGAGTGGGTTTGATACTAAAACATTGGGAGTTTACTACAAACTCAACCAGTAATACATCTAAATGTCCGCAAATACATCTATTCTATCAATTATTGTGCCCTTTGAAGTTGAAGACTTTTCATATCATGACACAGCATATCCCACATCTGATAAATGTAGACCTTGCTTGTCAATTCGAGCGGACCTGATGTTAGAACTAACAGGGCTCAGTGACCAACAAGGATCCACAGTAAAACCAGTCAGTCCCAGATAAGAAAGTATTACATGTCTTTATATTCTCTAGCCACTGACTGATTATTGCAAATAGTTTAATTTTCTTTAGTCGATAGGTCATCCTTATTGTGCATCGGGCAATAACAATATCGCAACTAAAGAACTGCTGTCTTCAATGTGAAAATACCAGGGAACAATCTCGTTGATTGCTACTCAACTTTGAGAATTGCTTCCATCAAGCACTTTCCAATGTTAATATTGAGACACGAGTCAGGTATGGTTCCATCAAGCTGTTTCCAATGTTAATATTGAGACACGAGTCAGGTATGGTTCCGTCAAGCTGTTTTCAATGTTAATATTGAGACATGAGTCAGGTATGGTTCCATCAAGCTGTTTCTAATGTTAATATTGAGACATGAGTCAGGTATGCAAAGGTTAAAAATGTAATGGGAGCACAGGATACTGATCAACCAAAAACAGATGTACAGCTTGAGAAGAGAGCTAAATACAGGTGAATTTTGTAACTTGATTCATGAATTCAGATTTACCTTGATGAGGACAATGTCCGCAGCTTCAACAGCAACATCAGTTCCTGTACCTATAGCAATCCCAACATCTGCCTGTGCTAGTGCAGGGGAGTCATTGACTCCATCTCCAACCATTGCAACCTTGACCCCATCTTTCTGCAAATCTTTGATTTTCTTGACTTTGTGAGATGGAAGCACCTCTGCATAGACTTTTTGGATTCCAACCTGCAAATAAATAAATATTGAATATAGAAAAACACCTCATTCTTCCCATTCGCTGTGCAAAAAACCTGGATAAATCAAGCTGCAATAAATATATCATCTGCTATACCAGTTCTTCTCAGTGTTTCTCTAGGGAAAGAGGCAGACCCAGAGAAACATTGAGAAGAGCATTGATCAAGAAAGCAAAGGCAAAGCAAGCAGGAATCAGTTCCCTCAATGAGATAGAGATACTTGCACAGAACAGAGACAAATGGTGAGATATGATAAAAGATCTTTACAAGGATTGAAAACTGCAGGAATAAATATTTAGACAAGAGAATCAGTCTGTGCTCTATGGGCCAGCTATGGCTAGAAAGGTCAATATATAGATTTTCCCATTACTGGGGTCTGCGTGGGGGTATCATAGGACTGGAGAATAAAGGCCACATGTCCAGCGTAGATGCTAGGAAGTGTTCGGGTCTGAGTTTTTATCTCGCCCTGATAGAAAAAACTTTTGACCCTCCCAGGATTTAAACCTGCATTTTCCTGGTTTGGAGCCTGACAAGTTATCAATTCGGCCACCGACTCTCTTAATAAGAATTAATCAATGAATGCTGAAATAATGAATCAAGTGATTGATTGATCTCATTCTAGTCTGATAACAAGAATATAAGACTAATAAGTTGAATTACCTGTTTGGCTATTGCTTTAGCAGTTTTCATATTGTCTCCTGTCAGGAGAATCACCTGCAGACCCATCTTCTTGAGCTCATGGATGGCCAGGTGAGCTTCTGGCTTGACTGTGTCTGCCACAGCCATCATTCCAATGATAATGCCTACAAGTCAAAGGTTAAGGAATCACAATGTTTAGTAACAGAGAAATAAAAAGAAAACCAATTAAGAACTGTTAATTAAGAAATAATTTTTATTTCATTTTCCTCTGGGGTTGAGGATAGGGTGAAAGTCATAGTTTTCACAATTAATGATCCGCTGAAGGAATAATAAAGGAGGTGAAACAATATGAAACTCGGTTAATCACTGAATAATAATGATGAATAATATGCTGATATGACAAATATCAGTGACAAATGAAGATAGAAAAGGAAATGCGTGAGATGTGAACTAACATTACAGCATATGTAAACAATGTCATAAATTCCTCTACTGTCCAGTCAGCAGTTGACCAGAAACTTTTGACTGGTGTTGCCTACAGTACAAACTCTTAGTCCTCTCAGAGTGTGGCTGGGTGGAGCACAGGAACTATTTACAAACCTAGGTTGATCTTACCACTGAGAGTGGAAATTGAACTCAGGTCACCTGGTCAGTGGGCTGGTGTTTTCACATCTACACTTCTGCTGCTCCCTACACATACTATCTATCTATCTATTGACCTTTCGAGCCGTAACCGGCCCATAGGGCGTAGACCAAGATACACCTTCTCCTATATGGATTTTTTTGTTCTAGCAGTTTTCTTTTAAAGATATTTTATCAAATCTCGCCATCTGTCTCTGTTCTGTGCAAGCAGTTCTATCTCATTGAGGGAGCCGACTCCTGCTGCTCTTGCCTCTCTCATCAATGTTCTTCTCAGTGTCTCCCTGGGTCTTCCTCTTTTTCTTTTACCTGTTGTTTCCCATATGAGGGCTTGCTTTGCTATTCGGTTATTATCTCTTCTCATCACATGTCCAACGTATGACCATCGTCTTTTCTTTATTACTGAAGATATTAGTGGCGATTTCTCTAATTTCCTCATTTGTTTTGAATTCGTTCCATGCTATACCAAGTATTTTCCTTAGACATTTATTTTCGAATGCGTTCAACTTTGTTTCTATATCTCTTGTTGTTTTCCAGCTTTCACACGCATACGTAAGGGTTGATAGTACATTTGATTTGAATAGCCTAAGTTTTGTGTTTGTGCTGATAAGTTTTGATTTCCACAACTTTTCAAGGCTTCTGAAAGACATTGCTGCTTTAGCTATTCTGATTTTAATTTCTTTGCTCGTATCCCCTTCTCGATCAATGTGACTTTCAAGATAGATAAAGTGATCGATCTCTTCTACTGGTTTGTTTTCCATGTATATTTTGTCACCTGTTGGAATTAAACTAGTCATGACTTTAGTCTTTTCATGATTGATCTCAAGCCCAATTTTGCTGGCTATTGATGATAGTTCATTTGTGTTTTCCTGCATCGTTTTTATCTGACTGCTGATGAGAACTATGTCATCAGCAAAGTCGAGGTCCTCCAAATGGTCTCCTTGTATCCATTCGATGCCTTTATTACCAGTGCAGCATTTCTTCATTATGAAGTCCATAACAATTCCAAATAACAAGGGCGATAAAATACATCCTTGTTTAACCCCAGTTTCTATTGGGAAACATTCGCTCAGTCCTTCCTCTGTTCGAACTGCACATGTGTAACCATCATACATGTCTTTGATAATATTTATGATTTTTGATGGTAAACCATATTGCTTCAGAATTTTCCACAAAGAATCTCTATGAATACTATCAAATGCTTTTTTGAAGTCGATGAAGTTAAGTACAAAAGGTTTTTGCTTTTCAATGTGTTCCTCCAATATAAGTCGTAGAGTGAAAATGTGGTCAATACAGCTTCTCCCTTTTCTAAACCCAGCCTGTTCTTCACGCATTACTGTATCTATTGAATCCTGTATTCTATTTAGGATGATTTTGCAGAATAACTTTGAGGCAACTGACAAAAGTGTCACGCCTCTCCAGTTGTTACAATCTCTAAGATTGCCCTTTTTTGGGATCTTAACAATGATTCCTTTTTTCCATTTATGAGGCGTCTTCTCTGTTTTCCAAATGATGTTGAACATTTTTTGGAGATGTATTAGATTATGGCTATCAATTGCCTTGAGGATCTCAGCTGTTAACTTATCCTCTCCAGCAGCCTTGTTATTGGTCATAAGCTTTAAGGTGGTTTCTATTTCACTCAAGGTGAAGTCATCTAAATTTACATTTAATTCTGCTGCTGGTGTTTCAGTTTCAAAATCTATTAAACTGTGGGGTAGTGGACGGTTAAGAATTTCTTTGAAGTGTTCCGCCCAACGGGCTTTTATGTCTGCGCTTGTTGTTAGCATTGATCCAGATTTGTCTAGAATTGGTGTTCCACTGGATGTATAGGTGTTTGTCAGCATCTTTTGCACAGTATAAAGAGTTCTGCTGTCTCCTGTAATTGCAGCTGTTTCTGCTTTCTCTGCCAAATTGTCTATATAAGCTCTTGTATCTCTTCTTGCTGAACTTTTCACTTTGTTGTCTAATGACACACACATACACACACTGATAAATGACAACTGTGATCATAATGACATCTGTCACTGCACAAACATATAGCAACTATGACTACATACCTTTCAGCTTTGTTAAAGGTAAACCAGTGCACCAGACCAGAATAAGGTTTTACAAATTGGAAAAGCAAACTTACACATCAGTTTCTTTTGCCATTATCATGGAGATTCACACAAAAAAACTAGTGAAAACTACATTTTTATTGGTTATATGCATCTATGAGAATACCATGGACAGCTAAGAAGAGTAATGAAAACATTCTGAAAGAGGCAAAAGCAAAAAGAGAGCTAATTTCCAATATTAGGAAGAAACAATCATCATTTTTTGGCCATGTAATGAGAAGGTAACAACTGGAAAAATTGAGGGACGAAGAGATAGAGGAAAGCAAAGAGAAAAAATACCAGACAGCTTAAGAGAATGGCGTAGCAGAAGGTCATCTACAGAAATGATAAAGAACTGTCGAGATTGAAAGTTGTGGAGAGACATGATCACCTATGCTAGCAGGCCCAGTACTTGATGATGATGTGGAAGCAGTGATAGCTCAGTGGTTACTGAACTGAACTACAGAGGACCAGAGGTTGGGTTCGATCCTGATTGATAGCTTCCAGGTTCACCCAGCCTTAAATGGGTACCGGATTTCTTTCTGGGAAAGTAAAGCAGGACAAGCGTAATACCGACCACATTACCCCAAAAATCATGAGCGGAATGTCTGTAAAAATGATGGTCACTAACACCATATTCCTTATATGCCACTTGGTGTGATGGGGCACTTTATTTACTATATGTATCCAAGTAGCTTGGTTGGTTAACCTTAATATTTATAATCTACACACATATAGGTTTGGTACATTATGATTGGCAAGTATATGATTGGCTAATACATTTAAAAGCAGAGCTATTTTGGTAATTCCACATAAATTTAATTTTTATAAAGTGCTAATTATAGACTTATTTAACTTAAATTGCTGCAGAAGTGGCCTGTTTTCCATACAAATTGCCTTGTAAGATAGAAAGTCCATTTTTAAGAAAAACCTTTACAAATTAAGGGAAACTCTTACAAGATGAAAGGTATGTAAAAAGAAATATGGCAACTATAGTCACACTTTTATGTGATAACTTTGATTTAATAACAGGATATATATGAGGTAGCAGTCATGGGTGACAAATCAACTAACCATCAATAGCACATAAGACAGCTGTGTGCCCCTGTACTTCATGCTCTGTCATCACCTCATCCATAGTCTCACTGACAGTCAACCCATTCCTTTGCATCCACTCTCGGTTGCCAATCAGCACATCAAAGCTCTGTGTGGCTTCTGCCCCCATAGGTAGCCCTGAAAACCAAACACAAAGACAGTCAACATCAGAGAAGTATTCTTCTTTATATTTAACTCTAACAGTAGAACAACTCCACCACTGCAACTAGTCCTTTGGTTGGATCCTTGTGTCAAAGTACTTCAGAAAATCTTAATTCCTCTAAACCAGTGTTACATAAACAAACATAAAATTCAGCAGCTAAACTAATAGAAAGACAAGACAAACTACAACATTTCAACAAAAGTCTTTATCAGATATAACAAACATCATCATCATCTGCCATACTGGTTGGCGTAGGTGATTATGTCCTTCCATTATCTCATATCCATCATATAAATTCTTTTTTGTTGACTGTTTTCCATGTCATGACATCAAGCTATCCAGTATTTTCTCTCTTTGTCATCCATGATATCTCTTTCCCTGTATTTTGCCAGTTATTCCAACTTTCCTCTTCTCATGACGTGCCCAAAAAATGTTGAATGTTTCTTTCTGATGTTTCTTAGGATCTCCCTTTTTGTGTTGGCCTCTGAAAATTTCCTCGTTGGTCTTTTTAGTTGTCCACAGAACTCTCAAAATTCTTCTGAGAAATCCCATCTCTGTGGCCTCTAATCGACTTTTCATTTATTTGTATATTGTCCATGATTCGCTTCCATAATCACAAATGGCACTATATAGCACCAATGAACTCTGTTTCTCACTTCCATTGACATGGATTTGTTAGATAAGAAGTTTTTCATTTTCTGAAATGCTATTTTGACCTGAGCTATTCTGCTTTTTATTTCTGTGCTGCATCTTCCATCTGATGTTAGTGCTGGAATCATTATTAAGTCCAGCAAATTCCATATAAGAAATACCTGTAATTGCATCCGAAGGAATCATGACAAAATGCAGTTTAATCACACAGATAATGATTACAAAAGTACTTCTTTAAGTAGTAATCAGTACAAAGTGCAGTGTATTCATACATGTAATGGTCATACTAGTATAAGAAAAAATCAGGTACAAAGCACATTGTTTTCAGTGTTATCTTGTCTAAAACTTTCAGGAATTATAAACTATCTTGTTTCTATTTGTTCCCCACTGAACATCTTTTGAGTCAAACTCATTGCTTTATCCAGTCTTGCCTTATCAACACAGCAGAAACATCATATCTGTTTGTTATATTCTTACATCTACCCATTTTATCACTGCTTGTAGGCAATAGGTTCCCTCTATGCCTTGCTAGGTGTATGGGGAATGAACATATGGTGTTAGTGACCAGATTTTTCCACGACCACAGCACATTTTATGTTTGAAGGGGCTGGCATCACGCCAGGCTGGGAAGTAATCCAAGAAAAATCTCTGGTACCCATTTAAGAGGCCGGGAGACTCCCAAAGCCTTTATGTCTGAAAAAAAAATCAGCCATATATAAATATGGCAGGACAAAAGAAGAGCCTGGTGACACAAATAAAAATGAAGTCAGATGATCTAGCTAATGTTAACAAGCAAGTACTTCAAAGAACCATACCACTCACCGATATCGGCACTGTTGATATCATGGTCACCAAACATTAAGTTGTCAATACGTATCTGAACATTTCCCACTTGGTTCATCTTGTTCTTCACTCCCTCCATGTCTACCCCCACCATCAAGTTCTCCACATTGGACACCTTACATTTGATGCCACACCCTGGGACAGCTGAGAAATCAGACACCTTGCCCATAACTTCTGTGCCTAGTGTCTGAGGAGCATATCAGAAGCACACTTCATCAGAATTACATCTCTTAGAAATACATTAACCCACACACATACAAAAACCTAGCTACTGTTATTATGACTTAACAAAAAGTCCCCTTATATAATCTGTATCTCTATATTGTCTTTTTTAACTTTAAGTAAATTAGTGATTACAACTTTTTTTTTTCTGTGAGCTCGCCAGCTTTCACCTCTGGCAAAGTTCCTAGAGACTAGGAACTGAATTTTGCATGTTAATTTGTTTTTCCCTGACAGTCATGTGCACAGTGGTCCCTCGCTACACAGGCATCTCTTTGGAGGTACTTATATTTTTTTTCCATCGATGATTAATTGACGTTACAAGCCAGGCCTGGCTGCTGAGACCACGGGTTGTTGCGGCTGAGAGAAATAAGAAATAAAAATCTCAATTGGTGCAGCTGGGATTTGAACTCACAAACTTTCTGTCTCAAGACCAGCACCTAGGCTAGAGACCAACTAGTCTTCAATTAACCTATCACGACTTATAAAACAACTGAAAAGGTCCAATTCTTTCAGAAGAAACATAGAAAGATACTTGTCATTGAAATCAATTCTGACAAGGTTAACCACCATAAAATGTGGACAAAGTACATTTTCCAGTCTTGTACCCTAAATAATTGAGTACAAGACAATTTGTGGCATTCTGGAGTGATAAAGGGTCTTCAGCACTTTGAAAGAGCTGTGGTCTACACTGGAGTATATTGATGAAATCAGCATTAATGTTTAAAATCCCTAATATACGAGAATAATGAAGGAGTTATTGTCATTTTTTATCCATTTCACCTACTTTTTTTCTCAGTCATAATTTGATTACTTGTATATGTTGCCTCTGCCACATATCCCCTTCAAATCTTGTCATTCATTTGCATTCTACATTATTTATATCAGATAATTTCAAACTCAAGAAATTTATGCCACATTTCATAATTATGAAAGTCAATAATATGAACTGGTAACCCCCTATTATCACTAGTTACATCAGAAAAGATTACTAAAGTGGAATGTGATACAACTGGAACCCTATCATCTAAAACAAAGAAAAAAGAAAAGAAAAAGAGTCCTTTCACTCCATGTAGCATACAGGGAACATAGTGTGTCACTATTTTTTTATGGGGTAATACAATAAGTATTACGACCATGCTGTTTTCCTTTCCCAGGAAAAAAATCCAGTAATTTAAGGCTGGGAGAACCTTGAAACCATCAGGATCGAACCCGACCTCTTGTCTTTAGTAGCCCAGTTCACAAACCACTCAGCTATCGGAGGCCAAATGTAAAGCAAAGTGAATGCTCAAAACATGATTTGATAAATCCAGAACTGATAAGTTTGCACTCCTACTTTCAATGTTTTAGTTATGCTTGTTACGTATATATATATATATATATATGTATATATATGATATTAGAGATCTTTTTTATTATATTTAAGATGAAATTATTATCCAGGGAGGACATCATTATTTTAAAAGTATTTTCTGTTTTAATTCCTGAGAGTAACAAGTGGCATGAGAAGAATAAATCATGATAACATATAAACAAAATATAAACTCTCTACACTACAACGAAGGTCTCTACTTCCACACACCTCCTTCACGTATTTCAGGATAGCTGAAGCTATTGGATGTTCACTGCTGGTCTCTGCTGTGCCAGCAACAGCCAGAAACTTGATAAAGGAGCAGACCCTGTCCTTAACAAACAAGGAAACCCGTGCCACCCTCGGCACACCATGTGTCACTGTGCCAGTCTTGTCAAACACAACTACTTTGACCTGAAAAACAAACAAAAATCGAAAGTAACAGATATGTGACAGCATCATACACTTAAAACATAATCAAGTAAATGCTTGCTACTCTTGTTCTTCTTTTTGATATAGATGGCGATATATCTTCTTCTGTGTTCAAATATTATACTTTTTCTTGTGTGTTCAAATATTTAAGCTTTTTCTTGTTTGTTCAAATATTTAAGCTTTTTCTTGTGTGTTCAAATATTTAGACTTTTTCTTGTGTGTTCAAATATTTAAGCTTTTTCTTGTGTGTTCAAATATTTAAGCTTTTTCTTGTGTGTTCAAATATTTAGACTTTTTCTTGTGTGTTCAAATATTTAGACTTTTTCTTGTGTGTTCAAATATTTAGACTTTTTCTTGTGTGTTCAAATATTTAAGCTTTTTCTTGTGTGTTCAAATATTTAAGCTTTTTCTTGTGTGTTCAAATATTTAGACTTTTTCTTGTGTGTTCAAATATTTAGACTTTTTCTTGTGTGTTCAAATATTTAGACTTTTTCTTGTGTGTTCAAATATTTAGACTTTTTCTTGTGTGATCAAATGTTTAAGCTTTTTCTTGTGTGTTCAAATATTTAAGCTTTTTCTTCTGTGTTAAAATATTTTGATCATACAGATTTGATCTGCTGTCCTGTTGCCATGATGGAGATAGGCATAAGACAAGTCAGTTATATGTTAAATACCATGTCCATGAGTAGCATGACGATGGAGGTGATGGCAGTGACCAGGGCATCATCTTGTTGGAGTCACAGGACTACACCTATGCCTGCATACTAAGTGAATCGATGAGCATGATAAGAAAAGTGCAGGCAATGGGTGGGGTCATTGCACAAGTAAAAAATATTTAGAGTCACCTTTGTCTATGTTTCTGAACATACAGGTGTATGGGGAAATACATTTTGGCTGGCTGTGCTGTCGCCGAACACAGTCAACCAATGGATCGGGCGGACATTATCAATGCCCTTTGAGATGTGGAAAAGGCACAGGACTTTGATAACCATGAGTCCATGTCACTCCTTCAGATGAAAGTGATGAGAGTTAAGATGGACACCGCCAGAAATAAGAAACTTAGTGGGTGTATAAGAAGACTTATTAACCAACACAGAACTGGGGTCATCAGTCACTGTGAGACTTGCTGAGGAGGGGATCTGAACACCTATGTACATGTTCGGAAGGCAATGATGATGACTCACAAATAACTCAATGGTAAATACTCATTTTCTGGATGTGTGTCCTGATCTGTTTCCCAAATCCGCTCACGACTGACACACTATGTCTTCAACAGGATGAATTTTCTATGAGGGAGATATGACATTTTTGTTCTTGCTCTTCTGGCAGTCTCAATAATTAAAATTTGATGCTGTTGTTGAATTTCCTTGATGTTGCACTTTCATCTTACCCTGGATTTGTCTTGACAACTATCTTCTCCTCCTCTTGTTGCATAAGTTGTGTATCAGGATCATAATGAGCTTGTTCACAACTCAAGAGCAGCAGTAACAATTTTAGATTGAGTGGCTGTACAAACTTTAGATTGAGTGACTGTATTAACTTTAGATTGAGTGGCTGTACAAACTTTAGATTGAGTGGCTGTACAAACTTTAGATTGAGTGGCTGTACAAACTTTAGATTGAGTGGCTGTACAAACTTTAGATTGAGTGGCTGTACAAACTTTAGATTGAGTGACTGTACAAACTTTAGATTGAGTGGCTGTACAAACTTTAGATTGAGTGACTGTATTAACTTTAGATTGAGTGGCTGTACAAACTTTAGATTGAGTGACTGTACAAACTTTAGATTGAGTGGCTGTACAAACTTTAGATTGAGTGACTGTACAAACTTTAGATTGAGTGGCTGTACAAACTTTAGATTGAGTGACTGTATTAACTTTAGATTGAGTGACTGTATTAACTTTAGGTTGAGTGGCTGTACAAACTTTAGATTGAGTGACTGTATTAACTTTAGATTGAGTGACTGTACAAACTTTAGATTGAGTGGCTGTACAAACTTTAGATTGAGTGGCTGTACAAACTTTAGATTGAGTGGCTGTACAAACTTTAGATTGAGTGACTGTACAAACTTTAGATTGAGTGGCTGTACAAACTTTAGATTGAGTGGCTGTACAAACTTTAGATTGAGTGACTGTATTAACTTTAGATTGAGTGACTGTACAAACTTTAGATTGAGTGACTGTATTAACTTTAGATTGAGTGACTGTATTAACTTTAGATTGAGTGACTGTACAAACTTTAGATTGAGTGACTGTATTAACTTTAGATTGAGTGACTGTACAAACTTTAGATTGAGTGACTGTACAGACTTTAGATTGAGTGACTGTACAAACTTTAGATTGAGTGACTGTACAAACTTTAGATTGAGTGACTGTACAAACTTTAGATTGAGTGACTGTACAAACTTTAGATTGAGTGACTGTACAAACTTTAGATTGAGTGACTGTACAAACTTTAGATTGAGTGACTGTACAAACTTTAGATTAAGTGGCTATCCAAACTTTAGATTGAGTGAATGTAGAAACTTTAGATTGAGTGACTGTACAAACTTTAGATTGAGTGACTGTACAAAGTATAGATTGAGTGGCTGTACAAAGTGTAGATTGAGTGGCTGTACAATCTTTAGATTGAGTGACTGTACAATCTTTAGATTGAGTGATTGTACAAAGTTTAGATTGAGTGGCTGTACAATCTTTAGATTGAGTGGCTGTACAAAGTTTAGAATTGGTTAAAATTGAAAAATAAAACAGTGATCAATTTGTTCATGAAAGCAATCTAATCATTACCCTGTTTTGTGGGGTGATTTGTTACAGAACATTTCAAAATTGTTAATTAAACCACAACATTTATGTATGGTGCAGAAGCAACCACTAATATCTTCAGTAATAAAGAAAAGACGATGGTCATAGGTTGGACATGTGATGAGAAGAGATAATAACCGAATAGCAAAGCAAGCCCTCATATGGGAAACAACAGGTAAGAGGAAAAGAGGAAGACCCAGAGAGACATTAAGAAGAACATTGATGAGAGAGGCAAGAGCAGCAGGAATCGGCTCCCTCAATGAGATAGAGCTGCTTGCACAGAACAGAGACAAATGGCGACATTTGATAAAAACCTTTAAAAGAATTGAAAACTGCTAGAACAAAAATTCAGATAAGAGAAGGAGTATCTTGGTCTACGCTCTATGGGCCGGCTATGGCTCGAAAGGTCAATAGATAGATGGATAGATAGAAGCATTGACATTATATAGTAAAATAATGCAGAAAATTGAAGCCGTTGAAATGTGGATTTATAGAAAAATTGGGAGAATTGGGTGGAAGGAAAAGATGACAATTAAGGAAGTTTTAAATCAGCTGAAAATGAAAAAGAATTACTTAATACAATTAGAAAAAGACAACTGAAATTTGTAGGACATATGAAGAGACACAATTTCCTACTAAAAGTCATCTTGGAAGGGAAGGTACATGGTAGATGAGGCAGATCAAAACTAAAATGGACTGATATAACCTATGACAACATGCATTATCAAGACAAGAGACAGAGTAAAATAGTGCTCCATGGTAGCCAACCTTCAATGTTTAGATGTCATCCAATGAATGAATGAATTAAACCTCACACTATGAATGAGAGACACCACACATAACAGTGTTCCTTTAAAACTTGTTGAAGATTTCTCACCCTGTGTGTAAGTTCAAGAGGTTCGCCACCTTTAATGAGGATCCCATTAATTGCTCCAACACCTGTCCCCACCATTACTGCCGTGGGTGTGGCCAGCCCCAGGGCACAGGGACAGGCAATGCTCAACACAGTAATTGCATACTGGAAGGCTTTCTGGAAAATTATCTCCGAAACTGGGGTTGGGTTGTCCATCTGAAAAACATTATTAGAATTATAATCTGACAAAAATATTATTGGAATTATAATCTGACAAAAATATTATTAGAATTATAATCTGACAAAAACATTATTGGAATTATAATCTGACAAAAATATTATTGGAATTATAATCTGACAAAAATATTATTAGAATTATAATCTGACAAAAACATTATTAGAATTATAATCTGACAAAAATTTTATTAGAATTATAATCTGATAAAAACATTATTGGAATTATAATCTGACAAAAATATTATTAGAATTTTAATCTGACAAAAATATTATTAGAATTATAATCTGACAAAAACATTATTGGAATTATAATCTGACAAAAATATTATTAGAATTATAATCTGACAAAAATATTATTAGAATTATAATCTGAAAAAAATATTATTAGAATTATCATCTGACAAAAATATTATTAGAATTATAATCTGACAAAAACATTATTAGAATTATAATCTGACAAAAACATTATTAGAATTATAATCTGACAAAAATATTATTAGAATTATAATCTGACAAAAGTATTATTGGAATTATAATCTGACAAAAATATTATTAGAATTATAATCTGACAAAATTATTATTGGAATTATAATCTGACAAAAATATTATTGGAATTATAATCCGACAAAAATATTATTGGAATTATAATCTGACAAAAACATTATTGGAATTATAATCTGACAAAAATATTATTAGAATTATAATCTGACAAAAATATTATTGGAATTATAATCCGACAAAAATATTATTGGAATTATAATCTGACAAAAACATTATTGGAATTATAATCTGACAAGATCAAACCAATAAATGAACAGATATAGACAATGACAGGAACAGATTCTAGAAATAACTGGAGAATTAGAAAATGAGGGGACATTCTCAAAACTAAATAACCAGAAAATGTTAGAGAACTCACTCAAACCGTGATGATTGTACAAAAAAGACCACACAACAGCAACAGAAGTAAAAACTTGTTATTCATGATACAAATTTTTAGTATGAGCAAACTGGATAAAATAAAAATTAATTTTCATCAAGATCAATATGATTGACCTGGAAGTATAATATTTGTTTGGACACATCATGCTACACTAAACTGGCAGGACATTTCTCTAAATAATCTGCAGCAGAAACCAAGAAGGAATAATGGTAATGAATCATTGTTAGAATCTCTCTCTCTCTCTCATCTCTTTTCTTCTCTCTCTAATCTCTTCTCATCTCTCACTTATATCTCTCTCCTTCTTCTCTCTCTCCTCTTTTCCCTTTCTTTATCTCTCTCTCTAATTCCTCTCTTTCCTCTCCCTCCCTTCTCTCTTTCCTCTCTCTCTCTCCTTCCTCTCTCTCTTTTCTCTTTTTCTTTCCTCTCTCTCCTCTTTCTCTATCTCCTCTCTATCTTCTCTATCTATCTCTCCTTCGTCTCTCTCTTTTTCTTTCCTCTCTCTCCTCTTTCTCTATCTCCTCTCTATCTTCTCTATCTATCTCTCCTTCCTCTCTCTCTTTTCTCTTTTTCTTTCCTCTCTCTCCTCTTTCTCTATCTCCTCTCTATCTATCTCCTCTCTCTCTCTCCTTCCTCTTTTTCTCCTCTCTCTTTCCTCTCTCTCTCTCTCTCTCTTTCTCTCCTCTCTCTCTTTCCTCTCTATCTCTCTCCCCTTTCCTCTCCCTCTTTTTCTCTTTCAGGATGTGGTTCTGAAACTGTACAAATCTGGAACACAGCACCAATCAAGACAAAAGAGATAGACTACACAGCAAGTTGCTGGATGTAAGCACAACCAGCGAGCTACTGGAAACATCAGCATGCACACACTACATCTGTTCTATATGAGGACATGACTACCATTCTAGAATAAGACAATTTAGTGAGAACAAACACTGTGTTCACTCCTGAAGATAATGACTCATTGATTTATCTCTCAGTATAGAAGGTCTAGTAACTAGAGACACCTTCATAATATTTACAACCTCAAAATACAAATTCATAGAATTGAACAGTTTTCCGTTAGCAAACATCCCCCCCCCCCTATACTTTCCTAATTATTGCTTCCGGTGACCCATGAGTGTTGGATTTCTTTCCTTTGATATTGGATTTTTTTTACTAACATATGCTTCGAAAAAAAATACAAAGCTATTGTAAAAATGGGGCTGTTTATTTTTTCAATAAATTTTGCCAATTTTCAAGAAATTCATTTACTTCCTTTTTTTTTTCTTGTGATGGGGGAAATCTCTTCAGCTGTCAGCAATACTTCAAACAGGCCTTTGTAAAACGGGGGAGCGAGAATTGAAAAAAAAAAATAGAAAAAATAGTATGGTAAAAGCTTTAAGTGGTTAGTAGACGACACAGATTTGAACGACATTTCGGCTCAATAGGCCTTCAGCAGGAACAAACAAACAACACACACACACACACACACAGATATTTAAGTAAATAAAACTAATCCTACATAGCTAACTAGTAAAGAAATATCCAAAACAAAATAATCAAAACTGGTTAAAGAAAAGAAAAATGACTTCCCTGTGTCATGGACCGTGATCAGAATGGGAAAGAAATAGTCACATGGGTGTAGCTGTAATTATACCCTCTGGTCAGGTGAAGGGTTCTAAAAATACACGAGCGGAGGGGGAAAAGTAGTCTAGGTTACCTCAACTCTGTGTGTGCGTGTTGTTTGTTTGTTCCTGCTGAAGGCCTTTTGAGCCGAAACATTGTTCAAATCTGTGTCGTCTACTAATCACGTAAAGCTTTTACCATACCATTTTTTCTATTTTCATTTTTTCAATTCTCCCTCACATTTAGCTTTACTGCAGTTTCCCATTTTTATGCATTCATTTGCATTTCTTTGCCTTAACCCCTTTGTAAAATGGGACAGTCAGCGAACAATGCTAAGAAGAAGTCGGATATATGGCTGGAAGGATGGATTGATGGCTGACATATTAATGGACAATATAACACCTCCTGTAGCCACGGCGCTATGTGGGTAAATTTCAGGCCATAAATAAAACATAAGCCAGGAAATGATTACTGCATCCAGTGTCTCTCCTAGTGTAAACACACAGTTGTGTAGCAAATGTTCAAAGAAAATACTATTTCCAAACTCCAAATTAACGATTAGCGTTTGTTATTTTCACCAATGTGTTGTATAAACGTGACTCACAAATAAGTGTCATAATCTACTGTTAATATTAGAGACACTTTGATGTTTTCACTCCATCTTACTTTGGGTCTGCCACTGGCTTAATCTACTTGTGCGCTAATAAAACACAAAGTTAATCAAACAAAATCATAATATAACATAGCCAGTAGATTATTTATAGAAAAGTCTGGAACTTACGGTATAGCCTGGATCCACCAGCATGATGTTAGCATAACCGACTGCCACCCAGGCAGCAAGGGTCACAAGTGAGAGTATTGTAACCAAGGGTACAAAGTAACCAGCTATCTTGTCTGCTAGGTTCTGTATTGGAGCCTGAAAAGACAATATCAGACATAAGAGGTGAAATACTTTCACAGTACAAGATCTATTTTTCAGGAAATATTCTTTTACTTCCACATTCACCAGATGAATATGCATTCTCGTTGCTTCCCTTAACAGGTCATTCCATGGGCGTATAAATTTTGTTTGCAATTAAAAGGACATTCCATGGGCGTATAACTTTTGTTTGCCCTTAAAAGGACATTCCATGGGCATATAAATCTGTTTGCCATTAAAAGGACATTCTATGAATGTATAAATTTTGTTTGCCATAAAAAAGACATTCCAAGGAAATATAATTTTGTTTGCCATAAAAAGGATATTCCATGGGCATATAAATTTTGTTTGCCATTAAAAGGACATTCCATAGGTGTATAAAGTTTGTTTGCCATTAAAAGGGAATCCCATGGGCATATAAACATAGTTTGCCCATAAAAGATTAGACCGTGGGCATATAAATAATGTTTTGTCATTGACAGCAAGCTTCCAGCATTTTGCAACTTTTGACCCAACACATCTGACTTCAGCAAAGTATTTTTGGGCCCCTGATTGCCTTGCCGAGCCGCAATAGCTCAGTGGTTAGTGAACTTGACTACAAAGGACAAGAGGTAGGGTTCGATCTCAACCGATGGCTTCCGGGTTCTCCCAGCCTTAAATGGGTACTGGATTTTTTCTGGGAAAGTAAAGCGGCACGGGCGTAATACTGACCACATTACCCCAGAAATCATGTGCCGAAGGTCTGTAAAATTTATGGTCACTAACACCATATTCCCTATACGCCACTTGGCGGGACAGGGGTACTTTACTTTTTTTACTGATTGCCCTGCCCCTCTTGAGTCCCTCCCCACTTGGCCAGACTATCAAATCTGTTTTTCAAACCCAACATAGGGAGGTGACATAGAATCTTTATTAATTCTGGTTTACTGATCTTGACACAAACAGTCAGCTATGAGTTGCTGACCCCTTCCAGTCTACAGTGTGACTTGGGGTCTTTTACATAAAAAGAAAAAAAGCATAAATCTAGAATGGATCAATATCAATAAAGCTGTACATTCTTTCATTTAGCCTACAAACATTTATATATCAATTTTAAACTACTTAGAACAGAGGTTTTCAACACAGTGAGACATCCGGTCAATATGACGGATAGGCAATAGGAACCATTGAGGATCTGTTTGAACAGTGTTCCTTGTTGCAGTTTCTTCATATTCCAAGTCCAGCTTGTTGCCGGAGCTACTGAGTTTAGTACTCTGTGCACACTGTGAGCTATGTATTTCATCTAGATCATGTTTCAATATTCTGATTGTTTACAATGAACGATGATATCATATAACATTTGGCTGTGTTCTCTTTTGGTGTGTGCTGTGGCTGCTATGATGGGGACTGCAGCTGCCTTTCTTTGTTTGGATCTTTCAATGCGATGAGATGTTAATTCAGATGATTCCATTGGCATGGGCGGTTGAGTAATTATAGATTTTAATTCATTTGGAGTGATACCGGGGCCTTCAATTAACTACAACCACAGTGAGCACCATTGTGCCCGCTGTGTGTATTCCTTGTGTCCAGGAAGTTCCAACCTCATTCCAGCAAGTGGTGTATTTATTGTCCGGCATTCAGTTGAACAAAAGATTAAGAGAAAAAAAAAGGATGAAGTAAACATGGACGTTTTCTCCTTCTCAATAAACAGAAGCAGTGACTGACTTCATCAAATGATCAGAGCAAACCAGGTTCAGCAGTTGAAATCCATCTTGATGCTGTATTTTGAAATGCTTGAGTAGAGGAGAACTTGAATTTACATTCATCATTGTATGTAATTTTCAGTTGGTAAGATACAATGCTTAATATTAATATTTTTTTTGCAAATGGGAACATAGTAACCGTGTGATGAAAAAAAGCTGTTATAGATATGAGTTGCCTCTTTTACAATAAATTTAGATACTGGCGCCCGTGGTTCTTTCAAAAATTTCCAGTGCGCCCATGGGCACAAAAAGGTTGAGAACTTGATTTAGAACATAACATAGAGACAGACCTTGGATGTTTGAGCTTCCTCCACCAGCTTGACAATCTGACTTAAGGTGGTGTCAGCACCGACATACGTGGCCTCCACTAACAACATTCCATTCTGGTTTATGCTCCCACCAATCACCGACAAGCCTGCATGGAACCAACATGAAAAATATGAAAGCAACCACGGCTCATGGTCACAGTTACAATAAATATTTTATATTTTAGGAATTAAAATCTAGTAAAAGTTAAAGTAAAGGTTACTTCTCCAGCATTGCTTCTAGGCATATGAGGAATATTGTGTTAGTGACCAGGTTTTTCTATGACCACAACACATTTTTGGGTGATGATGTCGGTATCACAGCAGGCCACCTTTACTTCTCAAGATATCTCTGGTACCCATTTTTAGAGGGTTGGTGTACCTCAGAGCCTTGTCAATCCACAAAAAAAAAAAAAAAAGGCCACTTCTGAGTGTTAAACCTGGACTTTTCTGATCAAGAAGCGAGCACACTAACCACTTAGCCACTAAGACCCCAAAATCAAGTACTTAAGTCTCAAACAACAGGTGAGCGAGGAGAAACCAGTCATTTTCCATTTAAGGAACACTGAGTAAAAATGAATTTCTTTTGTGCACTAGTAAATGCAGGCTTTATTCTTAAACCACGCCCTCAAGACCATTACCACCAGATTTCAGATATGGGTAAATGCTATATCTACCTATCTATCTTGCTTCCAAGATGGCGGATCTAGTCCATGTTCTCTCGATCGCTGCAGAAAGTGCATTTGGGATCTGATTAATTTTGGTTCTCCAATGCACTTCTCTATGCTAAAGTCAAAATCATGATCTACTTACTATGACGATCATCATTTTCAGGAGGACATGATCTATCTATATCTATCTATCTATATCTGTCTATATATATATATATATATATATATATATATATATATATATATAGTGTCCTTTCAAGCTGAAGATGGCACATAGAGCAGAAATTCTAGACACACTTGTGTATGACGATCTTTCAACTGTCAGACCTTGCACAGGACCTACATTGTGTCATGTCATACTGTTCTGTTTTGGGTGAATTGTTTAATCAGGCAAGGAAGCTGATGTTTTCTGTTGTTGCCTCTCGTTTTAATGTACAAATGAAATAGAGATTGTTTTAAGTGTTGGTTTCCGTATTAGAACAATAGGAAGTTTTTCCTTTCAGTGAGGTACACAATTTAAGGTAAAGAAAGAAAACACGATGAGGTGAAACTGTGGTCAGAGAAAACAAAAATGTTGAAATATTTATGGCCAGGAGGTAGAAAAAAAAAAAAGTAAAGTACCCCGGTCACGCCAAGTGGCATATAGGGAATATGGTGTTAGTGACCATAAATTTTACAGACCTTCGGCACATGATTTTTGGGGTAATGTGGTCGGTATTATGCCCATGTCGCTTTACTTTCCCAGAAAAAATTCCGGTACCCATTAAAGGCTGGGTGAACCGGAAGCCGTCAGTTGGGATCGAACCCTACCCCTTGTCCTTTGTAGTCCAGTTCACTAACCACTGAGCTATTGTGGCTCCATCCAGGAGGTAGAGGTAAAGCTTAATGGAGAGGGAGAGTGGTAATCACAGACTGAGACTCTGATTTATCACATAGAGAGAGAGAAAGAGAGAGAGAGAAAAAGAGAGAGAGAAAAAGAGAGAGAGAGAGAGAACAGCAGTCACATGGTAAGATGTTGACTGATTTATTACACAGAGAAAGAGAGAGAGTGTGAGTGAGAAAGAGAGTGAGAAGAGAGAGAGAAAGAGAACAGCAGTCACGTGGTGTTAAGTAAGTTGGCTTTGATTTATCACATAGAGAGAGAGAACAGCAGCCACATGGTACAGAAGTAAGTTGATTTTGATTTATCACAGAGAGAGAGTGAGTAAGATATTAATAGAGAAACCACTGATGTGATGAGGTCACACAAGTATAACTCTAGGTCATCAGCTGGAATTTCACATGGCCTATGGTGAAATAGAAGACAAGTAAAGTGATGAAACAATAGGTTAACTAGACTGACATGAACTGACACCAAACCAATGTTTGCTTTTGCATATAAGTATATGTTCCCAGCAAAATCCTTGTTTGTAATGTGGATTTTGTTAGACAGACCTCAAACCAGTTACTCACCCACTGACTTTGGAACAGGCATGCTCTCCCCTGTAATCAAGGACTCATCACATGACGAGTTGCCTTCAATAACCTTGGCATCCACAGGAATCTTCCCTCCAGGTACCACTTTAAGAATGTCCCCTCTTTGGACAAGGTCAAGGCTTATCACCTTCTCAGACAGAATCTGAAACTGCTTGTCCACCTCAACAATCATAGCTTCCTTGGGTTGAAGTGACATTAATTTAGCTAGAGCCTCACTAGTCTTTCCCTGAATCAAAGTCACAAATATTAATAATAATACAGAGGTCATAAAATGTTTTAGCAAGAATACTGAACATAACTACAGAAAAGTTTTAAGTATTTTAGTAAAAATACTGAACATAATTACAGAACAGTTATAAATATTTTAGCAAGAATACTGAACATAACTAGGGAACAGTTATAAGTAATTTAGTAAGAACTCTAAACATAAGTACTGAAGAGTTATAAGTATTTTAGTAAGAACTCTGGACATAACTACAGAGAAGTTATAAAGTATTTTAGCAAGACTTGTGTTAAACAAGTCTCATGTTTAACTCACATTTAATCAATCTTGTATTTTACCAGCCTAAAGTCTGAAGTGGCTTGTGTTTGACCAGCCTCATTTTAAAACTAAAAATGATGACACCCTAGCAACTGGAAAAAGACTACTATTTGAACAATTAGCTGATTTTGTCAGTAGTCAGCCGGCTAAAGCCAACAATCTCTGGGAAGAGAAGATGGACATGTGTCAGACATGTGTTGAGAAGAGAACAAGAGAATTCCAAAACAGGCTCTTCTATGGGAAACAGCAGAATACAGAAAAAGAAGAAGACCTGGAGAGACACTAAAAAGAACATTTATAAGAGAAGCAAAATTGGAAGACATAGACTCATTAGATAAGATCAAACATCTCGTCAAAAATAAAGATGGTGACAAAAAACACTACAAGCCATATGTGAGGTCTAGGCATGCAGTAAGGATCAAGATCAGCCACCTAGTGTGAAGATTCAGACACTGTCAGGATTAAATTGTACAAGCCAGTAAAGTGCATTCAAGACCCCAGTGTGCAGTGAATTGTAAAGGATTTAAATATGAATAAAAACACAGTGATTACAACATGCCGCTATCATAAAAACGATTTTGTTAATGAAACGTAGACCTGATACAAACAAACGAGGAAATTAGAGAAATCGCCAATCAACCACTAATATCTTCAGTAATAAAGAAAAGATGATGGTCATATGTTGGACATGTGATGAGAAGAGATAATAACTAAATAGCAAAGTAAGCCTTCGTGTGGGAAACGACAGGTAAGAGGAAAAGAGGAAGACCCAGAGAGACACTGAGAAGAACATTGATGAGAAAGGCAAGAGCAGCAGGAATCGGTTCCCTCAATGAGACAGAGCTGCTTGCACAGAACAGAGACAAATGGCGAGATTTTATAAAATATCTTTAAAAAAATTGAAAACTGCTAAAATAAAAATTTACATAAGAGAAGGAGTATCTCGGTCTACGCCCTATGGGCTGGCTACGGCTCGAAAGGTCAATAGATAGATAGATAGATTACAACATGAATTGTCTAAATAAGATGTTAATAAGCTACAATTTTATACCAACACAATTAACAGATAACCAACAATAACTTATTTTACCGTGCTTGACAGGTCTCAAGAGTTACTGTTACCTACATAGACATCACACACCAAAGCTCTTCATGTGGACGGGTGGATAGGATGGGATAGATGGACAGATGGAGGGAGGGAGGAAGAGAAGGAGAGATAGAAAAAAAAAAAAGAAAGATATTTCTCCCAGCATCTCACTTATGTACCCACCTTTGCTATATGCTCCAGCCATCTGCCAAGAGAGATGAACACCATAAGCATTGGAGTGGTCTCAAAGAATGTCATGGGACTGAACTCTTCTTTCATGACCATGGCAGCAATCACCACTGCCAGGGAGTATGCATATGCAATTGTTGTTGCCATGACAACCAACACATCCATGTTGGTGGAGCCATGTTTAAGTACTTTGTACGCTTGAATATAGAAGTGTTTTCCACCAAAAAACTGAAAACACAGAAACATATAACTCTGATGTCATTAATACGTTAATACATAACTACTGGTTTTTTTTTCCCTCTGCTGCAGTAATCAGAATTTAACTTATCTTTCGTTTGCCTAAATATTTTCTACATCTGCAATGTCGTTTTTTGTATATAAATTTTACTGTTTTTTGTACTTCTTGTTGAGGCCTATATAGTTTTGCTTTAAAGTCTTTAAATATGGTCCAATGGAGTTTCCTTGGTGTAGTATATTCAATACAGTCTTGAGGTATGTGTTCAGTAGTCTGGGGCACCTGTCTACATGTACATGTAGCTGAGGTGCCAATCTTGAATTTTGTATACATGTGATTTTGGAGTCCATTGCATTGTGTCCTGTTCTGATGTTACCAGAGCCCCCACAGTGAGTGGAGAAAAGAATAGAGCCACCGCTATCTGTCATGCATGTAGTAAGAGGAAACTAATGAGGTTTGGAATTGTCACCTGTGCAGTCAAGTAGGGCATGCATGGAACAACCTTGTCAGCAGAAATTTATCAATTTCTATCAATTGACAAGGTTGTTGTGCTACCAATGCCAGACCTGGACCCTAGATGCAAGAACAATAAGAAAAATGTCCTCTACTGAGACAAAATGTGTCAGACGAATGACAAGAAACAAGTGACAACTTGTGACAAGTGGTGAAGCAGATAAGGGGAATTCCTGACTGCAATGAAACTGGTTCCTTGGATAGAATAAAACAGAATAGAGGCACATTATGTTAATTCGTTCCCATCTATTAATATTGTGGTAGGCATCTTGATTTAGGGAGCCGCGATAGCTCATTGGTTAGTGAACTGGACTACAAAGGACAAGAGGTAGGGTTCGATCCCAACCGACGGCTCCGAGTTCACCCAGTCTTAAATGGGTACCAGATTTTTTTCTGGGAAAGTAAAGCGGCACGGGCGTTATACCGACCACATTACCCCAAAAATCATGTGCTGAAGGTCTGTAAAATTTATGGTCACTAACACTATATTCCCTATACGCCACTTGACGTGACGCTCTTTACTTTACTTTTACATCTTGATTTGGAGTTTGTGGTCTTCTGATTGATTTGATTATCTGTTTCTTCTGTTGGTATGTAACTGTTGCATTTGGTTGTTTGCCTGATGTACCTTCCTTTGCCAGATGGTCTGCTTTCTTGTTTTCTTGTATTCCACAGTGAGATGAGATCGACTGCAGAGTGACCTTGTGATACTTGTCAGTAATCGGATGATGGGTAGTTTTGACAAAACCTGCAGGCCTGTCACCATAACAAGGTTCAAGTCTGTTTCAGAGGTAACATAGATAATCGTTATCTCTGTCTGTAAACACTGGGTGAGAAACTAGCATGCCAATAATGCCTGGACAATTAGAACTCTGCACAACCATACAGGCAGACACACTAAAGCTTCATCTGTTTTTCAATATCTCTCACTACCTGTGACATTCTCTTAGTCACCCATTAACTCCACAAGCCAACCTAAGGTGTTGGATGAAAACTGCTTTTGTTGTAGAGAAGTTAACATTTGCTGTTTTACTGACAATATTTAATTTAGAGTTTCTTTAAATACATGTATTTATTTATTGTAGCTATTATTTGCAGTTTCTGTGCTATATAATTAATTACTTATGTTTTTCAACAATCCTACATACACGTACAGAGAATATATGGCTTATGCTTTTACTTAATCTATTTTTAGCTTATATCTGAGCTATGGTCCCTGACACACGGGCAAAGTGATGTCATACCTGCTGCTTATGGGCAGGCAGAGCAGATAAAGGCTAGGGAAGGAACTAATGATAGAAATGAGAATGAAAACTGGATGCACTGGGTTATACACCAAACAAAATGTGAGAGTGAATCAAATGAAAACCTTAAATATTATTCCCCTAATTTATTAAACAACCATTGGTACACAAATATATCATTGTTTTACAGCTTTTATTGTGTTTTGTACAAGTCCTTCAGTGCTTTGAAAGTGTGTGCATAATTTATACAAAATGATTTAGTCACGTGTGCAATCAATCATGAATAGTATATTACACACTTGAAAGTCATCCCTGTTATTGCTACTTTGAAGAGCAATAACAAATAACCCTGTAATGCTTCTAAATTGTAATGCTAATTATTCATCTCAAAAGAGAGCCAGCATAATCTTTCCTGCTGTTGACAGCAAGCAGAACTAGCTTGGCTTTGGTCAGTAATGGTGACAGCAAGCAGAACTAGTGTGGCTTTGGTCAGTAATGGTGACAGCAAGCAGAACTAGCTTGGCTTTGGTCAGTAATGGTGACAGCAAGCAGAACTAGCTTGTCTTTGGTCAGTAATGGTGACAGCAAGCAGAACTAGCTTGGCATTGGTCAGTAATGGTGACAGCAAGCAGAACTAGCTTGGCTTTGGTCAGTAATGGTGACAGCAAGCAGAACTAGCTTGGCTTTGATCAGTAATGGTGACAGCAAGCAGAATTAGCTTGGCATTGGTCAGTAATGGTAACAGCAAGCAGAACTAGCTTGGCATTGGTCAGTAATGGTGACAGCAATCAGAACTAGCTTGACTTTGGTCAGTAATGGTGACAGCAAGCAGAACTAGCTTGGCTTTGGTCAGTAATGGTGACAGCAAGCAGAACTAGCTTGGCATTGGTCAGTAATGGTAACAGCAAGCAGAACTAGCTTGGCATTGGTCAGTAATGGTGACAGCAATCAGAACTAGCTTGACTTTGGTCAGTAATGGTGACAGCAAGCAGAACTAGCTTGGCTTTGGTCAGTAATGGTGACAGCAAGCAGAACTAGCTTGGCATTGGTCAGTAATGGTAACAGCAAGCAGAACTAGCTTGGCATTGGTCAGTAACGGTGACAGCAAGCAGAACTAGCTATGTAAGAATCTCAATCTCATTGGGGGAGCTGATTCCTTCTGCCTTTGCCTCTCTGATCAATGTTTTTCTCAGTGTCTCACTGTGTCGGCCTCTTTTCCTCCTACCTGTTGTTTGCCACAAGAGGGTTTGCTCTGTTATTCGGTTATTGATTTTTCTCATCACATGTCCAACATATGTCCATCGTCTTTTCTTGATTACTGAAGATATTAGTGGTTAATTGGCGATTTCTCTAATTTCCTCGTTTGTTTTTAATTCATTCCATGGTATACCAAGTATTTTCCTTAGACATTTATTTTAAAATGCGTTCAACTTTGTTTCTATGTTTCTTGTTGTTTTCCAGCTCTCGCTTGCATATGCAAGGGTTAATAGTATGTTTGATTTGAGTAGCCTAAGTCTCGTTTTTATGCTGATGAGTTTTGATTTCCCCAACTTCTCAAGGCTTCTGAAAGACATTGTTGCTTTAGACATTGCTGCCATAGGACATTCATCATCATCATCATCATGTGCCATACCGGTTGGCTTAGGCGATCATGTCCTTTCACAATCTTCTATCCACAGTGCATCGTATCAGTTCTGTTGTTGACTGTTTTCTTTGCCATGACACCAAGCTATCCAATATTTTCTCTCTTTGTCGTCCGCGATCTCTCTTTCCTTTTATTTTGCCAGTTGTAACCAAGTATTCCAACTTTCCTCTTCTCATGATGTGCCCGAAAAATGTTGATTCATAGAACAATATATATATATATGGCCCTTTTCGTCTTGTCAGACGGTCTAGTGGAGGCTATTGCGTATTTTTTTGAGGTATTGTTTTTGCCGAACAGCTTCTCTCGTGGCTAATTCTACCAATGTTTGACAAACACACGCGGTCACATAATGAACAGGTCAGGCTCGCTGGTCCACAGGGTTTACCATCCTTTTTCATGAGTCTCTTCTCTTCTAAGTCCTGTCTTAGAACAGTCTCAAATGTTGTTATACCGTTCCTTATACGTGCTCTCCATGATGTGCGATCACTTGCCAGATGTTGCCAGTCGTTTTCACAGATGGAGAAGTCTTTCAGAGATGATTTGCAGATATCTCTATATCGTAGTTTAGGTCTGCCGATTTGTCGTTTTCCGTGTTTTAGCTCGCCATATAGTATTTGCCTAGGAATGCGTTTTTCTTCCATCCGTTGGACATGCCCCAGCCATCTTAGCCTTCGACTTCTGAGCATCGACATGATTGTTAGGGTCTTAGCACGTTGCAGGACAGTTAAGTTGGTTATTTTGTCCTGCCATTTGATGTGCATTATTTTGCGGAGACATCGCATGTGGAAGACATTTAGTCTTTTTTCCTGGTTTGAGTATGTTGTCCAGGTTTCGGATCCATATAGTAGTGTGCTAAGCACACATGTTTGATTTATTAGGAGTTTAGTCTTTCGAGTTAGTTTCGTGTTGTTCCATGCCCTTTTTGTGAGTTTGCCAAAGGTCGTAGCTGCCTTACCAATTCGACAGTTTATTTCTTCATCAAGAGAGATGGTTTGCGTAACTGTGGATCCAAGATATGTAAATTTCTGTACTGATTCTAGTGGGCAGTCTTTTAGAGTAATAGATAGAGGTTTGAAGTCACCTTGATTTAGTATTACTGTCTTCTGAACATTAATTGACAGTGAAAAAAGGTCGCATGCTTTATCCAGGTTGTTGATCAGCGACTGTAGGGTGGCCTCACTATGAGCGACTAGGGCTGCATCGTCAGCAAATAAAAATTCTTTAAGTAGGGCAACATTTGTTTTGGTTTTTGCTCTTAGTCGTGCTAGGTTGAACAGTGAGCCATCTGGTCTAGTGCGAATGTAAATATCTCCTGAGCTGTTTTCGAAGGTGTAATTTAGGAGGGCAGCAAAAAATATACCAAAAAGGGTGGGGGCGAGGACACATCCCTGTTTCACTCCTTTGTTGACTTTGAAATTCTCTGATGGACTCCCATCAAAATGGACTTTGCCAGTCATGTCTTCATGGAAGGAAATTATCAGCCTAAGTAATTTAGGAGGGCAGCCTATGCCTTCTAACACCTTGTAGAGACCATCTCTGTTTACTCATTGAACAATACTGGGGGGAAAAAAAGCCAGTCTAGCATGACACAGACTATATTACACATAACATGTGCTGTTGGTTATTGAATAACATGGGCATTAATGATGTATGTTGTGTTTCCCATACGCCTTAAAGTATTGAGGGAAGGAACTCTTACCTACCTGAGAATGATAAATAGATCTTCTTATTTTCTCTTTTCACTGAATGAAACCTAGAAGGTGTCGTGGTTTATATCATTTGTCGTTCTTGAGCTGCTCGAACTGTCTGAATTAGTGATTTTCCTTTGTTGTTACATGTCTCTGTCACTGTATCTGTCCATCTTATGCTGGGTCTTCCTCTTGGTCTTTTTCCATGCATCTCGAGAGGAACACCCTTGATGGTGATTGTGAGGATTCATTCTGACCAGGTGGCCAAACTATTTAAGTTGTTGTTGTAATATATAATCTTGGCAGGGTTTTGTTCCTACCATTTGTCTTATGGTTTCATTTGGTATTCTATTCTCTTCTTGTGTTGTTTGTTACTTTTCTCAAGCATCGCATCTCACATGTATTAAACTTTCTTAATTGTGATTTAAAAAGGGTCCATGTTTGAATTTCATAGCACAAAGTTGGTATGAAAATGCTATTTATCATTTGTTGTTTAGCTGGCATAGAAATGTTTGGATGTCTTAGCAATAGTGAAAGCTGGTTATGTGACAGCATTTGCTTTTTGTATTCTCATGTCAATTTCTCTGTCTAGTTTTCCATCTTCTGTGAACATTGTGCCCAAATACTTTAATTCCTCTACTTGTTTTATTTCTTTATCTTTGATCTTAATGTTTAATGGGTTTCTTAATTTGCTTATTCAGCCTGTTCATAGCCTGTTTTTGCTGTGTTAATTTTCATACTGCAGTTTGTGCAACTTTTATCTAGGGGTGTTATATGCTGTTGTAGCAGGTTTTTGTCCTCATATATTAGGCATTGGTCATCTGCGAAGAGTAGCTCGTTGATGTTGGAGTTTTCTACCTCCATATTATTATTTGATTTTTCCTTATTGTTGGCTGTTTTCTGATTTATTTTGTCCATATATATGATGAAGAGGAGTGGTGAGAGGACATATCCTTGTCTTACACCTGTTAAAGAGATCTCACATTTTGTTAATGCCATTTTTCAAGTTTATATTTGACTGACTCTGGTAATATGGCTTAATCACTGACAATAAAATCCAAGACATACTCCTCACCTGTACAGGTGTGGCAAGAATAAACATGATCAGGTTCATCACATCTAGTCCAGGTACAATCATGATCTGGTTGTAGTGGTCATGTGCACCACCTTTCATGGTGGCATTACCGGATGTGTCGTCATGTGAGCTCGGTACACCAAACATCAGGTACAACATAATTATCATTGAGGGGGCACCAAACAGCAGTGACCACAGGAATGAGGTTCTCCACCTGTTAGGGTAACAACAAGGACATAAACCTACAATTACACAATAACAAGAGCAACACTATAGACAATAAATTAAGAGAAATAACACCACCAAATAAACTTTAACAACGACTTCACAATTTTTTCTTCATAAACAAACAACACCCACAATCATTTTGCTGCAAATCTCTTCAAACTGCATGATCATCACGCCAATTTGGACTCCTGTTTTTCTATGATTTAATTCCAACTTAACATAAATTGTGCCCAAAATGTGAGATAGAAAAACATGGTCACTAACACCATATTCTCCATAAGCCCAGCAAGGCTTCTTTTTGTGTGTGTGTGCGTGTGTGAGTGTGTGCGTTTACTACTTTTTTTTACTTTTACTACATAAATTAAAGCTAACATATGATTAATTTATATGGTTCAGAAATAAGGAGAACAGGAAAAGCAGCAATAGACGAAATATAAAAACTTCTATAAATGGAGAGTTTCATAAAAAAGGAGGGACATGCTCTATGACTAAAAGAGCTGATAGAGATAGCGTTATGACTGAGGCTGTTTGGAAAAAGAACTAGAGAGTGAGAACTGGAGGAAAAGTGAACTAATTGAGGACACAGGTGGTTTTATCTGAGAACTAATAGAGGGACTGAGATGATAAGTTGCAACAACTAAACAAGAGACAGAGATGGTATGATGAGAGAGAACTAATAGAGGGACATAAATGATATAATAGTACTAATATAATACAGAGACAGAAATGGTATAATAGTACTAATTGAGGGACAAAAATGGTATGATAGTACTAATAAAGGGACACAAATGGTATGATAGTACTAATAGAGGGACAAAAATGGTATGATAGTACTAATATAGAGACAGAAATGGTATAATAGTACTAATATAGAGACAGAAATGGTATGATAGTACTAATAGAGGGACAAAAATTGTATGATAGTACTAATAGAGGGACAAAAATGGTATGATAGTACTAATAGAGGGATAAAAATGGTATAATAGTACTAATATAGAGACAGAAATGGTATAATAGTACTAATAGAGGGACAAAAATGGTACGATAGTACTAATAGAGGGACAAAAATGGTACGATAGTACTAATAGAGGGACAAAAATGGTACGATAGTACTAATAGAGGGACAAAAATGGTACGATAGTACTATTAGAGGGACAAAAATGGTACGATAGTACTATTAGAGGGACAAAAATGGTACGATAGTACTAATAGAGGGACAAAAATGGTACGATAGTACTAATAGAGGGACAAAAATGGTACGATAGTACTAATAGAGAGACAAAAATGGTACGATAGTACTAATAGAGGGATAAAAATGGTATGATAGTACTAATATAGAGATAAAAATGGTATGATAGTACTAATATAGAGACAAAAACGGTAAGATAGTATTAATAGAGGGACAAAAATGGTATGATAGTACTATCTATCTATCTATTGACCTTTCGAGCCGTAACCGGCCCATAGGGCGTAGACCAAGATACACCTTCTCCTATATGAATTTTTGTTCTAGCAGTTTTCTTTTAAAGATATTTTATCAAATCTCGCCATCTGTCTCTGTTCTGTGCAAGCAGTTCTATCTCATTGAGGGAGCCGATTCCTGCTGCTCTTGCCTCTCTCATCAATGTTCTTCTCAGTGTCTCCCTGGGTCTTCCTCTTTTTCTTTTACCTGTTGTTTCCCATATGAGGGCTTGCTTTGCTATTCGATTATTATCTCTTCTCATCACATGTCCAACGTATGACCATCGTCTTTTCTTTATTACTGAAGATATTAGTGGTTGATTGGCGATTTCTCTAATTTCCTCGTTTGTTTTGAATTCGTTCCATTCTATACCAAGTATTTTCCTTAGACATTTATTTTCGAATGCGTTCAACTTTGTTTCTATATCTCTTGTTGTTTTCCAGCTTTCACATGCATACGTAAGGGTTGATAGTACATTTGATTTGAATAGCCTAAGTTTTGTGTTTGTGCTAATGAGTTTTGATTTCCACAACTTTTCAAGGCTTCTGAAAGACATTGCTGCTTTAGCCAGTCTGATTCTAATTTCTTTGCTCGTATCCCCTTCTCGATCAATGTGACTTCCAAGATAGATGAAGTGATCGATCTCTTCTACTGGTTTGTTTTCCATGTATATTTTGTCACTTGTTGGAATTAAACTTTTCATGACTTTAGTCTTTTCATGATTGACCTCAAGCCCAATTTTGCTGGCTATTGATGATAGTTCATTTGTGTTTTCCTGCATCGTTTTTATCTGATTGCTGATGAGAACTATGTCATCAGCAAAGTCCAGGTCCTCCAAATGGTCTCCTTGTATCCATTCGATGCCTTTATTACCAGTGCAGCATTTCTTCATTATGAAGTCCATAACAATTCCAAATAACAAGGGCGATAAAATACATCCTTGTTTAACCCCAGTTTCTATTGGGAAACATTCGCTCAGTCCTTCCTCTGTTCGAACTGCACATGTGTAACCATCATACATGTCTTTGATAATATTTATGATTTTTGATGGTAAGCCATATTGCTTCAGAATTTTCCACAAAGAATCTCTATGAATACTATCAAATGCTTTTTTGAAGTCGATGAAGTTAAGTACAAAAGGTTTTTGCTTTTCAATGAGTTCCTCCAATATAAGTCGTAGAGTGAAAATGTGGTCAAGACAGCTTCTCCCTTTTCTAAACCCAGCCTGTTCTTCACGCATTACTGTATCTATTGAATCCTTTATTCTATTTAGGATGATTTTACAGAATAATTTTGAGGCAACTGACAAAAGTGTCACGCCTCTCCAATTGTTACAATCTCTAAGATTGCCCTTTTTTGGGATCTTAACAATGATTCCTTTTTTCCATTTATGAGGCGTCTTCTCTGTTTTCCAAATGATGTTGAACATTTTTTGGAGATGTATTAAATTATGGCTATCATGATAGTACTAATAGAGGGATAAAAATGGTATGATAGTACTAATAGAGGGACAAAAATGGTATGATAGTACTAATAGAAAGACATAAATGGTATGATAGTACTAATAGAGGGACAAAAATGGTATGATAGTACTAATAGAGGGACAAAAATGGTATGATAGTACTAATAGAGGGACAAAAATGGTAAGATAGTACTAATAGAGGGACAAAAATGGTATGATAGTACTAATCTATCTATCTATTGGCCTTTCGAGCCATAGTCGGCCCATAGGGTGTAGACCAAGATACTCTTTCTCTTATCTAAATTTTTTTTCTAGCAGTTTTCAATTCTTTTAAACATATTTTATCAAATCTCGCCCTTTGTCTCTGTTCTGTGCAAGCAGCTTTATCTCACTGAGGGAGCCGATTCCTGCTGCTCTTGCCTCTCTCAGCAATGTTCTTCTCAGCGTCTCTCTGGGTCTTCCTCTTTTTCTCTTACCTGTTGTTTCCCAAATGAGGGCTTGCTTTGCTATTTGGTTATTATCTCTTCTCATCACATATCCAACATATGACCATCGTCTTTTCTTTATTACTGAAGATATTAGTGGTTGATTGATGATTTCTCTAATTTCCTCGTTTATTTTGAATTCGTTCCACGCTATACCAAGTATTTTCCTTAGACATTTATTTTCGAATGCGTTCAACTTTGTTTCTATATCTCTTGTTGTTTTCCAGCTTTCACATGCATATGTAAGGATTGATAGTACATTTGATTTGAATAGTCTAAGTTTTGTGTTTGTGCTGATGAGTTTTGATTTCCACAACTTTTCAAGGCTTCTGAAAGACATTGCTGCTTTAGCTATTCTGATTCTAATTTCTTTGCATTGTATCCCCTTCTCGATCAATGTGACTTCCAAGATAGATAAAGTGGTTGATCTCTTCTACTGGTTTGTTTTCCATGTATATTTTGTCGTCTGTTGGAATTAAGCTTTTCATGACTGATAGTACTAATAGAGGGATAAAAATGGTATGATAGTACTAATAGAGGGACAAAAATGGTATGATAGTACTAATAGAAAGACATAAATGGTATGATAGTACTAATAGAGGGACAAAAATGGTATGATAGTACTAATAGAGGGACAAAAATGGTATGATAGTACTAATAGAGGGACAAAAATGGTATGATAGTACTAATAGAGGGATAAAAATGGTATGATAGTACTAATAGAGTGACAAAAATGGTATGATAATTCTAACGAGGGTCAGAAATGGTATGAGAAGAGAAAATGAGATAGTATGATAAAGAAACTATATGGCTGAGAGATGTGATAATAGACAAAATAATAGGTACAGAGAGGTGGCACTTATGAGCACTAATGAGAATCACGGAAAGTGTTGTCTTAGTGTTCCCCCTTTAAGTAGGCATGAATGCATTGTGTCGCAAGTTTACAGCAAATCTACGATACCTGCACCTTTTAGCCAGACTCATCTATCCTTGACATGGGTTGATTTTTACTTCACAATTTTGCTCAGGCAGCAGCAATAAGGTCTACTCTTAGATTCTTTAGACTAGGGAAATTTCCTTTTTTTCAATGTCTTCCTTCAAATTGATTTGTCTACTTCATTGTCTTTAGAATTTATAGAGTTATTCCACTTGGGTGTTCTCCTTTCTCAGAATCTTAAAATGATAACATTTTTTACATATTTCTGATTGAGATCTACTGCAGTCGTCTTCTTCCTGATTCTGAGCTACATGGTAACAACACTTCTTTAACCCTAGATTATGATGTTAATCTGTGACTGATGTGATTATGATACCATAGTAAAAATTACTATAACTTAATAGTAACATTAGGAGCTCTAAAAATAGTGTTTTCTTTGAATTTTTTGACACACAGCTGTTTGTTTACACTAGGACAGGCCCGGTGAACTTGGATTTCCTGTCTCATTTATCTATCTATATGGACGCCGTAAGCTCGTCAGTATATTCGGTTACCTCATAGCATTAATCGCTGTGTTTCTTAAGTTACAAAGGGTTTGTTTGATGTTGGCAGACGATCGAGAAAATATCCCTTATCTTCTTCTTCCTCTTCTTTCCTTTCTCATTTGCCTTTCAGCATCAAGGGGAGATATAATTTGCGGTCTTTTGCTCTTCTGTTCGCTTCTGCTGTTGTTATATTTCGTAGTGCTTCTAGTATTCCGTCGATCCATCTTTTTCGTGGTTGACCCTTGGGTCTAGTATTCTCGCAACACTTATTGAGGGTTCGTTGTGTTGAGTTTTAATCTTTCTGCCATGTCACGTGGCTTAACCATTTTATTTGTTGTTTCTTTATATATTCTATGGCGGGAGCTATTCCCAGCTTTTTTCTCAGTTCTTCACTTCTGATCTTATCTCTCAGACTGTTTCCTGTCATTCGTCTGACACATTTCACCTCAGTGGAGGTTATTTTTCTTATTGTTCCTGCATCTAGGGTCCAGGACTGGCATTGGTAGCACAATGTTGGGATGAAGATTGTATTGTAGAGTGCCCAATTTGCCTCTAGAGTTATATCTTTGTTGGACAATGGTGGTGATAACTGTCAATGATTTGTTCCCTTATCAGTTAGAAAAAAAAGGAAACTTGACTAATTTCTTGAACATTTGGGGAATATTTTTTTTTGCATTATATGAGAATGTATCTCATGAAATAAAAAATTATGGGGAAAAAAAAAATCCAACAACAGAAATAAATCAAACACTGAGGGGTCACTGAAGTGGTAATTAGGAAGGCACATGGAGGTGGGTAATGTTAGAACACGGCAAAATGTCAAATTTTTAAGAATTTGTGTTTGATGTGGTAAGTTTTACTATGGTATCATAATCTAGGGTTAATTCTAAAAGTAGACAGAGTTGTTGGCCTTTTGCTGCAGCTTTTAACATGAATGAGACCAGGGTGCTCTTACAAACTTGCCCATCTTGGCAGGTCCTACCAAGAATATTATTCCATTGGCATGGGTGTGGGTTGCCAGATACTCAGCTACAGATCAATCATAGGTAAAGGTACTTTTATTCATAGAAACTAAATGGGGTTTCAGAGGTAAACTGTTATTCATGAACCAAATGGACCAAACATTAGATGACATGACAATGAGCAACAAACTTTGAATAGGTGAGACAGTACACAGAAAGATTAAAACCTTTTGATGTCATGACAATGAAAGTAAAAAAACTTTGAACAGGTGAGACAGCACACAGATAGATTCAAACCTTTTGATGTCATGACAATGAAAGTAAAAAAACTTTGAATAGGTGAGACAGCATACAGAAAGATTCAAACCTTTTGATGTCATCCCTATGGTCATAGCGAGAGGCCTTTTGATCATCATCTGATTTGAGGTGGGCATCAAATCCAATATCCTGGAGACATAAACACTTTGTTAGAATAAGACACACTGTACGAAGACACTTTTCATTTGAAAAAGAAACTCTCAACACAAATACTTTCATTGCAGTAAGACACCTTGTACACTAACATTTCTATTTTAATATGACATTGTTTACACATATACTTTCCTTATAATAAGATATATTGCAGAGACACAATAAGACATCTTGCAGACAAACATTTTGTTAGAATAAGACACACTGTACACAAACACTTTCTATTAGAATAGTCACCCTGTACACATTTTTTTTTTGTAATGCACATTAGTGTACACATATACTTTCCTTTACAATAAGATATTTTGTATTCACTTTCCATCAAACAAGACATTTTGCAGACAAACATTTTTTATTTTAAAAAATACAGGTATTTAGTACACAAATTCTGTCAGTTACAAAAAGACTGGAGAGTACACAAACACCTTTGTATTACAAAAAACAAACACACCTTCCATAGCTACACCTCTCTATCTAAAGAAGATAGTAGATACAAGATGATCCTTAGCTATATCTCTCTATCCAAAGAAGATAGTAGATACAAGATGATCCTTAGCTATATCTCTCTATCCAAAGAAGATAGTAGATACAAGATGATCCTTAGCTATATCTCTCTATCCAAAGAAGATAGTAGATACAAGATGATCCTTAGCTATATCTCTCTATCCAAAGAAGATAGTAGATACAAGATGATCCTTAGCTATATCTCTTATCCAAAGAAGATAGTAGATACAAGATGATCCTTAGCTATATCTCTCTATCCAAAGAAGATAGTAGATACAAGATGATCCTTAGCTATATCTCTCTATCCAAAGAAGATGGTAGATACAAGATGATCCATAGCTACACCTCTATCCAAAGAAGATGGTAGATACAAGATGATCCATAGCTACACCTCTATCCAAAGAAGATGGTAGATACAAGATGATCCATAGCTACACCTCTATCCAAAGAAGATGGTAGATACAAGATGATCCATAGCTACACCTATATCCAAAGAAGATAGTAGATGCAAGATGATCCTTAGCTATATCTCTCTATCCAAAGAAGATGGATGACACAAGATGATCCATAGCTACCCCTCTATCCAAAGAAGATGGTAGATACAAGATGATCCATAGCTACACCTCTCTATCCAAAGAAGATAGTAGATACAAGATGATCCATAGCAACATCTCACAATCCAAAAAAGATGACTGACACAAGATGATTCATAGCTACACCTCTTTATCCAAAGAAGATGGTAGACACAGAATGATCCATAGCTACACCACTCTATCCAAAGAAGATGACTGACACAAGATGATCCATAGCTCTATCCAAAGAAGTGACACAAGATGATCCATAGCTACACCTCTCTATCCAAAGAAGATGGTAGACACAGAATGATCCATAGCTACACCTCTCTATCCAAAGAAGATGACTGACACAAGATGATCCATAGCTCTATCCAAAGAAGATGGTAGACACAGAATGATCCATAGCTACACCTCTCTATCCAAAGAAGATGACTGACACAAGATGATCCATAGCTCTATCCAAAGAAGATGGTAGACACAGAATGATCCATAGCTACACCTCTCTATCCAAAGAAGATGACTGACACAAGATGATCCATAGCTCTATCCAAAGAAGATGTTAGACACAAAATGATCCATAGCTACACCTCTCTATCCAAAGAAGATGACTGACACAAGACGATCCATATCTCTATCCAAAGAAGATGGTAGACACAGAATGATCCATAGCTACACCTCTCTATCCAAAGAAGATGGCTGACACAAGATGATCCATAGCTACACCTCTCTATCCAAATAAGATGACTGACACAAGATGATCCATAGCTACACCTCTCTATCCAAAGAAGATGACTGACACAAGATGATCCATAGCTACACCTCTCTATCCAAAGAAGATGGTAGACACAAGATGATCCATATCTCTATCCAAAGAAGATGACAGATACAAGATGATCCATAGCTACACCTCTCTATCCAAAGAAGATGACTGACACAAGATGATCCATAGCTACACCTCTCTATCCAAAGAAGATGGTAGACACAGAATGATCCATAGCTACACCGCTCTATCCAAAGAAGATGACTGACACAAGATGATCCATAGCTACACCTCTCTATCCAAAGAAGATGACTGACACAAGATGATCCATTTCTCTATCCAAAGAAGATGACTGACACAAGATGATCCATATCTCTATCCAAAGAAGATGACTGACACAAGATGATCCATATCTCTATCCAAAGAAGATGGTAGACACAAAATGATCCATAGCTACACCTCTCTAGCCAAAGAAGATGGCACATAAGACGATTATAGCTACACCTCGCTATCCAAAGAAAATTGTAAAATGTAAACTTTTGTTTATTACAGTGACCAGCAAACAAATCTAAAAAATTGAAATCTGATTACTACAAGAACAGTGGCTTCATTATACAGGACCCCCATGTCCTATTGAATGAAGAATATGTACCCACGTACCTTGAGAGCTTCAATGATGTCCCTTGGTCCTGTGATCTCCGAGTTGAATGTGAACTTGCCAGTGCTGGTGGCCAGGGCTACAGATGCAGAAAGAATACCTTTCCTTTTTTTTATGTTGGTCTCAATATTGTTGACACATGAGGTGCAGGTCATGCCATTTATCTGGTGATTGTATCAAAATTATTGGCATTACTTATGTGGGTCAGTGGCAGCCCTTTGGATTGCATTAATGCAATGACAACCCTTTGAATTGTATTAATCCTATGGCAAATTTTAAAATTGCATTAATGTCAAGAGAACCAGACAAGGGAACTAACTACCGTCTTAGGTTGACAGCAATGGCTGGTAGTTCTTCAAGCTCACACATCAATTGTTATTGTTGTTGGAAATACGAGCTGTGTAATTTATCAACATTTGATATGAAGAACTAATAAATTATCCTTGTATGAAATGACAGCTGCATAAATTGCAGGCACTAAAAAAATGAGAGTCACATAAATTATAGACATTAGAAATGAGAACCACATAAATTATAGACATTAGAAATGAGACCTCCATAAAATGTTGACATTGGAATTTGGACTAGCATAAATTAAAGACAATTAGAATGAAAAGAATATGACAATACAAAATATGGAAGTGATAAAATATATTATATGTAACCAGCTTAGCTCCTTGAGCAGAGCTTTTCAGAGCTAGATGCTTCTCAGTGGCAGGGGGTTCTCACAGGAACAACTTTACACAATAAAGATTTTACTTTTCAATGGAAATCTCAGTCTAATGTAGACTTAAAGACTTAGTCTGAGGGGGGCCTTGGTAGCCTAGTTGGGGAGACCGTCCGACTTGGCTACTGACGTTTTGACAACCCGTATTCAACTCCCGCTGGAAGCAGTGTGAGTTGTAATCATGGCTGGAAAATAAAATACCCCCCCTGTCGACCCAGCCACTGGCAGAAATGAGTACCAGGGTACAGTACTCTGGGAAGGTGAGGACTTCATTTGTATCGTGAGTTTTGATGCTTGAAGCGACACTATCCAGAAGTCTCCAAATACTTCTGGATAAGCAGCCAAGCACATATGGGTGAAAACTTGCATGCTAAGATGCTGACTCAAGTCTCGTATTTTACCTTTACCTTTAATTAGTCTGAGATTGAATGGAGTGTGTCCTCTTGCCAAAATATAAGCAAAGGACAACAACATAGATTATACACATTTCAAATGAGAACTACATAAATTATAGACATCTGAAAATAGAACTACATAAATGATAAACATCTGAAATTAGTGCTATATAAACCATCACTGTATAAAATGAGAGATACATAAATTATCACCATCTTTAAAATGAGAGCAACAAAATATGCAAATAAAAGTTATATACCCTCATAAAATTCAAAACTATGCAACTATTCTTTCTATATTCTTCTATTACAGTGTCATTTCTTAACTGAACATGGATGTGTTGTGTCACAATTTTAAAGCAAACCACAATACCTTTGCCTTCTGTCCCAGACATCCACTTCTGATAGTTTAGTCAAGAAAAAAATGTACATACACTAGGAGTAAGAAAGGATCCAATACTGTAGCTGCTGTAGTAGTCCCCACTGCCATTTTTCTTTCAGAAACTGACTACAATTGTTAGCTCTTATGTCGTGGAATAAATAAACTTCCTCATGTGTTCATACAACTTATGTAAAAGAATGGGCTGTGAAAATAGTTGGTGACATGTGGAATGTCTTTCTTACTGAAACTTTTCCAGCCTGGATTGCATTCAATAACTTTTCTCAGTTCTTTATGTTTAGTTTACTTTTAAACTTATGCCACCACTGCTTGTCTTGCAGCTAAGCTGTGTCTGTAGCAATGTTTTATTAACAAGAGCTTAGGTTGAAGAAACTGCCAATCTCTTCATCTGCTTGGAATTGTTATGGATAATCTACCATCATTCATACTTTAGTCAAACTGTAGCTTTCATTGTCAGTCCTAAACCTACTTAACACTCTCATACTTCACTCTGACATTACTAGCACCAGGTAATGACTCTCACATTACTAGCATCATGCAACGACTCTGAGGGAAATAGACTCAAGATGCAACAAAGCTTGTCAAATCATTGGACAGCTATCACCACTATTGTCCAACAAGGCAATAACTATAGAGGCAAAACATTGCAAGAACACCAAACCCAAGGGCCGACCACAAAAAAGATAGATTGACAAAATATTAGAAACACCAGAAAACATAACAGCAGCAGAGGCAAACAGAAGAGCAAAACACCGCAAATTATATCTCCCTTCAATGCTGAAAGGCAAATGAGGAAGGAAAGATGTAATGACTGCTCAGATTGTAATGACAAACAGATCCCAGTAGTTATTGATACAATGACCTGACAGTTTCTATACATTGATCTTCACGGGCTGGTAGGACTGTTATTTCTTGTTGCTCAGGGATTGTTTTTAACTTCAGGGGAATGGTTTTTTTTTTTGCTTTATATGGTTGATATTTATGATGGAATTAGTTTCAGATGTTACTTTGTTGCCTGTGACATCTACCAGATTTCTTGTGGCTGTTTGACTTGAATTTTCTCTGGTCAACAGTCTGTATAAAACTTCACAGAGATAGATTTTATATTATAACCACAGCAACTAATCAGAGACATTTCAGCAAGGCTAATAGTTTCTTGCTCTGAACAAACCACCACGCAGGACTCACCGTTAGTTCCACAGTTCCCTGTCCAGTAACATCGCCTTCCATGACAGAAGCACTAAAGCCCAGATCTTCTATCTTGTTGGCTATCTGGCCTGGTAACACATAAGCAGGGTCAAACACAACCTCAGCTTTCTGGGCCATCAGTGAGACCATAATGCTGTGAACACCTGAAATAGATATTGGCTTTGTGTCATCAGTGAGACCATAATGCTGTGAACACCTGAAATAGATATTGACTTTGTGTCATCAGTGAGACCATAATGCTGTGAATACCTGAAATAGATATTGATTTTGTACCATCAGTGAGACCATAATGCTGTGAATACCTGAAATAGATATTGACTCTGTGTCATCAGTGAGACCATAATGCTGTGAATACCTGAAATAGATATTGACTTTGTGTCATCAGTGAGACCATAATGCTGTGAACAACTGAAATAGATATTGACTCTGTACCATCAGTGAGACCATAATGCTGTGAACACCTGAAATAGATATTGACTCTGTGACATCAGTGATACCATAATGCTGTGAACACCTGAAATAGATATTGATTTTGTACCATCAGTGAGACCATAATGCTGTGAACACTTGAAATAGATATTGACTCTGCCATCAGTGAGACCAAAATGCTGTGAACACCTGAAATAGCTAGTGACTTTGCATCATCAGTGTGACCATAATGCTGTGAATACCTGAAATAGATATTGACTTTGTACCATCATTGAGACCATAATGCTGTGAATACCAGAAATAGATATTGACTTTGTGCCATCAGTGAGACCATAATGCTGTGAATACCTGAAATAGATATTGACTTTGTGCCATCAGTGAGACCATAATGCTGTGAATACCTGAAATAGATATTGACTTTGTGCCATTAGTGAAACCATAATGCTGTGAATACCTGAAATAGATATTGACTTTGTACCATCAGTGAGACCATAATGCTGTGAATACCTGAAATAGATATTGACTTTACACCATCAGTGTGACCATAATGCTGTGAATACCTGAAATAGATATTGACTTTGCACCATCAGTGTGACCATAATGCTGTGAATACCTGAAATAGATATTGACGCTGTGCCATCAGTGAAACCATCATGCTGTTAATACCTGAAATAGATATTGACTGTACCATCAGTGAGACCATAATGCTGTGAATACCTGAAATAGATATTGACTCTGTGCCATCAGTGATACCATAATGCTGTGAACACCTGAAATAGATATTGATTTTGTACCATCAGTGAGACCATAATGCTGTGAACACTTGAAATAGATATTGACTCTGCCATCAGTGAGACCAAATGCTGTGAACACCTGAAATAGCTAGTGACTTTGCATCATCAGTGTGACCATAATGCTGTGAATACCTGAAATAGATATTGACTTTGTACCATCATTGAGACCATAATGCTGTGAATACCAGAAATAGATATTGACTTTGTGCCATCAGTGAGACCATAATGCTGTGAATACCTGAAATAGATATTGACTTTGTGCCATCAGTGAGACCATAATGCTGTGAATACCTGAAATAGATATTGACTTTGTGCCATCAGTGAGACCATAATGCTGTGAATACCTGAAATAGATATTGACTTTGTGCCATTAGTGAAACCATAATGCTGTGAATACCTGAAATAGATATTGACTTTATACCATCAGTGAGACCATAATGCTGTGAATACCTGAAATAGATATTGACTTTACACCATCAGTGTGACCATAATGCTGTGAATACCTGAAATAGATATTGACTTTGCACCATCAGTGTGACCATAATGCTGTGAATACCTGAAATAGATATTGACGCTGTGCCATCAGTGAAACCATCATGCTGTTAATACCTGAAATAGATATTGACTGTACCATCAGTGAGACCATAATGCTGTGAATACCTGAAATAGATATTGACTCTGTGCCATCAGTGAGACCATCATGCTGTGAATACCTGAAACAGGTATTGACTTTAAATATCCAATATTGTGAGGTTACTAGATCAGTGAGATGTGAGACCACAGAAGATGGCAATCATACAGAAAAACCTCCCTCTCTAACAAACTTCTACCCATAACTGCAGGAAATGTGTAATATTATATCAACTTTATGAGAGAAACAGACTAGCAGTACAATGGATGAACATATTAAATATTGATTAATTAACAAAGTCAAAACTAATGCACTCAAGAATGCCTTGAAGGTTGTTAGTAGTCCACTCCCCAAAACATGCAAAGAGTTTGTATGCTGGTGCTTCTTGTAGCTGGCTGATTACACACTCTTCCTAAATGTCCAACTCTACTTATGTCATCTCTATATCTACTATTCTTTTGAGCCAATGACAGTATATGGGGCAGAATTTAATTTAAAAAACTCTCCATGTCTGATGATTCTTTGCTGTTATTCATCACACTTTACACAGGACCTGTAGTGTGTCGTGCCACACACGAGTATATGTTGGGCCACCTAGTCTCAGTAAGGTGTGTCATGCCACACATGAGTATATGTTGGGCCACCTAGTCTCAATTAGGTGTGTCGTGCCACACATGAGTATATGTTGGGCCACCTAGTCTCAGTAAGGTGTGTCGTGCCACACACGAGTATATGTTGGGCCACCTAGTCTCAGTAAGGTGTGTCGTGCCACACACGAGTATATGTTGGGCCACCTAGTCTCAGTAAGGTGTGTCGTGCCACACACAAGTATATGTTGGGCCACCTAGTCTCAGTAAGGTGTGTCGTGCCACACACGAGTATATGTTGGGCCACCTAGTCTCTGTAAGGTGTGTCGTGCCACACACGAGTATATGTTGGGCCACCTAGTCTCAGTAAGGTGTGTCGTGCCACACATGAGTATATGTTGGGCCACCTAGTCTCAGTAAGGTGTGTCGTGCCACACACAAGTATATGTTGGGCCACCTAGTCTCAGTAAGGTGTGTCGTGCCACACACAAGTATATGTTGGGCCACCTAGTCTCAGTAAGGTGTGTCATGCCACACATGAGTATATGTTGGGCCACCTAGTCTCAGTAAGGTGTGTCATGCCACACGAGTATATGTTGGGCCACCTAGTCTCAGTAAGGTGTGTCATGCCACACACGAGTATATGTTGGGCCACCTAGTCTCAGTAAGGTGTGTCATGCCACACACGAGTATATGTTGGGCCACCTAGTCTCAGTAAGGTGTGTCATGCCACACGAGTATATGTTGGGCCACCTAGTCTCAGTAAGGTGTGTCATGCCACACACGAGTATATGTTGGGCCACCTAATCTCAGTAAGGTGTGTCATGCCAGAGTATATGTTGGGCCACCTAGTCTCAGTAAGGTGTGTCATGCCACACACGAGTATATGTTGGGCCACCTAATCTCAGTAAAAGACCTGATGTCTGCTGTCATTACTAGTATTCTTCTTCTTATTTTTCAAGGTCAACCTCTTTTTCATTTGCCTGCTGTTTCCTATTCTCTTGTTATTTCTACTTATTACATACACCCACCTTCTTTTCATTTATACATGTAGATGATATTATTGGAAGCATGGCTATTTCTCTTACTTCTGCACTTGTTTTAAATTCATTTAATTGTATTCAAAGTATTTTCCTTATGCCATGCTTGGTTTACAAAATATGGAAATCAAAATTACTAAGCATAAAAACAAAGCTCAGGTTGTTGTTTTTTTTTTTCAATCAAATGTATTATCCACCCTTATTTATGCATCTAAGAATTGGAAAACAACAAAAGAAATAGAAAGAAAATAGAGGCCTCAGAAAAATACTTTGTATACCATGGAATGAATTAATGAAATAAGATAAATATAAAAATAATGATAATGAAATTAGAGAAATGAGAGAGCATCCAGTAATTGGATCTATAATCAAAAGAAGAAGGTGGTCATACGTTTACCATGTGATGAGAAGAGATTATCAAGGAAAGCACCCAAATGGGAATCACAGTGTAAAAGAAAATGAGGCCAACCTAGTGGAACACTGAAAAGAACACTGAAGAGAGAGGCAATAACAGCAGAATTCAGTTCACTCGCCGAGATTTAGCAAATCACTCAGAAGAGAGCCACGTGGTGAGATACAATGTGGGTCCTGTGCAAAGTCTGGCACTTAATAACAATAATCATCGGACACAAGCATCTAGGATCTCTGCCCTATGTGCCGACTTTGGCTCGAAAGGACTATAGGTAGATTAGATGCTTGCTTTTAAAAATGTGAAGTCTGTTATTGCAGTTTTATGAACTGTTAAATATCATCCAGAAAAATTGCCCTATACTGATGGCAGTTAATGTTGATTTGATATATAGCAAATGATGAGGAAGGTTAAAGGAACAGAACTTTGGTGATAGTTGAAGACTTACCTTCCATCTTTTTGACATTCTTCTCTATAGAGGCAACACATGAGGCACAGGTCATGCCATTGACCTGCAGGTAGCACTTCTCATTCTCTGTATTCACAGTACCGTCCTTGTTTGATATGTTTTGGTTAGATGAGAAGTTAATGATGGTCTGACTGATGGAGCGGGCAATGTGGGCATTATTCCCTGGTGATGCATGAACCAGAATTAGAGAAGATGCAGACGCACCCAGGCATGTTTTAAAAGAGTTCAAAGATTTAGAAAGATGTCAAATCTTGAAAGAATAATAGCAAAATTAAATAACTGTTGGGTGTTTTTACACAAGAACCCACATAAACACACAGGCACTTAATAAAGGCCTCTATCAATATAAGTAAGTAAAGAGCCCAACCACGCCAAGTGGCATATAGGCAATATGGTGTTAGTGACCATAATTTTTACAGACCTTCAGCACATGATTTTTGGGGTAATGAGGTCGGTATTACGCCCATGCCGTTTTACTTTCCCAGAAAAAATCAGGTACCCATTTAAGGCTGGGTTAATCTGGAAGCCATCGAACAGGATCGAACCCGACCTCTTGTCCTGAGTAGTCAAGTTCACTAACCAATGAGTTAATGCAGCTACCTTATCAATATAAGGGTAGATCAAATAAAGAGAACTTAACTAAACACCTTCATATTTTTCCACTTCTTCTTGTGCTCATTTGGGTGTTGATGGAAATACAAAGTTCTGGTTCTCGCCCCATTTGACAGCTTCAGTCATTATCAATTGATGTTGTAGCATTTCTGTGATGTTGTCTGTCCATCTTACTCTGACTCTTGCACTGCTCCCTTCTTCTCTTTTAATAATTGCTTTGTATGGTAAAGAGTTGCACATCCTTCTGTCTAGACAGACAAACCATTTACTTGTTGTTTCTGTATAGAGTCTAGGATTGGTTCAAAGCTTACTCTTTCTCTCTTATAATATCATCTATCGTCCTTTCGAGCCAAAGACGGCACATTGGGCAGAACCACAATCTCAAAAACAGAAACCTTGCGAGCCAAAATGGCACATATTGTGGAGATCACTGCTTCTAAAATCTATTATCTGATTCCATAACAATACTTTTTGCATTGACAGCTTGTCAAGCCATAAATCAACCTCCTTAGCTGCCTCTTACGACATCATATAATATCATAGAAGATAAAATTGACAACTAAAACAAAAAGAAAAAAGACAAACAGGAAAACCCTAGAATAAAGAGAATGCAGCAAGACAGGCATTTTTTTTTTCACATTATTACAACATTTTTTAATAGCCACAATCGAAAGCAAATTATAATCAATATCTCCAAACATAAAATAATGTTTTAGTTGTTTGGGGCATCAACTTTATAGCTAAACAGATAGGTGGTTTTTTTTTTAATTAACAGAATTTACTTAATAAATGGTTTTACATTCAACATGTTTTTTTTTTTTTACTTTGAGATGTTCAAATATTTAAACCAAAAATACTGCCATTACAGTTGTTCCCAATTTCTTGTTTTTTGTTTGTTTGTTTGTTGTTGTTTGTTGTTGTTTTTTTTTTTTTTTTTTGGGGGGGGGGGGGATTTTGCCAGGGTTTTTCTTTTATTCTAAACAAAAGTTTATAGAAACTTTATCATCATAATCATCTCATCCCATAATTTGAGAGAATCATAATATACCAAGCCCCTGAAGCTCTGGTGAAGTTCCATTTGTGTTATTTCTATCAACAACTTGAGAAGGTAAAACTTTTCAGCAACATTAGCTTTCAATAACTTGTGAATTTATCATTTGTGTGTAGTTTTGAATTATTTGTAAATTTATCATTTGTGTGTAGTTTTGAATTATTTGTAAATTTATCATTTGTGTGTAGTTTTGAATTATTTGTAAATTTATCATTTGTGTGTAGTTTTGAATTATTTGTAAATTTATCATTTGTGTGTAGTTTTGAATTATTTGTAAAATTATCATTTGTGTGTAGTTTTGAATTATTTGTAAAATTATCATTTGTGTGTAGTTTTGAATTATTTGTAAATTTATCATTTGTGTGTAGTTTTGAATTATTTGTAAATTTATCATTTGTGTGTAGTTTTGAATTATTTGTAAAATTATCATTTGTGTGTAGTTTTGAATTATTTGTAAATTTATCATTTGTGTGTAGTTTTGAATTATTTGTAAAATTATCATTTGTGTGTAGTTTTGAATTATTTGTAAAATTATCATTTGTGTGTAGTTTTGAATTATTTGTAAAATTATCATTTGTGTGTAGTTTTGAATTATTTGTAAAATTATCATTTGTGTGTAGTTTTGAATTATTTGTAAAATTATCATTTGTGTGTAGTTTTGAATTATTTGTAAATTTATCATTTGTGTGTAGTTTTGAATTATTTGTAAATTTATCATTTGTGTGTAGTTTTGAATTATTTGTAAATTTATCATTTGTGTGTAGTTTTGAATTATTTGTAAATTTATCATTTGTGTGTAGTTTTGAATTATTTGTAAAATTATCATTTGTGTGTAGTTTTGAATTATTTGTAAAATTATCATTTGTGTGTAGTTTTGAATTATTTGTAAAATTATCATTTGTGTGTAGTTTTGAATTATTTGTAAATTTATCATTTGTGTGTAGTTTTGAATTATTTGTAAATTTATCATTTGTGTGTAGTTTTGAATTATTTGTAAATTTATCATTTGTGTGTAGTTTTAAATTATTTGTAAATTTATCATTTGTGTGTAGTTTTGAATTATTTGTAAATTTGTCAATTGTGTGTATCTTTGAATTATTTGTAAATTTATCATTTGTGTGTAGTTTTGAATTATTTGTAAAATTATCATTTGTGTGTAGTTTTGAATTATTTGTAAATTTATCATTTGTGTGTAGTTTTGAATTATTTGTAAATTTATCATTTGTGTGTAGTTTTGAATTATTTGTAAATTTGTCAATTGTGTGTATCTTTGAATTATTTGTAAATTTATCATTTGTGTGTAGTTTTGAATTATTTGTAAATTTATCATTTGTGTGTAGTTTTAAATTATTTGTAAATTTATCATTTGTGTGTAGTTTTGAATTACCTGTGAATTTATCATTTGTGTGTAGTTTTGAATTACTTGTGAATTTATCATTTGTATGTAGTTTTGAATTACTTGTGAATTTATCATTTGTATGTAGTTTTGAATTACTTGTGAATTTATCATTTGTATGTAGTTTTGAATTACCTGTGAATTTATCATTTGTATGTAGTTTTGAATTACCTGTGAATTTATCATTTGTATGTAGTTTTGAATTACCTGTGAATTTATCATTTGTATGTAGTTTTGAATTACCTGTGAATTTATCATTTGTATGTAGTTTTGAATTACCTGTGAATTTATCATTTGTGTGTTGACACTGTTCACCATCCTAAAAGTTTACCAGAATGTTTCCCAGCTGGTTGGAACAAGTCCTGATTTCGACAAATGTTTTGTCATCATCAAGTACCATGCCTGCTGATGTAGGTGATCATGTCTCTCCACAACTTTTGATCAACAGTTATTTATCATTTCTGTTGTTGACCTTCTGCCAAGCCATTCTCTAAAGCTGTCTGGTGTCTTTTCTCTTTCTTGATTTTTTATCCTTTCCGAGCCGCTAGATGTCACATAGGGTTTTGTTTTCTACATCCCTCTCTATTCTCTGCAAAATGTTCCATCTTATCTAATTAGTCTGTTCCTGCCAACTTTGCTTCTATTATAAGTGTTCTTTTTAAGTGCCTCTTTAGGTCTTTCTCTTTTTTCTGTATTCTGATGTTTCCCATAGAAGAGTCTGTTTCGGAATTCTCTTGTTGTCTCTTCTCAGCACATGGCCGACATATGCCCATCTTCTTTCCTTAATTGTAGATGAGATCGTTGGTTGCATGGTCATTTCTCTTATTTCAATATTAGTCTTCTATTCATTCTATTAGCCGCGACAGCTCAGTGGTTAGTGAACTGGACTACAAAGGACAAGAGGTAGGATTCGATCCCAACCGACGGCTTCTGGTTCACCCAGCCATTAATGGGATTTTTTTCAGGGAAAGTAAAGAGGCACGGGCGTAATACCAACAACATTACCCCAAAATTCATGTGCCGAAGGTCTGTAAAATTTATGGTCACTAACACCATATTCCTTATATGCCACTTGGCGTGATGGAGGTACTTTACTACTTTACTTTTTATTCATTCCATTGTACACACAATATTTTTCTTAGGCATTTGTCTTCAAAAGCATTTAGTTTTTTCTCAATCTCTTTTGATGTTTTTCAGCTTTCACATGCATAAGTAAGCGTTGATAATACATTTGAGTTGAATATTCTAAGTTTGATTTTCTTGCATAGTATTTTTGTCTCTATATTTTGTCCAGGTTTTTAAAATTTGCTGCTGCTTTTGCTATCCTACTTCTGATCTCTTTCTTTGTTTCACATTCTTGATCTATATTACTACCAAGATATTTATATAGTGGTCAACTCTTTCCAATGCCTGGTGTTTGAGAATTCTATTGCCCTCTGTGGTATTGTTATTTTTCATTATTTTTGTTTCATACCATTTAATTTTATACTAAGGAATGTTCCTTTATAGTCAACAGAAGCTTTTTTTTTAATAATCAAAAAGATGTTAATGTTAAACAAGTGTTTTAACATTCAACATGCAGTTATTTTTTTTAAACTTAAAACATGAAAAAATGAACATAAAATTGTTATCAGCAGCTTAATTCTAAAAGGAAGACAAGATAAATAAATAAATGTTTAAGCTAAATACCTTCATCAGTATGACACAGAAGACAGGGAAAAAAATGAATGTTAGTCGTATTGATGAAGACCCTTTGGTTGAAACATTAATTTTTTTGTTTTGTTTTCCATTTAGTTAAGCTGTCACATACAATTTTATGTTAATTTGTTCATCTTTTATTGATCCTAAAAGCGGCCCCGCACGAAGCTAATGATTGTGTCTGCAGCCCTGCATAAAACTAATGCTTATGCCTATCTCCTTTTTTATAATAAAAAAAATTTTTCTACTCAAGAGATACTCATTTATGCTCAACTGACGGTATTTTTTTAAATTCTCAACTCAGAGACTCAAAACTGCTTTACACTCAAAACATATTTTTACTCAACAAATGTTTATGACTTGACAAATTGATTTTTGCCTAAATAACAATTTAAAGATAACAAATATAGAAAATAAAAAAAGTCCAATTAATATTTATTGTTGAGTTAACTCACAGCCTGAGAAAAAGGCCTGAGCGCAAACTAGCATGATGTTTTCAGCTTTGCAAGCAGAGGCAGTTGTTTTTGGGATTATAGATTATATTGCGTCTATAGCTCAGATACTCCTCTTCCAGCATTAGTAAACACAGTTTTCTTTGTTCCATAAAATTATCGATGTCAGGCAGGGTGTGGTCTTGAGGTAAGATGTTGGTCTCTGGACAGGAATGTCTTAGGTTCAAACCCACCAGTGGGAATATTTGTCAAAAATAAAGAAAATTGAATCCGTGGTTTCTTCGTGGCTTTATCCTCCCTTGGTCTCTGGGTAGTGAGATTCAATGTCTAGCCCTCTTTGATAACGGCCAAAAAAACAGGAGGTCCCGTGTGACTCTCGCATGTTTAATAACCCTTGGTAGTTGAAAATAGAAAAAAGTGTCAAAAATGGCCACTGCCTGTGCAAAATTGTCAGTAAAAGATCTATCCATACCAATGAATCGCAGGACATGCTGCGGAGTTTATACAGGTTGGTCAGAGTTCTCATTGGAGATTCTTGATATTTTGGGGGGAAATCAAAGCATATATGGATTAGTCCCGTGTGCTGTGTTGATGATCCTAACATACCATTGATATCTGCTCCCAGTATTTTTTGCGTGTCATTTTTATATCACTACCATCTAGGGTGTATTTCTATCAGGCTTCAATAACTTGTTCATGCTCCAGCATGTCAGAAACATTGGTATCATCTACAAACGTTGTATAAATTGCCATCTGTAGAGTTTTCCATGAACATTTTCTAACATAAAATAACATCACTGTTCCCATTGTAGTTTACTCACTTCCACATAAATGTTATTTTAGATTTTCTCTAATACAACTTTAGGTTCATTATGTGTTACTACCACCAAACTTATTGCTCTAAAGTCACCGCAGCCCACAGTGCTATTTTTCTTACTCAAAACCACGAATAGTGAAATTCTCACATCATCTCCTATAATGTCTGGACTACATTTATCTTCAAATAAATCTGTGATCTTTTAAAAAACCCATTTCCTTTACTGTTTCTGTCTTCTCTGTATGTGTGTTCTCAAGACCTATAATTGATTAATTTTTCTTGTATTTTATTTATTTCAAATTTTGCTTTTATAATGTTAGGTTAAGTTAAAGCCCATAAACATTACTGTAACTGGCTGTTTATCATTCTTCTTCTTTAGAGATCAGCTATTGCTATGTATTTAGACATTTAGACATTTAGACCTGCCTTGGGTCAGAAATAAGACGGTGCTTTTAAGGTTATCACCGGTTCCCCATAGCTTGTCATGTAGGGTTGTTTCTGTGGGCCATGTTCTTAGGGTGCACTGAGCTGCAGTCCTCTGTAGTCTATGCTCTGAAGTTTGTCTGGCTGCTCTGCAGTGACATGTTGCGACATCAATGAGTCCTATCTTGTGCAGATGTGTTCTGAGGCCACAGTGACCTGTTCTGAGTCTGAATATCTTGGTCTGCTCCTGTCCGTTAAGTTTATTTAGGCTGTCATGTCCTGGCTCATATTTTCCATACATCTCCCTCCATTCTGTTCTCCTAGCTTGCTTCAAAGATTGTTTTTATTTCTTTGAGGTTCTGGGGTTGGTTTGACTGTTGAAGGCTTCCATCTGCTTTAGTGAGCTCATCTACTTTCTCATTTCCAGGGATGCCACAATGTGCTGGCATTCACTGTAGGACTAGTTCTGTCTTTTCTGAAAGCGAACATATCTTGTTCTTTATTTCTTGAGTGAGTCTGTCCTGTTTTGGGCTTGACATTGCTTGTATGACCGGCTTTGCATTGGTGAGAGTGACTATTTTTGGACTTGGGACCTCTTGTATGTTCAGAGTTTGTTTGGCTATGTGGAGAGTGTCATTGCCTCTGCTCTAAATTCTAAAATGTGTGCACCTTTCTCTGGCTAGAAGAGAGTATGTTTCTGTCTTTCCATTTGGGTAGGTTATATGGATGCCACTGCCTCCCTTCTTTGAGGCTTCAGTTGCAGATCCATCTATGAAAACCTGTGTCCATGCATCTCTGGGGTATTTTTCCTTGAGCATGATGAATGATAGGGCTCTCATTTTAGTCTCAGATTGCTCATTTTTGGAGACTTTTCCTGGATATCTTGGATTATTTATGTTTTATACTGTATATGATTAACATCTTGTGACAAATCCACATTGAAAGCTGGCTACCATGGATTGTCATTTGATTATTTTTGTATGCCTTGCTGGTGATTGCAGTCACAGATTCTCCAGTCCATCTCTTGATAATGTCAGTCACTTTATTGGTTGTTTATATACTGTGTTTTATCCACTTCTATTTAGACATATTGTATTGTATTAATTGTACTAGGATCATCATTACTGCACACCAGATGGATCCATAGGTGCTCCTATATTTGACTCAAGAAAATCCTCAGAGAATCCTGGCCCATGTGCACATACTCCATAGCACAACATGGGATCCACAATATGGCTAAGTTTATGCTGATAATTTTGTCAAGGCGGCTGCCAAACTCATGGCCTACCTTTTTTTTTTCTTTAACAGGTGCAAGTACTCACGGGACTTCCTGTGTTTATTGCTGTTATCTGAGAAGGGCTAAACAGGGCTAAAACTATGAATAGTAAAATGTTATATCTTCTCAATATTCCTGAATGGTGCAGAAACATGGATATTAGACAAGAAAACAGAACAGAAAATTAAAGTCTTTGAAATGTGGATTTATAGAAGAATAGGAAGAATTGGATGGAAAGAAAAGAAAACAAACGATGAAGTTTTAAAACAACTAAAAATGAAAAGATAACTACTAAATACAATTCAAACAAGACAAATGAGATTTTTTGGGTCATGTTAAAAGACACAGCAACCTTCTAAAAGTAATCCTGGAAGGAAAAATACAAGGTAAAAGAGGCACAGACAGTCCAAGACTAACGTGGGCAAGTAACATCAAAAGATGGACAAGTCAGTCTATTACAACCTGCACCACCAAAGCAAGAGACAGAGCGGAATGGTGTTCCATGGTTGCTAACCTTTTCCGATATGCCTAATAAATTCATGTCCAATCAATCTGCTTCTGCCTGGAGATTTTTTTTTTGATGGTCTAGAGGTAAGACATCAGCCGCTGGACAAAGAGGGCCTGAGTTGAAATCCCACCACAGGTGGTGGCAGGGGCCACCTGAGCACATGGTTGATGGTGTAAAAAATGGGAGGGGGGGAGGGATATTCACATAAAATTCAGTCCCTCAGGACTTCATTAGAGATATAAAGTTGATGTAAACAAACAAACAACATACATTTTACCATCCTGATATGAGGTTCTAATATCTAACATGTTTTCTTAGATCATGCTTCTTTGTTTTCTGACATCCTGAACCACATATATGACCTTCTAAAGTTTGTATGTGGTTACTTTGTTTAGCCCAGCTTCATCATAAGACAGTAAGTCTTTCATATTCTTACTTACAGCAAAGTTATTCATCTCAAAAATACCAGTTTAGCAACAACAACAATTAGACCAAACCAAATGTGGAAAATACCTGACAGTATATTCACAAATTAAAATATCAAATACCTGGCAATATAATTACAAATTAAAATATCAAATACCTGGCAATATAATTACAAATTAAAATATCAAATACCTGGCTATATATTCACAAATTAAAATATCAAATACCTGGCAATATATTTACAAATTAAAATATCAAATACCTGGCAATATAATTACAAATTAAAATATCAAATACCTGGCAATATATTCACAAATTAAAATATCAAATACCTGGCAATATAATTACAAATTAAAATATCAAATACCTGGCAATATATTCACAAATTAAAATATCAAATACCTGGCAATATATTTACAAATTAAAATAACAAATACCTGGCAATATATTCACAAATTAAAATATCAAATACCTGGCAATATATTCACAAATTAAAATATAAAATACCTGGCAATATAATTACAAATTAAAATATCAAATACCTGGCAATATATTCACAAATTAAAATATCAAATACCTGGCAATATATTTACAAATTAAAATAACAAATACCTGGCAATATATTCACAAATTAAAATATCAAATACCTGGCAATATATTCACAAATTAAAATATCAAATACCTGGCAATATATTCACAAATTAAAATATAAAATATCTTGCAATATATTTACAAATTAAAATATCAAATACCTGACAATATATTTACAAATTAAAATATCAAATACCTGGCTATATATTTACACATTAAAATATTAAATACCTGGCAATATATTTACAAATTAAAATATCAAATACCTGGCAATATATTCACAAATTAAAATATCAAATACCTGGCAATATAATTACAAATTAAAATATCAAATACCTGGCAATAAATTCACAAATTAAAATATAAAATACCTGGCAATATAATTACAAATTAAAATATCAAATACCTGGCAATATATTCACAAATTAAAATATCAAATACCTGGCAATATATTTACAAATTAAAATATCAAATACCTGGCAATATATTCACAAATTAAAATATCAAATACCTGGCAATATATTCACAAATTAAAATATCAAATACCTGGCAATATATTCACAAATTAAAATATTAAATACCTGGCAATATATTTACAAATTAAAATATCAAATACCTGGCAATATATTTACAAATTAAAATACCAAACACCTGGCAATATATTTACAAATTAAATATCAAATACCTGGCAATGAAGCTTGGAACCCCATGTCATCTAATAGGTGGCATAGTTTGTCTGGAGTTATCTGTTTTGGGAAATACTCAATGGTTCCAGCTTGATCAGCTAAGGACACTTTAATACTTTTGACAGCGCTGTTCTTAGCCATGTTTTCTTCTATAGTTTTCACACAAGAATGGCAAGTCATGCCAGAAATGTTGAGCACAACCTGTTGTGTAGTTTTTTCTGGACTTTCAACAGACAAGAGCTCTTTTTAAATCCGGCATTCTCAGAGCTGTTATCGTCCACAGAAGTTTCAAATCCCATATCCTCAATCTGTTCTGCTATAGAGGTTGGACCGACCAGCTTGGGGTTAAAGGTTACAACAGCTTGCTTGTCAGGAAGGCTAACTTTAATGTTTAGTATTCCAGTTTTGCTGGACATAGTGCTCTCAATGTTACGCACACAGGACTGGCAAGTCATGCCTTCAACTCTGATGCGTGTCACTGCCTGGGCAAAGGAAGATGATGATGAAGAAGATGGAAACGGACTTAACAACTTGGCCTCAAATCCCATATCATCAATCGCCTCTGCAGCTTCCTCAGGGCTGATCTGTTCTGGGTCGATCACTAAATTAGCTAGTTTTTTCTCCAGGGACACAGAGATGCTCTTCACTCCAGGATTCTTAGAGATGGTGCCCTCAATGTTGCGGACACATGACATACAGGTCATGCCCTCCACAGATACAGTCACCTTCATCTCCTGCCCTGCCATGAAAGGCGTGTCTTCTTGGATATTCATGATTTTGGCTGGAAATCCAATCGCGGTAACAACCTCTGCTAGTATTGATGGACTAGTTTTGAGTGGACTGTAACAGACGCCAGCCTCCTTGGTAGCAAAGGTCACCTGTTGGAAGAGACCAAAAGGATACACAATGTTTGTTAATGTACACAGAGACAAGATTTTTAGGACAACCTCATTGGAACACATTTGAGTCATTTCTAGTAATTAAACTTACTTTTATATATTGAACCTTACATTAAAATTTTGATAAATAAAATTCTGGAAAAATGTATAGTAATTAAACTTTAAAAATACCACTGTAAATTATCCAGGTTTATAAAAGAATTTCAGGAATCAAACTTTGGAAGAATTTCTAGGAATTAAACTAAAAAAGCACAACTTCTGTAAATTATACTTTTAAAAAATTATGTCAAGTCAAATATAGGAAGAATATGTTAGAATTAAATTTTAAAAACTCATTTGTAGATTAAACTTAAAAAAAAAAATTCTGTTAAGTTTGTGAATTTCTTGGAAGTCAAACTTTATTAAATTTTTTATTAAGTTTTTATAAATCAAACTTTAGAGTAATTTTCCTTGATCTCTTTTTTCCCTTTCAGGTCAATAAAAAAAAATGGAGAAATCTTGATGGTGTTCTGTGGTCTACTTCATCCATGGTGTGGCATCTGATTATTCACTTGTCCATTGCTCTTGGTGGAATTAGGAGGAGATTCTCCATATAAATTTTCTGTTGTTACACTTCTTGGCAGCTGTTAATGTTTGTAGTGAGATAACGTATACCAGTGACCATGTTACAAATCCAAACAGTTTGCCGTCTGAGGATGAAACTCAGGGATAATGTTATTTGTGCATCTTCCTGATTTATTCATTCCATTTTCATTTCTAGGAACTAAGCTTTTGTAAATAAAACTTAATTTTTAAAATATGATAAATAAAACATCAGAAACATTTCTAGGAAATACATTTTTAAAACACTTTTGTAAATCAAAATTTGTTGTCACAAAATTTAGAAATAAAGCTTCAGTAGAATTTCTAGGAATTGCACTCCAAACATTGATAGCAATCAAATACTGTAAACTTTTCTTGGATTCAAACAACAGAAACATTTGCAGGAAATAAATTGTAAACATTTATAATAATATAGTACAAATAATGAGATAAAAACACTTCCAGGAAATATGAACATAACATTCTCTTAAAGAAACAAGGATAATAAAACCATAGAGAATTTTAAAGTTTATACTCCACAAACAAAACACTTTTACAAACAAATCAAATCAAATGAAACTCAAATTAAAAAAATAAATGAAACTCACCACTGATTCATAAACTAGAGTTTATATTTGGTTTATTTAACAAATGTCCAACTTAACTAAAATAAAATTTGGTTTCCCCAAAGATGGTGAAATAATGTTTATTTACCATGAGTTTAAATTATTTAACACAAGATCAACTATATCAAGCTGGAGTTATCACTATGAATAACATCTACTTGTTTCACAAAATACAAATCTGAAATCTAGAGAACAAACTTTAAATTCTGAAAATCCTTAGAGATCTGTCATGTGACAAATAAGGAGATATTTGGTAGGCTAGTTGTAGCATGACCACAGGTGTGTACACATGAAGTGACAACAAAAAATGGCTATCTTTGCTCAAATGTGTCACATGATACACGTGTGCAGGATATAAACAGCTGGTGAACTATAACAGTAGACATTTTTCACACAAGAATGTCAAGTCATGCCTGAAATCTTGGGTAAACCTACTGAGTAGTTTTGGCTGGACTTTCAACACAGTCCATTTTTGAACCCAGCATTATCAGAGCTGTTATCATCAACAGAAGTTTAAAATCCCATATCCTCAATCAGCAGATATCAGACATTTTTCGACAGGTGAAATGGGCTTAGGAATCTAATGAAGCCTCTGATGAAGGTCAGTTCTGAGATCTCTGGTAGATGGGTAGGCAAGTGGCTTGCTACTGGATAAAGGTAACCAAGCAGAATATACAAGAGAATGGGTGTGAAGTACCTCAGATCTGACAGTAAAAGTCATCAGCAGTTGGCTATTTGGAAGTGAGGTGCTGTGTACCTTTCTACTGTAATAATTTCCTTAACTTCTTCTTCTCCCTTTCAGCACCCTGTGGAGCATAGGTCGTCAAAAAATACTTTCAAAGCAGTTCTGTTTCTTGCAATTCTTTTAAGATTGTTCCATGTCTTCTCCATCCTCTTCATCACTGCTTCCACCTGTTTTCTCCAAGCATGAGTTGGTCTTCCTCTTTGTCTTCTCCCCTGGACATTTCAAAAAAGGGCTTGTAGTGAAATACTCTCAAATGGCTTCTGCAGTGTGTGTCCTATACAACACCACACTCTTCATCTTATCTCTTTGTCCACTGGTAATTGATTGGTACTTTCCCATAATTAAAAGTTAGTGATTTTGTCCTGCCATTTCCATACTTTTATTCTACACAAGCATCCATTAACTTAATTATATATGGGTTAACTATAGTGACTGTAGTAGACAAAGAGTTAATGGAGGATACATCAGTGTAAGCTCTGAACCCTAGAGTTAAGAATCCTTTAGTCTAACCCATAATCTGTTTTATTATGCTATTGTAAGAGGGCATTTATTTACCTCAAAAATAATTTAACTTTTTAAAGGTCAAAATTGATTGAAAATTAACCAAATAACACTTTAATTTTTTTTATATTATATAATCAGGGGGACAGAATTTAAGAAAGAAAAAAATAATTTCTTCAAAATGTTCTTGTTGTCTCTGGTACTGAACACTGGTAGAATATCTGACATGAACATTTATTATCACTTTAAACATATCAATCATCACAAATACCACATTCCTCCATTCTGGTAATCAAACATAATTGCTTTGACTGCATCATATAAGGTTTGTTTTTCTACTGTCAGAATATGTTGTGCAAAGGGATTTATTTGTTTACACAGTTGATGTGTTCACATCTCAGGTTAGACTGTATTTAATGTCCTTCAACTGTAAAAGAGCCATCAAAGACAAGGAAATTCCTTCTTGGCTGGATAGCAGAACAATGAACTAACTGTAATTACAACTATCTACCAACATTCACCTAAAGATCTATTACTACAATTATCTACCAACATCCATCTAAAGATCTACTACTACAATTATCTACCAACATCCATCTACAGATCTACTACTACAATTATCTACCAACATTCACCTAAAGATCTGCTACTACAATTATCTACCAACATTCACCTGAAGATCTACTACTACAATTATCTACCAACATCCATCTAAAGATCTACTACTACAATTATCTACCAACATTCACCTAAAGATCTGCTACTACAATTATCTACCAACATTCACCTGAAGATCTGCTACTGCAATTATCTACCAACATTCACCTAAAGATCTTCTACTACAATTATTTACCAACATTCACCTAAAGATCTACTACTACAATTATCTACCAACATTCACCTAAAGATCTACTACTACAATAATCTACCAACATCCATCTAAAGATCTACTACTACAATTATCTACCAACATTCACCTAAAGATATCATACTACAGCAGTCTACCAACATTGACCCTAGAGATCTCATACTACAACTATCTACCAACTTTCATCCAAAGATCTGCTACTGCAATTGTCTACCAACATTCCCTAGAGATCCTCCATTAAAGCTTGTCACCAACATTCACGCTTATACTACCATGCACTATAACAAAGACCACCAACACTCAAGATCAATGTTCAGTCCCCCTCACCTTCCCAAAATAGAAACAAACAAGGGCATGCCCTAACATAAATCAGCTACTAATGCAATGAGTGATTGACTTGCCATGACAGCAGTCAACATTTGGATCAAATTAATTAAAGTGCAAGGTCAAGTTCTTACCTCAGGATGAACCACACCAAGGCAGAGGTCAGTCAACACACTCTTATATGTCAACACAACACAGAGGTCAGTCAACACACTCTAATATGTCAACACAACTCTGATATGTCAACACAGAGGTCAGTCAACACACTCTAATATGTCAACACAACTCTGATATGTCAACACAGAGGTCAATCAACACACTCTGATATGTCAACACAACTCTGATATGTCAACACAGAGGTCAGTCAACACACTCTAATATGTCAACATAACTCTGATATGTCAACACAGAGGTCAATCAACACACTCTGATATGTCAACACAGAGGTCAATCAACGCACTCTGATATGTCAACACAGAGGTCAGTCAACACACTCTGATATGTCAACACAGAGGTTAGTCAACACACTCTAATATGTCAACACAACTCTGATATGTCAATACTGAGGTCAATCAACACACTCTGATATGCCAACACAACTCTGATATGTCAACACAGAGGTCAGTCAACACACTCTAATATGTCAACACAGAGGTCAGTCAACACACTCTGATATGTCAACACAACTTTGATATGTCAACACAGAGTTCAGTCAACACACTCTAATATGTCAACACAAATCTGATATGTCAACACAGAGGTCAGTCAACACAACTCTGATATGTCAACACAGAGGTCAGTCAACACACTCTGATATGTCAACACAACTCTGATATGTCAACACAAAGGTCAGCCAACACAACTCTGATATGTCAACACATAGGTCAGTCAATATACTCTGATATGTCAACACAGAGGTCAGTCAACACACTCTGATATGTCAACACAGAGGTCAGTCAACACACTCTGATATGTCAACACACTCTGATATGTCAACACAGAGGTCAGTCAACACACTCTGATATGTCAACACAAAGGTCAGCCAATACAACTCTGATATGTCAACACAGAGGTCAGTCAATATACTCTGATATGTCAACACAGAGGTCACTCAACACATTCTAATATGTCAACACAACTCTGACATGTCAACACAGAGGTCAGTCAACACACTCTGATATGTCAACACAGAGGTCAGTCAACACACTCTGATATTGGTTATTGGTTATTGGTTATGGAAGGCCTCGGTATCACAGCAAACGAATTAAAATCCATAATTGCTCAACCGCCCGTGCCAGTGGAATCATCCGAATATGTCAACACACACTGATATGTCAACACAGAGGTCAGTCAACACACTCTGATATGTCAACACAGAGGTCAGTCAACACACTCTGATATGTCAACACACACTGATATGTCAACACAGAGGTCAGTCAACACACTCTGATATGTCAACACAGAGGTCAGTCAACACAGAGGTCAGTCAACACACTCTGATATGTCAACACAGAGGCCAATCAACACATTCTGATATTTGAACACACTCTCATATGTCAACACAGAAGTCAGTCAACACAGAGGTCAGTCAATACACTGTTATGTTAACACAGTGGTCAGTCAACACATTCTGTATGTCAACACTGAGGTCAGTCAACACACTATTATGTCAACTCCAGTCACTGCATTTTAAAATAAATTAAATATTTACATATACAGCTAGAACAAGTTTAGACACAGAGCAGTGTTTTGTCCAGTATACCATCCTCTTCTTGTACATGCTAAAGCCAAACTTGTTAGTCTATTTAATGCATGGCATGGCAGTCTTTGTTCTATTTCCTACATGGGTTGATTCTTTGTTCTATTTCATGAACAACTTGAGTCTGTTCTATTTCATGAGCAACTTGATTCTTTGTTCTATTTCATGAGCAACTTGATTCTTTGTTCTATTTCATGAGTAACTTGAGTCTTTGTTCTATTTCATGAACAACTTGATTCTTTGTTCTATTTCATGAGCAACTTGAGTCTTTGTTCTATTTCATGAGTAACTTGATTCTTTGTTCTATTTCATGAGTAACTTGAGTCTTTGTTCTATTTCATGAGTAACTTGAGTCTTTGTTCTATTTCATGAACAACTTGAGTCTTTGTTCTATTTCATGAACAACTTGAGTCTTTGTTCTATTTCATTAACAATTTGATTCTTTGTTCTACTTCATGAACAACTAGAGTCTTTGTTCTATTTTATAAACAGCATAATTTTATGTTCTATTTATTTTGAAGTCTTTCTTCGACTGTTTATTGGAGAGTCAGCCACAAGGTGCTTGAGAGTGTAGGTATGAGACTGATGTTTATAGGTCAAGCTAGGTATAAATGAGATTAGATGTGTTAGAGGAGGGACCAAAGTGTGTGTAATGAGCATATAACAAGAACTATCACTGTGTATACTTTAGTGCATTCATTGGCTTGGGCAGAGCATGAACATGTTTATCCTGAAGTCATTTCTTTCAATCAGCAAGTTCTATTTGTGTGAGGTTTGTCAGGCTGTGTTCTATTTATAAATGTTTCTGAATCCTTCATTAAACCTTGATTTGCATGAGATGTTGTTTTGGTGTCTCGTATGTTTCATGTCTTCTCTATTGATTTTTCACTCTTACACAAAATGTGTTCTGGTGTGTCTGTTCTCAGAGTTAAAACGTGTCCTTTAATTCCAAACATCCTGCACATAATGGCTTCTCAATATGTTGTATCCTGTTTTGTAGTCTGAGAAATGTAATACGGTGTGGCTATGACTTTTAGAAATCGTAGAAATCTTTAAGGGTCTTATAGATTATAAAGAGTGATAGAGATCTACATAGGCACTAGTATTCTTTACAAATTAACAATGAATGATAGGAATCTTTAATAAAGATCTTAAAGGGTGACAGAGTTCCTTATAAATGGGAATCTTTAAAAAGATCTTAAAAGGATGACAGAGATCCTTTGAAGAGGGAAGTCTTAATGAAGATCTTAAAGAGTGACTGAGATCCTTAAAGTAGGAATCTTTAATAAAGATCTAAAAGGGTAACAGAGATTCTTAGAAGTAACTGAAATCTTATACAATGTTTTAAATCGTAAGAGGTGGCAGGTGACTTAAGAGGCAATAAAAATCTAAGTGTTTGTAGAGATCTCTGTTAACTGTGAGATTAAAGAGATGAAGTCTGTATATTTCCTATATAAGACAAGAACAACAACTATTTTGACAAGATGATTATCACATTTAATGGGAACAAAACAGTTTTGTGACAACTAAACTATAATAAAATTGACATATAATGAAATAGAAACATAACAAAAATACATCAAATTAGATTTACCCAATTCAATAAAACAAACCAAGTTAGAATAGTTCCCAGTGAATCATAATGTACATTTCCTATTCTGTGTTGCTCCTGTTGACTAGCAAACTGACTGCCACTTTTAATATTTTAATTTAATTCACAAGCATTAATTTTTATATAACTTTATCAATAATTACCCACTATACAAGTGAAAGCTGGAAAACAACTAAAGAGATTGAGAAAAAACTAAATGCTTTTGAAGACAAATGCCTAAGAAAAATACTCTCTGTGTACAATGGAATGAATTCAAAACTAATATTGAAATAATAGAAATGGTCATGCAACTAAAGATCTCTTATATACAATTAGAAAGAGAAGGTGGACATATGTCAGACATATGAGAGAAGAGACAACAAGAGAATTCCAAAACAGGTTCTTCTATGAGAAACATCAGAATACAGAAAAAAGAGGAAGACCTAGAGAGACACTGAAAAGAACACTTATAAGAAAAGCAAAGTTGACAGGCATAGACTCATTAGATAAGATCGAATGTCTCGGCAGAGTAGAGATGGGTAGTGAGAAACACCACAACCCTACACAACGTCTAACAATGCAGAAGAAAGTATCAAATATAACTTTACCACTAATATTCTCAACAGCAACTTGATGTGAACACATTCCAGACACCAACACAAATGACAACTGTTGAGTGACTGACACACCAATATCAATAACAAACTAAGTACGCAAAGATAATTAAAAGATAAAATAATCAGCCTATACAGATGCATAATGACCACAGTCATCGCATTCTAATAATCTCCAGTAAATAATCACTAAGTTCATCGTTTATGTAAAATGTTTGTTAATTATCACATGCGTATGATAACAGTATTTTTTTTTATCATAAAGTTATTGAAGGTTTAAAAAAAATCTTTCAAGAGCACTAGCCACCTTACATATAAACTATGAGACTCAGCTCATGTAATGGGAGCAGTGAAAGTTGTACTCGTGGTTGAAAAAAAAAAAATACCCCCACGGTCGACCCAGCCGTTGGCAGAAATGGGTACCAGGGTATTACCTTGGGAAGGTGAGGAATGTCGCCTCGCATCTGAGTTTCGATGCTTGAGGCGACACTATACAGAAATCTCCTAACATTTCTGGATAGGTGGCCGAGCACATATGGGTGTAAACTCGCGTGCTAAGACGCCGATTCAAGTCTCGTACTTTACTTTGACCTTTACCTTTTACTAGGATTATAAAATATATTCGATATCAGTAATGTCTATCACAGATCTCTTCACATATATCAGTAATGTCTATCACAGATCTCTTCACATATATCAGTAATGTCTATCACAGATCTCTTCACATATATCAGTAATGTCTATCACACATCTCTTCACATATATCAGTAATGTCTATCACACATCTCTTCACATATATCAGTAATGTCTATCACAGATCTCTTCACATATATCAGTAATGTCTATCACAGATCTCTTCACATATATCAGTAATGTCTATCACACATCTCTTCACATATATCAGTAATGTCTATCACAGATCTCTTCACATATATCAGTAATGTCTATCACACATCTCTTCACATATATCAGTAATGTCTATCACAGATCTCTTCACATATATCAGTAATGTCTATCACAGATCTCTTCACATATATCAGTAATGTCTATCACAGAACTATTCACATATATCAGTACTATCTATCACAGAACTATTCACATATATAAAACAAATGTTATGAAGAGAGATTGGGTGAAGAGAACTTAACAAATTTTAAAAATTGAGAGAACAAAAACTGAAGGAACAAAACTGAGAGATAGAATTAGAACAGAAATGAGAGAACATAAATAGAGAGAAAGCCAAATAGAGAAAATAATAGAGAGAACAGAAATGCAAGAACATTTTAAATTGTGGAAAGACTGATGAGAAAAGACGACATAAGGAAAAGAGTTGGGGTAGCATCGGTGCTGGATCATACAGTTTGAGCACAAGTAACATGATCCCTCCAAGACAGCATCCATCTGGGAGTGTATAATCTTGCAGCATAGCACACAGCAATGACGTTTTTAATTTATGTCGTGTCGTGTCGTGTCGTGTCGTGTCGTGTCGTGTCGTGTCGTGTCGTGTCGTGTCATGTCATGTCATGTTATGTTATGTTATGTTATGTTATGGGGGTTCTGTAGTCACATATCTGTGTGCATACATACATCTGTGTAACACATTCTGATCGATTTTGGGGGCTGGGTAGTCTACAGGTAAAAGAGGAAGACCCAGAGAGACACTGAGAAGAACACTGATGAGAGAGGCAAGAGCAGCAGGAATCGGCTCCCTCAATGAGATAGAGCTGCTTGCACAGAACAGAGACAAATGGCGAGATTCGATAAAATATCTTTAAAAGAATTGAAAACTGCTAGAACAAAAATTTAGATAAGAGGAGTATCTTGGTCTGCGCCCTATGGGCCGGCTACGGCTCGAAAGGTCGATAGATAGATATATAAGATGAGATGAGATGAAATATTAGATTAGATGGATAGGATAGGATAGGATAGGATAGGATAGGATAGGATAGGATAGGATAGGATAGGATAGGATAGGATAGGATAGGATAGGATAGGATAGGATAGGATAGGATAGGACGGACGGACAGACAGACTTTCAGATAGATAGTCTACAGGTAGGAGACAAATAATTTTTTTTTTAAAAGTAAAGTACCCCTGTCGCGCCAAGTGGCGTGTGGGGAATAAGGTTTTAGTGACCATAAATTTTACAGACCGTTGGCGCATGATTTTTTGGGTAACGTGGTCGGTATTATGCCCGTGTCGCTTTTCTTTCCCAGAAAAAAAATACGGTACCCATTAAAGGCTGGGTGAACCGGAAGCCGTCGGTTGGGATCGAACCCTACCTCTTGTCCTTTGTATTGAGACAAATAATAATAAATGAATATTATTATAGAGGGAAACTTCCGAGGTGATAGATCACCAACTTATTTCAGGGTAAGAGGTATGTTTACAGCACTCGGAAGAAATTCACAAATAATCAACAACTGAAGGGGAAAAAAAAACAAAGAACAATAGATGGTCTGAAGCATGATCGAACCCGTACTCCTCGGTATAGCTCCGTCGCCACAAGAACCAAACGCTAAAGCACACGGCTAACTCAGCTACCTTAAAAAAATATATCTATCATTGGCGATGTCTTTCACGCATGTGTACTCATGGCTATCGTATAGGGTTACGATCACAACTAGAGAATAAATTGTATATCTGTATTTTCCTATCAAGACAAGTATCTCCCGGATCGGGTAGGGCTGAATACTTGTGCTACAGACAAACAATTATAGGACTGAAAAATATATCTATCATTGGCGATGTCTTTCACGCATGTGTACTCATGGCTATCGTATAGGGTTACGATCACAACTAGAGAATAAATTGTATATCTGTATTTTCCTATCAAGACAAGTATCTCCCGGATCGGGTAGGGCTGAATACTTGTGCTACAGACAAACAATTATAGGACTGAAAAATATATCTATCATTGGCGATGTCTTTCACGCATGTGTACTCATGGCTATCGTATAGGGTTACGATCACAACTAGAGAATAAATTGTATATCTGTATTTTCCTATCAAGACAAGTATCTTCCGGATCGGGTAGGGCTGAATACTTGTGCTACAGACAAACAATTATAGGACGAAAAAGCACGACAACTTCAACCTAAGGACAGGAAGGACCTGGGTTCAGAGGCGGTGGTGATTTTTGGTCAAAAATAGGAAAAATTAATCCGTGGTTTCTTAATGACGTTGCCCTCCCCTGATCTTTTGGGTAGTAAGATCCGATGTCTAGCCCTTCTCGGATAACGGCAATAACCAGGAGGTCCTGTGTGCACTCACGCACGTTAAAGAACCCTTGGCAGTTAAAATCGACAAGAGTAGGCCACAAATATGGCTAATGTCTCCTAGCAACCTTGTCAGCAGAATCCACCTCATGCCGTGGATCTCAGGCCGTGCTACAGAGTTCATGCACGTGGGCCAGGATTCTCCTTTAATTTTCTTGAGGGGAATATAAGAGCATCTATGGGATCGTTCGGTGTGCAGTGATGAGGAGCCTAACAAACAACAACAATACTATCTATCTATCGTCCTTTCGAACCGAAGACGGCACATAAGGCAGAACTACAATCTCAAAAACAGAAACCTTGCGTGCCAAAATGGCACATATTGCAGAGATCACTGCTTCTAAAATCTATGGCTCTGTTTCCATAACAATACTTTTTACAATGACAGCTTGTCAAGCCATCGATCAACCTCCTTAGTCGCCTCTTACAACATGCCTGGAAGGTCACAGTGTCACTATTCTTTACTTCCCACATAATGAGGCCCCGGTAACACACAAGAGCAACAATACTATGCTATATTATTATATGTCATACCATGCTTATTCTATGTTATGTTATACCATGCTATGCTATGTTATGGTATACTATATTATGGTATGTTATGTTATACTATTCTATGCTATGTTATTGTATCTATGCTATGATATGTTATATTATACTATGCTATATTATATTATATTATGTTATACTATGCTATGCTATATTATGTTATGTTATACTATGCTATGCTGTTATCTTATACTATGCTATGCTATGTTATGTTATACTATACTAAGCTATGTTATGTTATACTATGCTATGCTATGTTATGTTATACTATGCTAAGCTATGTTATGTTATACTATGCTATACTTATGCTATGCTAATGTATCTATGCTATTCTATATTATACTATGCTATATTGTTATGTTATACTATGTTATACTATGCTAAGCTATGTTATGTTATGCTTTAGTCGCACTTGATCAGTGGTTAGTGATCGAGGACAATAAATCAGTTTTGATCGATGACTTGTACACTTACCCATCCTTAAATGAACACCATATTTTTCTTTACAGGCGATAGTTACAGCACTGGCGCAACACTGACCACGTTAAAAATGGCGAGTACAGTGTTATATTAGGAGCCGCGATAGCTCAGTGGTTAGTGAACTGGACTACCACCGACAAGGGGTAGGGTTCGATCCCAACCGACGGCTTCCGGGTTCACCCAGCCTTAAATGGGTACCGGATTTTTTTTCTGGGAAAGTAAAGCAGCACGGGCGTAATACTGACCACATTACCCCAAAAATCATGTGCTGACGGTCTGTAAAATATAGGGTCACTAACACCATATTTCCCTATACGCCACTGGGCGTGACGGGGGTACTTTACTTTTTTACAGTGTTATATTATTGACTTGTCGCAGATTCAAGTCAACACAAGAGGGAAGCACAGTAACAGAGATCGGACGATTCGTTGATGGAGAAATATCAATAATAAAGAGCACGAAGGTCAACATTGTGGCATAGCAACTGTCTCCATTATTCAAACAAATAAATATCTCAATATAGCAAACACCGAGTCAGGTGGAGCTACATAAAGGTAACACTCACCAGACAACCACTGAAGCTGTCATAAAAGCAACTACAAGAACTGGGTTTGTTTTGTTACGTTACATTAGGATGGACCATCATCACTGAAAACCACAATATTCCAAAGGTGCTCTGATTTTCTCCTCAAGATATCCAGAATCTCCAAGGTCAGCATGATCCATGTGCACGAACTCCGTATTTTTGTCATATATTAGTGTGGGTACAATTTTTTCGCTGACAATTTCTCCTGGAAAGCGACAATTATTTTTAAACCTACACTTTTTCCTATGTCAAAGGTTTCTTTAACATGGGAAAGAACGTTGTTGTGACAAACTTTTCGTGCTGATATCCAAGAGGGCTAGGCATCGGATCTCACCACCCAGAGAGAGCTAGACATAGAACCTCACCACCCAGAGAGAGCTAGGCATAGAACCTCACCACCCAGAGAGAGCTAGACATAGAACCTCACCACCCAGAGAGAGCTAGACATAGAACCTCACCACCCAGAGAGAGCTAGACATATAACCTCACCACCCAGAGAGAGCTAGACATATAACCTCACCACCCAGAGAGAGCTAAACATAGAACCTCACCACCCAGAGAGAGCAAGACATAGAACCTCACCACCAAGAGAGAGCTAGACATAGAACCTCACCACATAGAGAGAGCTAGACATATAACCTCACCACCCAGAGAGAGCTAGACATATAACCTCACCACCCAGAGAGAACTAGACATATAACCTCACCACCCAGAGAGAGCTAGACATAGAACCTCACCACCCAGAGAGAGCTAGACATAGAACCTCACCACCCAGAGAGAGCTAGACATAGAACTTCACCACCATGAGAGGGCTAGACATATAACCTCACCACCCAGAGAGAGCTAGACATCAGATCTCACCACCCAGAGACTGACAAATATTCTCACTGGTGGAACTGAACCACGGATCTTTCAACGTCTAACCTGTAGACCACCCAGCTTCCCCCTCCCCCAACTCAACAGGGTTGACATATAAGCAACGGATGAATTGCATCAAACAAAAACATATATGTATATTAAAGAAGCGGTCTCAGTTAAAGAGGAACCAATTTCTACTAAAATGAAAAGTGACAAGGAAAATTAAATCAATATTAAATAGTTTTAATGGGTACTTTCTCCGTTTGTTTGAGCATTTAATGTCGTCAGTCAACAGTATAAGCATAAATGGGCGTAAATGTGATTGGAGTTTACAAGTTGGCCACGCTCTGGTTATCTCCAATAAAGCAGGCTCAAAACATCGCTGGTTATATTTTTGCTTTTCTTACTCGCGTGACCTCAAACATCGGGGTCAAACGCCGATCGCTTTCGAAGAGGGGCGACAGGGTGGCGGGTCAACAAGCCCACCGGACAGTCGAATCAGTTCACAGATAGCCCTAATCTTTACAAAGTTTCTTCGGTTGAGCACGAACTGACGGGTCATGGCCTCATCGACAAGACACCAATCAGAATGTTCTGATACATGACCCCCAACAATGACCGTACACAACATTCTATGACGTCATGACCTACATTCTTTAAAATTCCAGAAAACCACTCTCCCGGATAGATTATTTTGGTAACTGATTCACCAGAATAAAGCACGTGCCAACTTCTCGAGCGGGACCGGAAACAAAATAAAAAGGCATGTTGGGAACGAAGAAAGAAGGCAAAATCCCTTACAGTTAAATGCGTAAAGTCGGATAGCCGCGTTAAAGGTTCAAGTGTGCAAATGTAGCAACTTCTTGTAAACTAAGTCACAGTGCAACTAACGCTCTTTTCAGAGCAGTAATCGAGAGGACAAATATACAACAACACTTTCTGGATATGACATCAAATGCATTAATCCATTGGCAGGACTTTGCGTCAGCACCTTGCGTTATCCACCAACAGAGCACATACAGCAAACTAACCAGAACACCAGAAATGTAATCAAAGCATGACGCTAAAAATGTCTAAACAGGACGCTAAAAATGTCAAGACAGGATGCTAACAATGTCAAACCAGAGATGTCAAGCTAGGATGCTAAAGATGTCAAGCTAGGACACTAAAGATGTCAAGCTAGGACACTAAAGATGTCAAGTTAAGGCGCTAAAGATGTCAAGCTAACACGCTAAAGATGTCAAGCAAGGACGCTAAAGATGTCAAGCTGGGACACTAAAGATGTCAAGCTAGGACACTAAAGATGTCAAGCTAGGACACTAAAGATGTCAAGCTAGGACGCTAAAGATGTCAAGCTAGGACGCTAAAGATGTCAAGCTAGGACGCTAAAGATGTCAAGCTAGGACGCTAAAGATGTCAAGCAAGGACGCTAAAGATGTCAAGCCAGGACGCTAAAGATGTCAAGCTAGGACGCTAAAGATGTCAAGTTAAGGCGCTAAAGATGTCAAGCTAACACGCTAAAGATGTCAAGCAAGGACGCTAAAGATGTCAAGCTAGGACACTAAAGATGTCAAGCTAGGACACTAAAGATGTCAAGCTAGGACGCTAAAGATGTCAAGCTAGGACGCTAAAGATGTCAAGCTAGGACGCTAAAGATGTCAAGCTAGGACGCTAAAGATGTCAAGCAAGGACGCTAAAGATGTCAAGCAAGGACGCTAAAGATGTCAAGCCAGGACGCTAAAGATGTCAAGCCAGGACGCTAAAGATGTCAAGCTAGGACACTAAAGATGTCAAGCTAGGACACTAAAGATGTCAAGCTAACACGCTAAAGATGTCAAGCAAGGACGCTAAAGATGTCAAGCTAGGACACTAAAGATGTCAAGCTAGGACACTAAAGATGTTAAGTTAGGACGCTAAAGATGTCAAGCTAGGACACTAAAGATGTCAAGCAAGGATGCTAAAGATGTCAAGCTAGGACGCTAAAGATGTCAAGCTAGGACACTAAAGATGTCAAGCTAGGACACTAAAGATGTCAAGTTAAGGCGCTAAAGATGTCAAGCTAACACGCTAAAGATGTCAAGCAAGGACGCTAAGGATGTCAAGCTAGGACACTAAAGATGTCAAGCTAAGGCGCTAAAGATGTCAAGCTAACACGCTAAAGATATCAAGCTAACACGCTAAAGATGTCAAGCTAGGACACTAAAGATGTCAAGCTAGGACACTTAAGATGTCAAGCTAGGATGCTAAAGATGTCAAGCTAAGACACTAAAGATGTCAAGCTAGGACACTAAAGATGTCAAGCTAAGGCGCTAAAGATGTCAAGCTAACACGCTAAAGATGTCAAGCTAACACGCTAAAGATGTCAAGCTAGGACACTAAAGATGTAAAGCTAGGACACTAAATATGTCAAGCTAGGACGCTAAAGATGTCAAGCTAGGATACTAAAGATGCTTCACAACGCTTCTATAATATAAACTACAACGCTTCTATAATACAAACTACAACGCTTCTATAATACAAACTACAACGCTTCTATAATATAAACTACAACGCTTCTATAATATAAACTACAACGCTTCTATAATATAAAGTACAACGCTTCTATAATATAAACTACAACGCTTCTATAATATAAACTACAACGTTTCTATAATGCAAACTACGTTTCTATAATATAAACTACACCGCTTCTATAATAAAAACTACAACGCTTCTATAATACAAACTACAACGCTTCTATAATACAAACTACAACGCTTCTATAATACAAACTACAACGTTTCTATAATACAAACTACAACGCTTCTATAATACAAACTACAACGCTTCTATAATACAAACTACAACGCTTCTATAATATAAACTACAACGCTTCTATAATACAAACTACAACGCTTTTATAATACAAACTACAACGCTTCTATAATACAAACTACATAATCAAGTACCCGGCCCACTGGCGTAGGTGATCATGTCTCTCCACAACTTTCGATCTCGACAGTTCTTTATCATTTCTGTTGTTGACCTTCTGCCAAGCCATTATCTTAAGCTGTCTAGTATTTTCTCTCTTTGCTTTCATCTATCTCTTCCTCCCTCAATTTTTCCAGTTGTTCTCTTCTCATTACATGGCCACAAAATGATGATTGTTTCTTCCTAATATTGGAAATTAGCTCTCTTTTTGCTTTAGCCTCTTTCAGAACACTTTCATTACTCATCTAAGCTGTCCATGATATTCTCAACATTCTTCTGTAAAACCACATTTCTACAGACTCCTGTGATTTTCTTGTCTGTTGTCCTATTGTCCATGATTTACATCCATATGTTAAGACTGGCTCTACATAAAGTTCCCAAATATTTAAATTCATTTACCTGTTTTAATATTGTTCCACTTGTCTTTATTTTGCACTGAGGTGATGTCTTTTTCTTTGTTGTTACCATTACTTCTGTCTTTTTGCTATTAAGGCTGAGTCCTTTATTTTTGCTTTCTTTCACTATAATGTCCAACATTTCTTGTAACTCATTTTCACTCTTAGCGATTAAGACTGTATCATCAGCATACCTTAGATTGTTTATATTATGACCTCCAATTGTTATTCCAGGCATGCCCCTTATGGATCTTAAAATAATCTCACAATAAATATTAAACAAATCTGGTGACAGCACATAACATTGTCTAACACCCTGTTTTATTTGCTGAAACATTCCCAATTGGTTTCCAGTTCTTATGGCCGCTGTTTGTTGCCAGTACATGTTCTCTATTATTCTTAGATCTTTGCTGTCTACGTTTATGCTTTCTAAAATTTTGATTATTTCTTGGTGCTTTACTTTGTCAAATGCTTTGGTATAATCTATGAAACATAGGTATAGATCTGTTTTCACCTCTATGGCTCTTTCTACTAAAGATCGTATGATATATATGGCATTGCTCGTTCTTTTACCTCCAACAAAACCACACTGTTCATCGCTAATTTGAGGACTGATTTTGTTTCGCACTCTTCGCATGATGATTCTTAGTAATATCTTAGTCATGTGACTCATAAGGCTTATTGTGCGATGATTATCGTATTCAATCGCACCCGATTTCTTTGGTAGGCCTATGAATATTGATTTGAGCAGGTCGTCTGGTATATATCCGCTGTTGTAGATATCATTCAAAATTTTTGTTATTATTTATATTCCAAAATTACCCATGGCTTCAATCTCTTCTTTAGTTATATTATCTGGTCTAGGTGCACAAAGCTCCTGAACCAAATAATATAAACTACAACGCTTCTATAATACAAACCACAACGCTTCTATAATATAAACTACACCGCTTCTATAATACAAACTACAACGTTTCTATAATATAAACTACACCGCTTCTATAATATAAACTACAACGCTTCTATAATACAAACTACAACGCTTCTATAATATAAACTACAACGCTTCTATAATACAAACTACAACGTTTCTATAATATAAACTACAACGCTTCTATAATATAAACTACAACGCTTCTATAATACAAACTACAACGCTTCTATAATACAAACTACATCGCATCTATAACATAAATTACAACGCTTCTATAATACAAAACTACAACGTTCCCAACAGCTGCGCTGTCATCGTACTGGTACACTGCACACCAGAATGTTGATCTTTTCAACTTAAAAATACAACTGCTACAATCGAACCAGGGCTGGATAAGCTGCATCAAAGTCTGAATATAAACCAGCAGTTTAAATGTATAATTTGTGTTTGCTCAAAGCATTAAAAGCTGCGCTCATATAGAGGGACTTCGAAATAAAGCTGTTTTATTTAATTTTATATTCATTTTCAAATGCATAGCCTCAGATGGTAGATGTACAAAAAGAGGTGAGATCGAGAATAGCTCAAGTAAAAGAAGCTTTCCAAAAAATGAGAAAGATACTGTGCAATCCATTTTTGACAATAGAAACAAGAAAAAGTTCTTAAATCTAGATCTAAATGTAGAGCTAGTCTTAACATATGAATGTGAATCATGGACAGTAGGAAAACAGACAAGAAAATCACTAGAGATTGTAGAAATATGGTTTTACAGAAGAATGTTGAGAATACCATGTACAGCTAAGAAGAGTAATGAAAACGTTTTGAAAGAGGCCAAAGCAAAAGAGAGCTAATTTCCAAAATTAGGAAGAAAAAATAATAATTTTTTTGGCCATGTTATGAGAAGGGAACAGCTGGGAATATATTGTGACAACTGGGAAAGTTGAGAGACGAAGAGATAGAGGAAAGCAAAGAGAAAAAATACTAGACACCTTAAGATAATGGCTTGGCAGAAGGTCAACAGCAGAAATGATAAATAACTGTCGGCATCGAAAGTTGTGGAGAGACATGATCACCTACGCCTGCAGGCATAGTACTTGATGATGATGATGATATTCATTTTTGATATCAGTTAGAGAGAACATATTCCCATATTTTTAGATCAGTTAGGGAGAACAATATTCCCATATTTTTTAGATCAGTTAGAGAGAACAATATTCCCATATTTTTTAGATCAGTTAGAGAGAACAATATTCCCATATATTTAGATCAGTTAGAGAGAACAGTATTCCCATATTTTTGAGATCAGTTAGAGAGAACAGTATTCCCATATTTTTGAGATCAGTTAGAGAGAACAATATTCCCATATTTTTGAGATCAGTTAGAGAGAACAATATTCCAAATTTTTTAGATCAGTTAGAGAGAACAATATTCCCATATTTTTTAGATCAGTTAGAGAGAACAATATTCCCATATTTTTTAGATCAGTTAGAGAGAACAATATTCCCATATTTTTTAGATCAGTTAGAGAGAACAGTATTCCCATATTTTTGAGATCAGTTAGAGAGAACAATATTCCCATATTTTTGAGATCAGTTAGAGAGAACAATATTCCCATATTTTTGAGATCAGTTAGAGAGAACAATATTCCCATATTTTTGAGATCAGTTAGAGAGAACAATATTCCCATATATTTTAGATCAGTTAGAGAGAACATATTCCCATATTTTTGAGATCAGTTAGAGAGAACAATATTCCCATATTTTTGAGATCAGTTAGAGAGAACAATTTCCCATATTTTTGAGATCAGTTAGAGAGAACAATATTCCCATATTTTTGAGATCAGTTAGAGAGAACAATATTCCCATATATTTTAGATCAGTTAGAGAGAACAGTATTCCCATATTTTTGAGATCAGTTAGAGAGAACAGTATTCCCATATTTTTGAGATCAGTTAGAGAGAACAGTATTCCCATATTTTTGACGAGTTGGGCTTGCCCTTCTCTCACCCACTTGCGCGCACTTTCAAATAAAACTGAATCACAGCTGTTTCCACTTCAGAATCGCATTTTAGTTCTAATCTTATATATTCAACAAAATGTATAGATGAAGAGTCTAGTACATTCCACTTAATCTTAAAAGTGATATTTTATAGAAGTGGTTTCAATTGTGACACCACACACAAAGCGTACATATGTTTAGTTAAAGCAAGTATTTATCTATGAATGATATTCAGATAGTTAATGCCCTAACAAAAAGATCAAAGTTTGGTAAATCTGATCATTTCGGGGGATGTGGTAAATCTGATAATTCCGGAGCATGCGATTGTTAACCACTAGAGTTCCTCAATGTTAAAATGTGACTTCTTCTAATCACGTTGAATGTATAATAGAAGAAACAAATTGATTTAATCTTCGTAGGACACAAACGAGAAATGAACTAAAGTATTGATAACACAACTGTGGAAGTACACCGAGACGCACAGGATGTGTGTGATAAGAAATTATGTATCCGACAATGTATGTCTTTTTGTTCTCGGTAATACTGAATTATTTAATATTGAGGCGGCACACGCGCCTGCCTCAGCGGCAATCAATGTTAACGTTATGTTATGTGAGTTAATGCTAAAATATAAATCATGAGGAAGAGCGAAATGGCTGTTCTACTAGCAGGTGGCCTACACGTACAAGCCATATCCGGGAGCGGTCACACTTTGATGCAGGTTTTTTACAGGCATGCTCACTATGGCTGTTTATTTGAATATAAAAGTGACATTTTAGTTATAAGCTTGAAAATGTTTCAGCTTAATTAGGTGTAGATCTCAAGATCATTCCACTTATTCTTCAGATTGATATTTTATGGAAGAGGCTTTGATCAGAGACACCACAGACGTGAAGTAAAATTGTTTAGCTAAAGTTGATATTTATGTAGCAATAACAGTGGAATAATGCTTGTAGCTAAATGATTAAATTATTTAATTAAGTCGATATTTATGTAGCAATGGCAGTCCAATAATCTAAGTAAAAGGTTAAGAGTTTCTTCACGCCAAGTGGTCTAGAGAAATATGGTATTAGTGACCATAACTTTTTACAGACCTTCGGCACATGATTTTGGGGGTAGTGTCGTCGGTATTACGCCCAAGTCTCTTACTTTCCCTGAAAAAAATCCGGTACCCATTTAAGGCTCGGTGAACCCGATCAAGGTCGAATCCGACCTCTTGTCCTTTGTAGTCCAGTTCACTAACCACTGAGCTATCGCGGCTCCCAGTGGGATAAAGCTCGTAGCTAAAATGATTAAATTATTTAATTAAGTCGATATTTATGTAGCAACAACAGTGGAATAAGCTTGTAGCTAAATGATTAAATTATTTAATTAAGTCGATATTATGTAGCAATAACAGTGGAATAAAGCTCGTAGCTAAATGATTAAATTATTTAATTAAGTCGATATTTATGTAGCAATAACAGTGGAATAATGCTTGTAGCTAAATGATTAAATTATTTAATTAAGTCGATATTTATGTAGCAATAACAGTGGAATAATGCTTGTAGCTAAATGATTAAATTATTTAATTAAGTCGATATTTATGTAGCAATAACAGTGGAATAAAGCTCGTAGCTAAATGATTAAATTATTTATTAAGTCGATATTTATGTAGCAATAACAGTGGAATAATGCTTGTAGCTAAATGATTAAATTATTTAATTAAGTCGATATTTATGTAGCAATAACAGTGGAATAATGCTCGTAGCTAAATGATTAAATATTTAATTAAGTCGATATTTATGTAGCAATAACAGTGGAATAAAGCTCGTAGCTAAATGATTAAATTATTTAATTAAGTCGATATTTATGTAGCAATAACAGTGGAATAAAGCTCGTAGCTAAATGATTAAATTATTTAATTAAGTCGATATTTATGTAGCAATAACAGTGGAATAATGCTCGTAGCTAAATGATTAAATTATTTAATTAAGTCGATATTTATGTAGCAATAACAGTGGAATAATGCTTGTAGCTAAATGATTAAATTATTTAATTAAGTCGATATTTATGTAGCAATAACAGTGGAATAATGCTTGTAGCTAAATGATTAAATTATTTAATTAAGTCGATATTTATGTAGCAATAACAGTGGAATAAAGCTCGTAGCTAAATGATTAAATTATTTAATTAAGTCGATATTTATGTAGCAATACAGTGGAATAATGCTTGTTGCTAAATGATTAAATTATTTAATTAAGTCGATATTTATGTAGAAATAACAGTGGAATAATGCTTGTAGCTAAATGATCAAATTATTTAATTAAGTCGATATTTATGTAGCAATAACAGTGGAATACAGCTTGTAGCTAAATGATTAATTATTTAATTAAGTCGATATTTATGTAGCAATAACAGTGGAATACAGCTTGTAGCTAAACGATCAAATTCTGAGAGTTTCGTGGTTGCAGTTTTCAGTTTAAACTACAAATAATGCGTGTAGCTAAACGATCAAATTCTGAGAGTTTCGTGGGTTGCAATTTTCAGTTTAAACTACAAAAGTTGTCAAAAGTTTAAGATGTAGATTCCTCTAATAATGTTTAAAGTATTATAGGAAAAAACATGCCCATTTTATATCACGAAGATACAGACTTTCATTAATAGACGCAAAATAAAAGGATAGAATTGGCAGGACAAAATCACTAACTTAGAACTACGGAAAAGTATCAGTCAAATACCAGTGGACAAAGAGATACAACGAAGAAGATGGCGCTGGACAGGACACAAACTGCAGAAGCCAAATGAAAGTATTACACGACATGTCCTTTTTTGGGAAACTCCGAGGGAAACAACAAAAGGAAGACCAAATTATTCTTGGAGAAGGCAGGTGGAAGCAGAAATGAAGATTATGGGAAAGACATGGAATGATCTTAAAAGAATTGCAGAAAAAACAACCGCTTGGAAAGTGTTTGTTGAAGACCTATGCTCCACAGGGAGCAGAAAGGAAGAAGAAGAAGATGCCCATTTTATATTTCTGGAAGGACACAAATGAGAAAATCAACTAAAGTCACAGTGACAAACATCTGTGATAACTGATCAACGATTGAATAGCAGCACACACATGATTGATGTGCAGGCGTGAATGGGGTATGTGTATACTATCTGCGTGACGGGCTATTTAGTTGTTTAGTGGTAAGTGAACTGGACTTGCACTACAAGAGATCGCGTTCTGATCGATGGCTTCCACGTTCACCAAGCCTTAAATGGATACTGGATTTTTGTGCGGGGAAAGTAAAGCAGGACGGGTTTAATACCGACCACATAAACCCAAAAATGCCATCATTTAAAAAAACTACAACAATTGCTTAATGTGATAAACATAACAAACAAAAGATATGGACTAGAAATGAATATCAAAAAGACTAAAACTATGATCATAAACAAAGAAAATTCTCAAGACCTACAATTAAATATCAAAGTTGAGGAAATACATCTGGAGACAGTCCAGAGCTACAACTACCTGGGACATACTATAACCAATGATGGAAAATGCAAAACTGAAATAAACAAAAGAATAGGTATGGCAAAAGTAATTTTAATGCCATGAAAAATATACTACAACAACAAACAAATATCAGCAGGGCTGAAACTAAGAATGGCAAAATGTTACATCTTCTCAATATTCCTGTATGGTGCAGAACATGGAGATTAGACAAGAAAACAGAACAGAAAATTGAAACCTTTGAAATGTGGATTTATAGAAGAATAGTTAGAATTGGATGGAAAGAAAGAAACAAACGATGAAGTTTTAAAACAACTGAAAATAAAAAGAGAACTACTAATACAATTAAGACAAGACAAATGAAATTTTTGAGGCATGTTAAAAGACACGACAGCCTACTAAAAGTAATATTGGAAGGAAAAATACAAGGTAAAAGAGGCAGAGGCAGACCAAGACTAACATGGACGAGTAACATCAAAAGATGGACAAGTCAATCTATGACAGCCTGCACCATCAAAGCAAGAACAGAGTAGAATGGCGATCCATGGTAGCCAACCTTCGTTGCGGAGAAGGCCCACGATGATGATGAAACCCAAAAATAACGGGTAAAGTTCTGGTTTAGTAGCATGAATAATTTCAGTTCGGAAAAGTAGCGTCCCCTTGAGTGATATTGCACTTTATTCAGTGATTCTCAAATCTATCACTAGAAGACCTCTGATTGCAGAGAAAAAAAGAAACAATGTGAAGCTCAAGTCATGTTTCCAAACCCCAATCATGAGACTCAAGTCATGTTCCCTAACCCTAAACCTAACCATGAGACTCAAGTCATGTTGTCTCTTCCATCTCATGTCCTACTGTTCTCATTTCTGACTTTCTCGACAGTGTCTTTCAACCCATAGTTATGGGCCTCCCTTCGTATGTCAAAGACACTAACGACGCCCTTAACATCTTTTCCTCTATCACCCTCCTTCCTGATCGTCACTACCGCCTCTTCGTTATGGATGTCTGCTCCCTGTATACTTCTATTCCCCACTCCGACGGCCTTCAAGCTCTTCAATTTTCCTGGACCGTAGGATCCAACCCTCCATCGCCACTGGCGTCCTCCTCCGTCTAGCAGAATTAGTCTTGAACCTCACTCTTTCGAGTTCAATGGCAATTTCTTCACCCAGATCAGCGGTGTGGCGATGGGCACTAAAATGGGCCCTAGCTATGCTTGTCTCTTCATGGGTTATCTAGAGCACCAAATTATCCAAACCTACCAGGGCCCTCTTCCCCTCATGTATCGTAGGTACATTGATGACTGCATTGGGTCTGTCTGACCTTCCAGAAGATGAGATCTCCCGTTTCATCGAATATGTCGGACATTTCCACCCCTCTATCCACATCACCTTCCACATCTCCACCTCCTCCGTATCTTTCCTGGACATCCTAGTCTCCTTGGGCACCTCTCATCTTCTCACCTCGGTCTTCTACAAGGCCACTGACTCCCATAGTTTCCTCCGCTACGACTCCTCTCATCCTACCCTGCAAGAACTCTCTTCCCTATTCTCAGCTTCTCAGACTTCGTCGCCTTTGCCGAGACGATGAAGATTTCCTTCACAATGCCCACCTCATGCTTGATTTCTTCCGCCGACGCCTTTATCCAGAATCAGCTCTCCTTCCTGCCCTGCGTCGAGTTCTCCACACTTCACGTCAGTCTGCTCTTACCCCCCTCTACTCATCCCCCCTCTGATAGAGTAGTGCTCGCTCTCACCCATCACCCTCACCACTACGCCGCTATTAGGACCATCCACCGCTACCTCCCTATTCTCCGATCTGACCCTACTACTCGTCTGCTCTTCCCTGACCCGCCACTAGTGGCCTTTAGACGTGACCGAACCTCCGAGACTTTCTTGTCAGGGGTCGTCTTCCTGCTGACCACTTCAGCCATCGAGGCACTATCCGCTGCAACCGAGAGTATGTAAAACTTGTGACCACGTTCTCCAGGCCGACACTGTCCTCTTCCCCAATGGTCCTTTCGAGATCAGAGAGGGATTCACTTGCACATCGCGGAACATCATTTATGCCATCATTTGTAAGCGATGTAAGTTGACCTACATCGGTCAGTCTGGTCGTAGAATCGGCGATAGGTGCCGTGAACACTTGAATGACATCACCCGGAGAAGCGGACACTCTGTAGCAGCCCACTTTAACTCGAGGGCCATCGAGGTATGACTGATGTCTTGGTAACTGGCCTAATATCATGCTCCTCTGATCACCACAGTCGGCTCACTCTTGAGCACCGTCTGATCGTTCGTTGGGGCTGCCTCACCCCTCGTGGCATCAATGTATCCCTGTCCCTCTGAGGACCCTCCGCCTCCGACTCCACCCTCCCACCTATGGACCTCTCTTCCTATTTCTCTTCTTCCATCCCTGCTTTTCATATCCTCTTTGAGTAACCCCCATCTGCCTTCTTCATCCTAAACCCCCCCCCTCCCCACACCTTTTCTCTTCTGACTACCTTCATGTCCTTTACCTCTTTATCACTATATCACCTCTCCACCTGGACTGTACGTACGATCTCTCTGCCCACTTCTACTGTTCCTCGTCCTTCCTACCACCCCTCTGCTGATCTACTCCTAGCTCACCCCTCTCCTCTCTATTCACTTGTATCACTACTCATCTATACCTACTATTCCAGTATCCCCCTTATCCTGATGCCCACTTTCATTCCCCCCTTTGTTCTATCATTTCCCTACTTCTTTACCTCCTATGGTTCATACCTCCTGCACACCATCCCCTATTGCTCCACTTCTTCCAGACTTTCTCTTTTTTTCTCTTTTTCCATTCACTTCTGACCTACCGCCTCTCCCCTATCCAGTTTTCACATACCTGCTTCTTATCCCTCCTCTCCATACCTCCTCCTCTAATACTTCCCTACCTCCCGATAGACATACTTCCTCCGGACCACCCCTCTATCGCCCTTCTCATTATACCGGCTTTATATTCTTCCTCTCCTTATCTCTTCCTCCAGTATCCAATCCTTCCTTTCGTTGACCTACCTCTCAACTCTTTCAGTTCGAGGCCATCCATTCTGTAGAGTCCATCTCTCTCACCGTTTGCCTAGTTCACTACTTTGTCGTGTCATTCAATTCTTTCTCTTAACCTCTCGCGTGATCGCTCACTTCCATTGTTGAGTGATTTATATGTATTGCTTGTCGTGTCCCAGAGTGTCTTCGTCTATCCCCCCTCCCTCTCCCCCCCCCCTTTGGTTTTCCCGATATTAGATCCGTCTGCCCTCTCAACTGACCTGTCTTGGTCACGGGTTTGCTTTCTATACATCTGCTCTGTCTTCTAGTCATTCCGACTTGTTTCAGAACGGATTACAGAATTCCTGCTCTGAGCTCACTAAGTACTATTTATTATACATTTTTCTCTTTTTCTATTTATATATTTTGACGCCCATAATACCTCTCATCATGTAATACTCATTTCTCTCTTTTCTTATTTCTGCATCCTACTTTCCTCGCCCTCCACTTGATCATCTAACATGTAGTAATTTGTGCTTCACCGCTTGTTGTCGTTGTCCCTGTATTCTGAAAGGCCACAGGCCGAAACGTCAGTATTGTGTTGTGTTTCTTTTTTGTAAAGCTGTCACCATACCTTGGAGTGATTAGTACACCCCACCATTGGCTTCATGTTCCCTAAACCTAACCATAAACCTAAACCTAACCGTGAGACTCAAGTCATGTTCCCTAACCCTAACCCTAAACCTAAACCTAACCATGAGACTCAAGTCACGTTCCCTAAACCTAACCATAAACCTAAACCTAACCGTGAGACTCTAGTCATGTTTCCTATCCCTAACCCTAACCCTAACCATGAGCCTCTAGTCATGTTCCCTAAACCTAACCATAAACCTAACGCTAACAGTGAGACTCAAGTCATGTTCCCTAACCCTAACCCTAAACCTAACCATGAGATTCAAGTCATGTTCCCTAAACTTAACCATAAACCTAACCCTAACAGTGAGGCTCAAGTCATGTTTCCTATCCCTAACCCTAACCGTGAGACTCTAGTCATGTTTCCTATCCCTAACCCTAAAACTAAACCTAACCGTGAGACTCTAGTCATGTTTCCTATCCCTAACCCTAAAACTAAACCTAACCGTGAGACTCAAGTCATGTTTCCTATCCCTAAATCTAACAGTGAGACTCTAGTCATGTTTCCTATCCCTAAATCTAACAGTGAGACTCTAGTAATGTTTCCTATCCCTAAATCTAACAGTGAGACTCTAGTAATGTTTCCTATCCCTAACCCTAACCGTGAGACTCTAGTAATGTTTCCTATCCCTAAATCTAACAGTGAGACTCTAGTAATGTTTCCTATCCCTAACCCTAACTGTGAGACTCTAGTAATGTTTCCTATCCCTAACCCTAACCGTGAGACTCTAGTAATGTTTCCTATCCCTAAATCTAACAGTGAGACTCTAGTAATGTTTCCTATCCCTAACCCTAACCGTGAGACTCTAGTAATGTTTCCTATCCCTAACCCTAACCGTGAGACTCTAGTAATGTTTCCTATCCCTAACCCTAACCGTGAGACTCTAGTAATGTTTCCTATCCCTAACCCTAACTGTGAGACTCAAGTCATGTTTCCTATCCCTAAATCTAACAGTGAGACTCTAGTCATGTTTCCTATCCCTAACCCTAACCGTGAGACTCTAGTAATGTTTCCTATCCCTAACCCTAACCGTGAGACTCTAGTAATGTTTCCTATCCCTAACCCTAACCGTGAGACTCTAGTAATGTTTCCTATCCCTAACCCTAACCGTGAGACTCTAGTAATGTTTCCTATCCCTAACCCTAACTGTGAGACTCAAGTCATGTTTCCTATCCCTAAATCTAACAGTGAGACTCTAGTCATGTTTCCTATCCCTAACCCTAACCGTGAGACTCTAGTAATGTTTCCTATCCCTAACCGTGAGACTCTAGTAATGTTTCCTATCCCTAACCCTAACTGTGAGACTCAAGTCATGTTTCCTATCCCTAAATCTAACAGTGAGACTCTAGTAATGTTTCCTATCCCTAACCCTAACACTAAACCTAACCGTGAGACTCTAGTAATGTTTCCTATCCCTAACCCTAACCGTGAGACTCTAGTAATGTTTCCTATCCCTAAATCTAACAGTGAGACTCAAGTCATGTTTCCTATCCCTAAATCTAACAGTGAGACTCAAGTCATGTTTCCTATCCCTAAATCTAACAGTGAGACTCAAGTCATGTTTCCTATCCCTAAATCTAACAGTGAGACTCAAGTCATGTTTCCTATCCCTAACCCTAACCGTGAGACTCTAGTCATGTTTCCTATCCCTAACCCTAACCGTGAGACTCTAGTCATGTTTCCTATCCCTAACCCTAACCGTGAGACTCTAGTCATGTTTCCTATCCCTAACCCTAACACTAAACCTAACCGTGAGACTCTAGTCATGTTTCCTATCCCTAACCCTAACACTAAACCTCAAAATGCAATAAATTGCGTTAGTGATGAACATACTGTTAGTATTTGAGAACCACTATAGTTTTGTTATGACACCAACTAAAGGGAGACCACTTAATTTATGTCCCTGAACTAGGACTTCCCCCCCCCAACAACAAAAATATGCCAAATATCTATTTTAAAAATATGGACACTAACATCATATTCACTTTACACCAATGTGAACCATCTCCTTTTATTTCTTTTCTTTTAACTGTCAAGCTATTATATTTCAAATGTTTACAAATTATTTGAAATTTATATCAAAATACCTAAATTGTCATGTTTGTTCAATCAACCTAGACATACAATCACATACAAACACTTTCCGTCAAACGTGACATATTCCACATACTCATGACCATAAACAAACATATTTACTACGTCCACCTGGGGTGTAAGCAGTGTTCAATCGAGGAGTTTAGATTGGAATTATTTCCCCTGTCAGTGCTAGGACTAAAGCTTGACCTTATATGACCTGATGTTTGGGGGGGGGGGGCAATGACCGAGATCCCTTCCTAACAGCAGAAGTGGTGTGTGTATCAAGCGCAACCTCCCCAGCCGCCATGTTTACCTACCCAACGCTTGAATAAGCATTGCACAGAACTTAATAAATGTAAAAAACAAAAGTGGGTGACTTGGTTGAGGAAAGTGAAAAGGACAAGTATTAAGTCTTTTAAAAAGAAATAAAACTATTAAAACGCGTACCTGTGTTAAATTTGAGAGATGACGAAAGAAAGAGAGAACATATTGGATCGCTTGCTGTCATAGCACTGAAAGCAGTCAACAACAGAATTGATACGATGCACTGTGGGCAAAGAATTGTGGAAGGACATGATCGCCTACGCCCACCGGTATGGAACATGATGATGTTAAATTCACAACTCTGTATATAGTCTTGACAAGAAAAGCCCCCGCTATTATCAACAACTATATATATTCATGTGTACACTACAAAAGTCTAGCACACAGTGGCCGTGTGTTTAACAGAGCAACACGGAACACAGCAAAAACGCGATGCCGATCTGGTCACGACGGTGAAAGCACGTAGAGCACAGATAAAGTCAGCACGGCGGTTGGTTGGGCCGGTAATGGGGCACGGAACAAATAAAAGCACCACGTAGTTGATACATGTCTAATGTACCTCTCTCATATTTCATCCACCCACATGTTAATTTGTTTCATCTTTTCAACTCCTCTGTGAAGAAGTTGAATTAATTAATTAAATAATTTCCTCCCCCTCTCTCTCTCTCGTTCTTTCATTCTTTCTTTCAACGGTTCACCCGATGACTACGAAAGCAATGGATAGTTCATCTCGTCGCCCGTTCTTAGAAGAGCGTTAAGTAGGCGTAGATGCGTTATTTTGCTTTATTTGCGCCTTTCGGCCTAACATATCCGACATTAGCACGGCAGTTTTGAGCACCGGGTTGTATTCCCTCTTTGATCCGTGGTGGCTTATTAGACTAGACTAGTTAGTCTGTTACTAGAGGCACTGTGAAGTAGAGGAGCCGCGATAGCTCAGTGGTTAGTGAACTGGACTACAAAGGACAAGGGGTAGGGTTCGATCCCAACCAACGGCTTCCGGGTTCACCCAGCCTTAAATGGGTACCGGATTTTTTTTCTGGGAAAGTAAAGCAGCACGGGCGTAATACTGACCACATTACCCCAAAAAATCATGTGCTGAAGGTCTGCAAAATATAGGGTCACTAACACCATATTTCCATATACGCCACTTGGCGTGACGGGGGTACTTTACTTTACTTTTACTGTGAAGTAGACTAGACTAGTTAGTCTATTACTAGAGGCACTGTGAAGTAGACTAGACTAGTTAGTCTATTACTAGAGGCACTGTGAAGTAGACTAGACTAATTAGTCTATTACTAGAGGCACTGTGAAGTAGACTAGACTAGTTAGTCTATTACTAGAGGCACTGTGAAGTAGACTAGACTAATTAGTCTATTACTAGAGGCACTGTTAAGTAGACTAGACTAATTAGTCTATTACTAGAGGCACTGTGAAGTAGACTAGACTAGTTAGTCTATTACTAGAGGCACTGTGAAGAGGTGCATAGAGTCTGGATGGTCCTGGTTCACCGATCCTGACGCAAGACATCAGTGATGAGTCGCTGCCAGGCCGCCTTGTCTCTGGCAGTAGAAAATGATTTTGACCATCAACTGTCACCAATAATCGTGACGCATGCTAGTGAAGTCAGCTATCATTCGCTGACTCTTGTCAACTCAGGTCCGTCTTGGCTCCAACCTAGGTTCGATTCACTGGACAAGCTCCCCATCTGCGATTTGTTTGTCAGGACCAATAATTTTTCGAGTATGTGAACGACAGTTTTGTTTAATTTGGTTTAAAGAGACAGTGTTAAAGCAGTCATGACATTCCCATATCCGCTCCGTTATTCTTTAAAAAAAAAAACCCAGCGCAAAGTTTGACACACACTGATCGTTCCTACTACACGCTGATTGGGAGTTGCACGGTTCCGCCCGCAAAGCGAATTTGTCTTTCCTTCAATTACCCAGTCTCTATACTTCAATCGATGAATGCAGTGGGTTAGTTCCTCAACTAAGAATAGCAAAATGTTATGTCTTTTCAACATTCCTATATGGTGCAGAAACATGGACATTAGACAAGAAAACAGAAAAGAAAATTGAAGCCTTTGAAATGTGGATATATAGAAGAATAGGTAGAATTGGATGGAAGGAAATAAAAACAAACGATGAAGTCCTAAAACAACTAAAAATGAAAAGAGAACTACTAAACAATTCAAACAAGAAAAATGCGATTTTTGCGCCATGTTAAAAGACACAACAGCCTACTAAAAGTAATCCTGGAGGGGAAAATACAAGGTAAAAGAGGCAGAGGCAGACCAAGACTAACATGAACAAGTAACATCAAAAGATGGACAAACCAGCCTATGACAACCTGCACCATCAAAGCAAGAGACAGAGCAGAATGGCGCTCCGTAGCAGCCAACCTTCATTGCGGAGGTGGCACTCGATGATGATGAGTTCCCCAATTCGTTTCATCTTCTCTGGATAAAATTTAATAAAGTGCGCCATTCTACATTGAAGATCGAAACGACTACGATTATATGTGGATTGTTCTCGAGTGCTGTAAACATACCTCTTCCCCTGAAATGATTCGGAAGTGTCCTTCCATAATAATATTCACTTATTATTTTGTTTCCTGCTCTTTACAGCGTGCTGCTTGTCGCAGGAAGTTCCATGTCTTTAGGGGGTGTTTCTGGATGCTGTTCTCATAGGATAATAGGTCAATGCGTAGGGTGTGCCGAGGATCGCCACGGCCTGCCAGTTGTGTGGCACTTGTACGTTGAGTGCTGGGATTTTCTCATCATTCATATGACAGACACACCTACCCAAATCTGCCCCGCCACAGAACTTATGTTTTATATTGCCTACCCTTCTGTCTCCTAGCCTTCATCACGTCCACATCATTGATTGCTGTAGGTATGTAGTCGAAGATGACAACGCCTCATTCTCATGACAATGTTGATCTATTTCATTTTAAGTGTGCCTACGTGAGCTTGAAACAGGGTGTAGCTAAACACACTTCCCTATATCGTTTCTCATTGTCTTGAAAATAAATTCTGCCTCAATTTACCATCATTTGAAAACCGGTCCAGAGTAATAGAGACAATTCTCACGCCAAGTCCATGAAGTGTGCTGAACCTTGGTGGCTCTATGCCAGACAATGTATGATACATCAATAACTGCAGTTCCAAGTTAAACCAACATTGTTATAACACAAACCAATCCTAACTGAATCGCTGGTCAACTTTGTTATTACTTTCACAATTTTAGTTCCTGCTTTACAACTTTATTACTTTCACAATTTCAGTTCCTGCTTTACAACTTTGTTATTACTTTCACAATTTCAGTTCCTGCTTTACAACTTTGTTATTACTTTCACAATTTCAGTTCCTGCTTTACAACTCTGTCATGTCATCTCAAATACGATTGAACACCAAAGTATCAAGTATCTTCTATCTTTGTCGCCCGCGATCTCTCTTCCCCTGTATTTTGCCAGCTGTAATCAAGTATTCCACCACCTCATTTCCCCATGGTATTTCTCATTGTCACGAGTCTTGTTTCCTTACCCAAGTAACAAGAAAGAACCGTGTGTTTGAATCATAACTCTGAAAAAAACACACACAAAAATAGTGTACTTACGGACAGTGGGAGAGACACTTGTCGCCATACATTTATTGTAACTCGACCAATCCTTTACACCAACCACCGTTCCAAAAGTCACGTCACTAACTTAATCATGGAAGTTGAATGAACGTGTGCTTGCCATTTTACCGAATCCATTTCTTCTTTCCTAATTAAGTGGCCATTGATTGATTACAAGCAAGTACTAGTGAAACATGTGTTTATGTAAACAATATTCAAACTTACGCAGCTCTCAAAACACGGTCGTCGTCAGCCAACCCCGAGGACGCAAGTCGAACAGCAAGCAGCCATTAGTAGGCGATCATCTTTCGGTACTGGGGGTCACCGTCTACGATAGTTATCACAGCTGTTCGTGACGTCACATTTCACCTTCATATATATATATATATATATATACACACACACACACACACACTCCGCCCCCTCCCCCAAAACCACCCACCCCGTCATGTGACACATTTTAGTAACTGAGTACGTCACGTGACAGGGGGTTCCGCTTGTTAGTCTACCTGCCAGGTGAGGTTGAACTTCTATATAATCTGTAACTATCATAACAACGGCAAACAGTCGGCTATTAGTTATAAAGGGGAATATGTCAGCGTGTTTGTTGGGAAATCTCACAGTGCTGGTGCTTGGTCACAAACCAGAGCCCAGGTATGACGGAAAACAATCTTTCCGTGAAGTATTTCGCGAATCTATCGCCTCGGAAGTTTCCCTCACAATCATATTAATAGACTATTATTGTTTCCAGGTAACAAGTTCAGCTGTAGAACCCACCCACCTGTGTTAGAAAACAACTGAAACCGGACTGGCTTTGAGAGAAAAATACCACATCCTTGTGCAGCAGTAATTCAATCTGCCACTGAAAAGGTAAACACGTGAGTCACGTCCTGGTGCAGAAATAACTGACGAAGAGTCACAGTGCAATCAGCTGTGACGACAACAGGACAATTAGAGAGAGAGAGAGCGTCACGGAGTAGGGCATTTTCATTTTTTAATTTTTTTTAAATTAAAATATTTAATGCCCGGGTACCCTCAAACAATTGTAAATAGAGTGGTCGGAGTAAATGACGAGCTAAAGTACGAGAACATATCTTCCAATCAATCATCAGCTACACTCAGCTACAATATAACACACAAATGATCTGCTGCCTGGAATAGCCAATTCTAGTTTTGAGAAGATGATGAAACCCATAACTTCGCTCAAGAAACAATGCATTTTCCCCACGGCTTGAACTAAAACGACAATCTAAGTGGAAATGTTGGCTGTATCATGCAGTCTTCAAATATCTTACTAACGATAAATGCAGCATTAAGGACAACATAAAAGCACAAGAAAGCCTAAGAGCAAAGACATATGTTCATAATCTAACAACAGCAAATAAATAAGTACGACTATAAGAACAATGGCTCAGGTACTGGCTATAACAACAATGGCTCTGGTACTGGCTATAACAACAATGGCTCAGGTACTGACTATAACAATAATGGGTCACGTACTGGCTATAACAGCAATGGCTCTGGTACTGGCTATAACAACAATGGCTCAGGTACTGACTATAACAACAATGGCTCAGGTACTGACTATAACAACAATGGCTCTGGTACTGGCTATAACAACAATGGCTCAGGTACTTACTATAACAATAATGGGTCAGGTACTGGCTATAACAACAATGGCTCAGGTACTGACTATAACAATAATGGGTCAGGTACTGGCTATAACAACAATGGCTCAGGTACTGACTATAACAACAATGGCTCAGGTACTGGCTATAACAACAATGGCTCTGGTACTGGCTATAACAACAATAGTTCAGGTACTTACTATAACAATAATGGGTCAGGTACTGGCTATAACAACAATGGCTCAGGTACTGACTATAACAATAATGGGTCAGGTACTGGCTATAACAACAATGGCTCAGGTACTGACTATAACAATAATGGGTCAGGTACTGGCTATAACAACAATGGCTCGGGTACTGACTATAACAACAATGGCTCAGGTACTGGCTATAACAACATGGCTCAGGTACTGGCTATAACAACAATGGCTCAGGTACTGGCTATAACAACAATCGCTCAGGTACTGACTATAACAACAATCGCTCAGGTACTGGCTATAACAAAATGGGTCAGGTACTGGCTATAACAACAATGGCTCAGGTACTATGACAACAATGGCAACAATGGCTCATGTACTGACTATGACAACAATGGCTCAGGTACTGGCTATGACAACAATGGCTCAGGTACTGGCTATGACAACAATGGCTCAGGTACTGACTATGACAACAATGGGTCAGGTACTGACTATAACAACAATGGGTCAGGTACTGACTATAACAACAATGGCTCAGGTACTGACTATAACAACAATGGCTCAGGTACTGGCTATAACAACAATGGCTCAGGTACTGGCTATAACAACAATGGTTCAGGTACTGGCTATACAAACAATGGCTCAGGTACTGGCTATAACAACAATGGCTCAGGTACTGGCTATAACAACAATGCTCAGGTACTGGCTATAACAACAAAGGCTCATGTACTGTTTACAACATGGGGTCCAACCTTTTTTTTTTATCCAAGGGCCAAACACAATAAAACAAAAAGAAAGCACTTGCAAGGTGTCACACAATATCTATACATGTCTCTATGTGTGCGTGCATGTGTGTGTGTACAGATAAAGACACGCATATAGGTAGTAATAACACACATTGACAAGCAAACAAGTAACTTTTTACTTTAACAAAATGAGAACGCCAAAGAATGTTCCCACTGTACTCATAAACTCATCAGCCCACAATCTGTGAACTTTGAAACTAAAACTAAAAGTTTGCTGACTCTTATTTTGTTAAGGCTGTAACTCAAAACTGCGTGTTTGAAGACTAATTTAAAGAATGTCTGACAACTTCCATTAAATTTGCTTTTGGCAATATATTTTTTTCCTCATAAGTAGTATATAGCCAGTGATTGGAACCCAAAAGTGCGTTCAAACGCACCTAAATCCTTATATAAATAGTCTACACGCACATCAACGCACATTTTTTGGTGCGGTTTTTCCTTATATGAGAGTCTTCATTTTTTCTTATATGAGAGTCTACCCGCCCATTTTGGTTCCGGTGACCTCTCGTTGACCTCTCGGTTGACCTCTCGTTGTGAAGGCGTTCAAACGCACCTAAATCCTTATATAAATAGTCTACACGCGCATCAACGCACATTTTTGGTGCCGTTTTTTTCCTTATATGAGAGTCTACCCGCCCCTTTTTGTTCCGGTGACCTCTCGGTTGACCTCTCGGGTGACCTCTCGTGGCGGCGTCCGGTGAGCCCCCGCTGCGGTGGTGTTGTGAAGGGGTGGTGGTGGTATCATAAATCTATTATATTCTTTGTACTTTCAATGGTTCCGTAACTTTCATAAATCTATTCTTTCTTTATACTCTCAGGCAATAAAAAACAGTGACAAGTTTATTTATTGTTTTTAAAAACTTCCTTTAGAATTAAAGGTAACAACTTAGACCGTTACACACACTACACGCCAAACGCGAAACACTGTGTTTAACGTTAAGCGAGAGATCAAAGAGTTCCCTGTAGGCGCGCCGCAAGCGGCCGCAAGCGGCCGCAAGATCAAAGAGTTCCCTGTAGGCGCGCCGCAAGCGGCCGCAAGCGGCCGCAAGATCAAAGAGTTCACGGTAGACGCGAGGGACCGCAAGATCAAAGAAGCCGCCCCGGTGAGTACTTACTTCCCGCTGTGAAAACTCCGTAGCCGGTAAGTGTTCATCAGGAGAGTCATTTAACAGGGGAATTTTACGATACCGATGTTTTAATGTGAGACGCTTGGGGTAATTAACAGTGACAAGTTTATTTATTGTTTTATTCTGAAGATTGTATTGTATAGTGCTCGTTTTGCCTCCAGAGTTATTTCCTTGTTGGACAATAGTGGTGATAACTGTCCGATGATTTGACAAGCTTTGTTGCATCTTGATTCTATCTCGGTTGTTTGGGAATTTTCGTTTGTTATTAGACTTCCTAGATATTTGAATTCCTCTACTTGTTTTAGTTGTCTGCCTTCTATAGTTATGTTGATGTTCTGTTTATTTTTGGCGACATTCATGACTTCTGTTTTGTTGATGTTGATTTTCATGTTGTATTTTGTTCCTAAGATGTTGAGTTTATTTACAAGTGTTATACATGATAGTGTTAAATGGATAAATATCGACGGTGCCACGATGGATGAATGTAAGTTGGCGACTGTGTCGGGATGGCTGTTTGTATGTGGCCAGTGTGCCACGAGGGATCATGTAGGTTGTCTAGTTGGCCATGATGGATCATGTAGGTTGTCTAGTTGGCCATGATGGATCATGTAGGTTGTCTAGTTGGCCATGATGGATCATATAGGTTGTCTAGTTGGCCATGATGGATCATGTAGGTTGTCTAGTTGGCCATGATGGATCATGTAGGTTGTCTAGTTGGCCATGATGGATCATGTAGGTTGTCTAGTTGGCCATGATGGATCATATAGGTTGTCTAGTTGGCCATGATGGATCATGTAGGTTGTCTAGTTGGCCATGATGGATCATATAGGTTGTCTAGTTGGCCATGATGGATCATGTAGGTTGTCTAGTTGGCCATGATGGATCATGTAGGTTGTCTAGTTGGCCATGATGGATCATGTAGGTTGTCTAGTTGGCCATGATGGATCATATAGGTTGTCTAGTTGGCCATGATGGATCATGTAGGTTGTCTAGTTGGCCATGATGGATCATGTAGGTTGTCTAGTTGGCCATGATGGATCATGTAGGTTGTCTAGTTGGCCATGATGGATCATGTAGGTTGTCGACTGTTCCATGATGGCTGTTTGTATGTTGTCGACTGTGTCGAGATGGATGAATGTATGTTGTCTAGTGTGCCATGATGGTTGTATGTAATTGTCGAGTATGCTCCAACAAATCACCGCGCCATTTAAACTTCTTTGAACACAATGGACACGGATGTTCACCAGAAGAAACCTCATTATGAGAAACCGTCTGGAGAAAATCCAATAAACCTTTCGTCAACCATATTTAACATACCTAGTTAAACTTCATCAAACATCAAGCTCAACAATACTTAGCATACCTACTTTAAACACCTCGATAAAATTGAATAACCTTTTATCGAAAAGCCTTAACGTACTTTAAGAGAAAATATTCCGACTTACAGTGTAAAATAGAATCTCAATCCGTTAGAATGAATAGTAACTTTCCTTGAAGCAACCAAACTTATAACACGAAAGCCCTGTGGCTGTTTGTAGGTTGTCGACTGTGTCGCGATGGATGAATGTAAGTTGGCGACTGTGTCGGGATGGATGAATGTAAGTTGTCGACTGTTCCATGATGGATCATGTAGTTTGTCGACTGTGTCGGGATGGCTGTATGTAGGTTGTCGACTGTTCCATGACGGATCATGTAGGTTGTCGACTGTTCCATGATGGATCATGTAGGTTGTCGACTGTTCCATGATGGCTGTTTGTATGTTGTCGACTGTGTCGAGATGGATGAATGTAGGTTGTCGACTGTGTCGGGATGGCTGTTTGTAGGTTGTCGACTGTGTCGGGATGGATGAATGTAAGTTGTCGACTGTTCCACAGTCATGTCGATGTAGTAGACACGTATGTCATGTCAATGTAACAGTCATGTCAATGTAACAGTCACGTATGTCATGTCGTTTTAGCAGAGACGTATGGTATGTCGGGATGGATGAATGTAGGTTTTCTAGTGTCGCATGATGGATGCATGTAATTGTCGAGTGTGCTCCAACAAACCGCCGTGTCATTTAAACTTCTTTGAACACAATGGACACGGATGTTCACCAGAAGAAACCTCATTATGAGAAACCGTCTGGAGAAAATCCAATAAACCTTTCGTCAACCATACTTAACATACCTAGTTTAACTTCATCAAACATCATTCTCAACAATACTTAGCATTCTTACTTTAAACACAAACAAGGTTTAAACAATGAAAATCATAAACTAGCCAAAATTGTTTTAAATAAAATATTTTATTAAAATAAAATGAAATTATTCGATGATTATGATGTATTCGTCCTCCTCCACCTCGTTTTGAGGCGAAGGTGGTGGTGATGCATACCCTGCATCGACTTCACCAGCTGGTTGAGGTATATTAGCTACTAGTTGGAGTCTGAGTATTTGAAATATATGATTAAATATTAAGTTTGTTAATTCGGCATGTGATATATCAAAGTATAACACACTGAATAATTGGTGTTGCAGTCGGGTGCCGATATCTAAATGGCAGGTGTGATTGACCATGTTTGGTGATAAAGCCTGACAACCAGCACAGTGACGATGCGGGTTGTCCTGGAGTAGACCTGAGATTTTGTTAATCAATGCATGTTCCATCTTTGAAATCTGAAATTTTCACAAAAAGAGATGGTGTTACTCAGTGCCTCTATTAATGGGGATGTTGAGTTACTAAGAATAAATAGATTTGACCTATGATGCATTAACAGAATACTCATTGACACTCTATGTACTCTCACATCAACAAAGTTATGACTGACATCTGTATTATAACCATTCAGAGAAGAGCATTAGCATGGGAGGCGGAGCAAAGAAATGACTGACATCTGTATTATAACCATTCAGAGAAGAGCATTAGCATGGGAGGCGGAGCAAAGAAATGACTGACATCTGTATTATAACCATTCAGAAAAGAGCATTACTATGAACGGCAGAGTGATTAACCAATTATAGAAGAGCGTAACTTTGAAAGCGGTTCCAGTTCCATCTTAAGGTAAATGATTTGGTCGGGTTCTCATCGAGAATTGTGGGCGTTTCTGGTCCATAGAATGTGTTTGGATAAACTTATGTAGGAGTTTATGTTCCTGGGGATTGATATTATTCACACATATGATAAGGTGTATAAGAAACATTCAAAGTTTTATAACGCGATGGCTAACCTAGTATACACATGATCGGAGAGAAATGAGCTGATATTTACTGGAATAATTCAGAGAGTCGGTGGTCGTGATATCTACGCCACGTTTGTAACCATCGTTATCGAAATACTTTCAGATCGAATTCGCAATTTCGGTCGTCTTGTTGTTCTATATACCCTCGCCTATCGATTAGTGATTGTAATAAGAATGGTTTGCTCCAGCTTTGAAATCTGAAATTTTCACAAAAAGAGATGGTGTTACTCAGTTCCCCTATAATGGGGATGTTGAGTTACTAAAAATAGATTTTGATCTCTGATGCAATACCTGATTAGTTACTAAAAATAGAATGTGACCTATGATCCAATAACAGAATACTCATTCACCCAATACTCTCACATCAACATGGAAAAGTGAATTTCTCAGTCATAGAAAAGTATGTTGTCACGATAGGTGTGTCAATATCAAGGAACAAAAATCATTAAAGAGATCATAATTAAGTTGTGAAAGTTTGGTGGTTGAGAGATAAATCTGAAGATAAGCACATCAAACTATAAGAACAAGGAAACAATCGTATATTACACAATCTTAGAGCCAGTGTTATGTTAACACGTATTTAGTTAAAATAGAAGGTTATAAATTGAGTAGAGGTAAACTTATACCTTATGGCTCATCTACTTTTTCGAATAAACTCAAGTTCAGAAGACAGTGATGACGATATTGATTTGTCAATTGGCACGCAAACCACGATAATATGGCCTAGTGGTAATTTTAATAATGGTTTAACTTTAGACTCAATTTTCAAAAAGACAAATATACGTGAAAGGATTTTAAACTCTAGTGAAACCTCTGACACCTACATCACCGGCTCTCAAAATCAGGAGCTGGAAGACTGGAGATTCCAACTGAAATAATTAACAACCACTCCTCGACTGATAATAGAGATATACAAATCTTTGAACATGATATTTATTTTGAACAAATTAACGCAACGTGGAATGAACAATACGCTTGCAGCCAGCAAGGTGATACACTAAACGATAGAGCTACCAAGGTAAGTAATTGCTTTGGAGTCGAGTTTTGATTTTGATATTCTCTGTTTCTCCTTCGTTATCTTCATCACTGGGTTATTATTCAGCTTGTAGCTGTATTCTATTATTGCCAACGCTATTAATTCTAATGTTTCCAACATTATCTTTGTTGATGATGATAAATAGTAAATTTCCACATGTAATGACAATTTTGAACTAGTTGCTAATAATGATAGACGTTATAGTAAAGGAAACCGAAAACATAAAGGACTCATCCTTAATACCATAAAGAAGTAACTGTAACATCAAAGAAAAAAGACAAGTAGAATAATATTTAAAATGGTAGCCTCTCTCTCTCTCTCTCTCTCTCTCTCTCTCTCTCTCTCTCTCTCTCTCTCTCTCTCTCTCTCTCTCTGGGGAGTATATGGAATATTAGCCGCTGTCTTAAGAGTACTCGAGATACTTTTATAGTAGACTTTTCAAACATAGGCAGTGAGGGGTGAAAAGACAGAGGGAAACAAAGAGAAATGACATCAGCTACAGAGTTGTGCAGAGATATTTTATTATAAAGTGTTTTTCATTTAGAAGTTTTTGCTGGCTTTTAAACCTAAATTGTCTCGTTTCTTCTAGGTTCATTTTTGTGAAGAAACGATTGTTTTAACAATCCACGATGATGAAATGACGAACCCAATTATTCTTGGCAGCAGTTTTCTATAGACAAGGAGCGCTTCATAAACCGTATACAAGAATGTGGCAAAATTATTTCCCCCATCCTAGCTATTGATCACAGAGCCAAGATTCTAAAAAGTATTTCAGAAGTAATAGAAACTAAAGTTTAGTTGATATTTTACTTGTCAAGCCCAATCTTGTGTTCACAAGAACACTTCCCTCTAATGAACATAACATGCTATACTCGAGTTTGTCTCCAACTTGTCAGTGTAGGCCCCGCCCTCTGGATCATCATTTGTTTTGATGACTCCATGGATACATCGGCCTCGTGGGACAAACTTCCATGATTCATCAAAGATGGCCGCTCTCTGAACATGTCTCATCACGTCCAATGACGTATTGCATCAGTTACTATAAATAGAACGTATTCCATTGGTTACTATAAATAGACTGGCCACGCCCCCCTTGTTACAGGGTATAAAGGGCAGCCGTTCTCAGTGCTGCTACATACAGAAAGTCAGAGCCCTGCTACCAAGTCGTGTGCTTTTTAGAATGGAGTCCGTTAGAATGGATATATGTGATTCCGCTGTTAATGTTGACTGTGATGGTGCTTTTTTCTATGCCGCTCGTAATGGCGAGTATGTAAAACCTCTACAGAAGAATGGTTTGAAGGCTGTCTCAGTTTCGAGATATCGAGCAAAGACTTTAATTCATCTTAGAAAATACGATGGTAAAACGGGGTTGAAATTCCCAACACGTTACGGTATAACACTAACACAGCCTGAATTTGAGACTTTAGTGGATCTGAAGTCTACGATTCTCTCAGAGTGTGACAGACTACAAGTAGCACAGGGATGCGGCTACGATTCTCTCATCTGAGTGTGACAGTATACAAGCAACCACTGATGAGCTTCTACATTTCGCTCAGACTATGACAGAGAACAAACAGCCAATGAGGGTGAGTGGTCGATCGCTGCTCCTTCCTTTTATGACGACTTCCAGTATCAACAGAGTGATCTTTCGACTGTTCTCACAGACACAGCTCACAAACGAATTGACCCCCGTTCGATCACTAATATAACTGATGGATCTTATGTTATTAAGAACAATAAACAAATTGTGTGTTAAATTTTGCGATCCTTGTGTATTTAAAAAACCACGTGGTAGACCACGTAAACTTGTAATTTAAGTACTATACACATATGTTGTTATATGTGTACTTTTTTAGATGAATTGAATTCATATTTGTACTATTGAAATCATTATTGTTCAATTATAAACA